>JACTOM010000032.1:2014084-2232533 GCA_015832385.1 Elymnias hypermnestra | reverse complement strand
CACTGCGGATTGGCAGGCATAGTACACAAGTGCACTCTCTATTCCTTCACTCTCATAGTCCGATGTGACGGGAATCCGACACGACCGGAGAGAGATCAGGCGCAGGACCGACGGCTTAACGTGCTCTCCGAGGCACGGGGGTGGATCACACCGCCAACTTCCCAACTTCGGGCAAATATTTAGAAAATCTTAATAGTAAATTCAATATTGACTTTTGAATTGGCCCGACCCGGGACTCAAACCCAGGACCTCATGTCTGTAGTTGAACATGCTAACCACTAGACCAATGAGGCAGTTAAATAGTATATGTATTTACTTTTATTTTCCAGTTCGATGGCGGATTTTACTTTAATGCCTTCACGTTATTTACAAATGTCTTTTTGTAAAATTTTGCTTATAATTTTGTTCATAGGTGTTCGTTGCAGTGGCGCATTCCCTACAACATAAGAAAAAATTGTTAAATATTGACACGCGTAAATTATTCTCAAACCTACCTGACGTACTCAATGCAAGCCTCATATTTTGGAATGTAACTTTTATGCCCATGATCAAGGACGCTGTTGAAAATAATAAACCGTAAGTTGACGTAGCAGTCACTATTAGATGGCCTGATAAAACCATCATTAACTGGAAATCACATAGATCATACCTTCTTGTGGGCCTACATATGTTGTGTAATTCAAGTATATAGGTTTTTATTTCGACAAAATAATAACTGTATTTTTAATAAGTAATTTAAAATAATGATTAAATTAGTCTTGCTTGTATTTTTCTTTAATTTTTAATATTTAAAATACATTACAACTATATTAACTATCCTAAAAAAACTTAAAACTATTGGTTGAATTAATAATAACTGATTTATGAAAGCAAACTTATTTATAAAATGTAATGACATCATATTTGTCATGTACTTTGAGTTTTAAATTTTAATTGTTTAACTATGAAATACATTAGTGTTTTATCGAACACGATTAAATAACTTAAATACGTTGAAGATTGAACTTTATGTGTAACATTATATTTTATACATGTAATCAATGATATAAGTTGAACTACATGTTCTTGTGTATGAAATGAATATGATAATGTTTTTTTTCCAGTTTTAACTCGGAATTTATTTACGATGGATTTCAACGCATCGGAGAATTACTCTTTCCTTATGAACATTTTATTGTCGAACAACTTGATCTCATGGAATACTGTCGATCTTACGAAAATGACGTGGAGTTTTCTATGTATTTATCCTGGTGCAGTAGCCAGAGCGAATGCAACAGGTGAAGTATATTTTTTATTAGATAATATTATGTTTATATATAAACTTACGACATTAAAATTCGTCACACTTAAATGTCTTAATATAAACTAATATAACGCATAAGAAGGAATTTTTTAGTTTTATAATCTTTTTAACAAACATAAATCAATTTTGAATGTTGTAAATGTATTCCTAAAATAAACCATATCAAAGTTTGTCATAACAATCGCTGCTTAAAATGTTACACAATTATAACATTAATGATGCCCTGAACTGAATTCATTCAATGTGTTTGAGTTTACTGATGAACAGGTAAGTATAGTATAGGTAGAAGTATAGACGAAAATACAATGCACTCAATTTCATAATTAAGGGAACATTGCATTCGATAAGGAAACAAACGCTGGCTAATGGCATTCTAAATATGCCGTTGTGCTTCAACACGACTTAACTCTACAGTTTTGATTGCGAAAAAATATTTTCTTTGTCCACTAGACTAAACAATATGAAAATATGTTACTATTAACAGCCCCTTCACTCATTAAATAGAGAGTGCAGTTTGCAGTAGACAGGGTACACACAACCAAAAATTATTTCTGGAATACGTAGCTCTATTTACTACATTTTCCTTATCCGCCTTAAAAATACTTTGAAAACTGAACAAAAATTACGCACGTAAAGTGTTTATAAACCTTTATAAAGAAAAGGTCTCGCAACTACGGTAAGAATAATCAACTGTATCACAGCTTAAAATGAAGTCGAAGAAGTAATAATTAAAAGAGTGAATGTACATCACATAACTTACGAAACTAAAATAATCTTGTTATAAATTCTAGTAGGCTGCATAAAATTAACAACTCATTTAAAGGTAACTGTATACGTTTCTATAATAAACTCCCACAAGACGTTCTCGAGATGTCACTTACTAAATTCAAAGTCTTTGTCAAAAGGAAGTTGCAAGATTACTTAGACGATAGAAACGCATTGGAGTGAACGAATTGCTCTAATTTGAATTAAAATATATGAAACAAAAAAATTACAAAATACCCGACTGAGTTAGTAGTGGGTTCTTCTCGGATCAAGCCGCGGAGGAACCCTCGTAACTTTAAGTCGTTCTTAAGTACCATCATCAGACGTATATTAGAAACAGAGTGTGATAATAATTTGACGATTCAAAAGTGCTGTAATATGCCTACTTGAATAAAGATATTTTGATTTGATTTGAATACAAGGATTTCCACTATATTATTTTAATGGTATAATATTGTTAGAACTAAGACCTCATAAGTACGAAATAATAACGTTGTAACGTTGTTAAGGTCGTTACTCTATTAATACCATGAAAATGGAAATGTAATATTCATATTCCATTTATTATTTATTTCAGGTTACAATATCGTGACTTTTTGGCGAAGCCTATGCAACGACTCACGAGATATTCTTTACTCTTACATAGAATTTTTGATAACACTACAGATGAACATCATCGACAGTCTCTAATTGCATTGGTACGTATATACTCGTATAACTGACCGTAAATATCATATTGTGATTTAATCGAGGTAAAAAGGAGGATAAAGTTAACGCTAAGTTACTTGTATTTGTCATGCTTCAGTAAAACCTAGGACAATTTTTATAATAAACATAAACATATTCCGTAAAAAGTGTTGGTACATCTGTGCTTATTCTATTATGTATTAAGGATAATAGTGAAGTCAAGGGATTTTACAAATAAACGTCTAGAATTACTATTAAAGCAATATTTTTATTATACTGCAAAGTAATTCCGTATTCTTAAGGTTCACTCTAGTAATATAATACTATTTTTATTTATTTACAGGAAAAGATTACAAAAGAGCATGTTGATTCGATTAATCTTTCCGTTAAAAAATACCAAGAGGTAGAAAAAGTAAAAAAAATACAAGAAGTTCTGGATGCCTATGAATGGGTACGTACGAAATATTTTTTACAGTTGGAATTGATTTTTTTTTATAATATCAAAATACAACATTTAAACATATTTTTGGTATGTGACGCTGGTAATTTATTTTATTCATTTATACACTTTATTGCACGTCTACAATAATAATATACAATGAAATAAAAGAGAATTAAAAGTACAACAGGCGGTCTTTTCGCTAAATAGAGATTTCTTCAAGACAACCTTGGGTTAAAAAAAAGCCGAATGTAATATAGGAGGTAGGCAATGAAATAACCCATACATACTTATATCTACAATCTAATACATGTATAACAATAAATATATTAATAAATTAATATATATAATATTATAACATAGATACATAGCTTTACAAATGGTGTACATACATACATTTTTTTGTTCGGAATGTGTTTAGCTGTTAGCCCTAATGCGTACATACATATATATTGTTGTCAAGTTCTATGATCGTAGTCTAAGAGATAGTGTTCTTTTAATATTTTTTTGAATATCGGTAGCGATTTGGCCTCCTGGATAGAGCGAGGTAATGCATTCCACAGCTTGGTGGCTTGGACAGCATAGGAATATTCGTAAAATTTTGTTTTATATATAGGGACTGTCAATGTAGAGTTTTCGGAAGATCTTAAATTTTGGGAATGCATTCCAAGGAATTTAAATTTATCCTTCAAATAGTGAGGCGTATTAGGATGAAATAACACACAGTACTGGAGAGAAAATATATGCATATTCCGGCGATGTCGAATGGAGGGCTACTTGAGCTGTTGACGGAAGTAGGATATATGGTCATATTGTTAAAAAGATTGGTGATTGTACCAAAAACGAAAATGAACTGAACATTACTAGTCTATACTACGTTAACATTGAAAGTTTCTGATTAGTAAATCATTATAAAAATTTTAGTATATCATATTACCCGAAAAATTTGATATTAATTGTTATATTTTTGTTACAGGAACTCAGGGACGAAGAGGTAGAGAAATATATCAGACCCTATTTCTCTACCAATCTTCTGGACCCCATGGTCTATTGTCACCCACACCATAGCCGTGGCCTAATTCACCAAATAAACCTTAGGTTTCGTGACGGCGCTAAGGAGGCAAGATTTACCTACTATTAAAAATATTTTGTCTATTTATATTATTATATTTTTCTTTTCGCTCAGCGACCCTGCCGAATGCATTCGTAAAAGGCATAACATTTAATATTACGTGTCTGTAATATGTATTTCATTGTATGCTACATTGTTTAATAAATTGCTAAGTTTGAAAATAGCAATTGGCGAATTTTTTTGTCGGAACATAATTTTAGCGAATGTCCTTTTATTAAATTATATCTTAAATCTTTATGTAAATCTTGTATCACTTTACTATATATATATTTTTTAATAAGAATGTACAATTTACTTAATCATCCAATTATTTGTTGTAGACTGATGCCCATGTGATCCTGATGACTGACATGCTCTTAATATGCAAAAGGCTAACAAAAGGCTCTCGCCACTATAAGATGATCAGGTAAATAACATATAAGTAGCAGCCCATTAACTCTCATATGAGCGAGGAAGCCGCACAGGCTTCCTCGCTCATATGAGAGGGGGGTTTTAGAGCATAGACCCACCACGTTGCTCCACTACGAATTGTCAGGCATAGTACACAAGTGTACTCTCTATTCCTTCACTCTCATAGTCCGACGTGACGGCAATCCGACACAATCGGAGAGAGAGATCAGGCGCAGGACCGACGGCTTAACGTGCTCTCCGAGGCACGGGGGTGGATGACACAGCCAAATTTTTCCCAACTTCGGGCAAATATTGAGAAAATCTTAATAGAAAACTCAATATCGATTTTGAATTAGCCCGACCCGGGACTCGAACCCCGGACCTCAGGTCTGGAGTCGAACATGTTAACCACTAGACCAATAACAAAATTTATTGATATTTAACAGCTTTATTGCATACTTTTTAAACCGCAGGGCATTCCTAGTCAAATATAAAACAATTGTTATTTTTTAAGTGTATTATTTAACATTTTATATTATACTCGTAACTTTTATCTATATAACTTTTTATATTATAATAAAGCTTACGCTGTGTAATGTATGTGTGAAGTTCAATGCCTTATTTTTTTTTTGTAGACCTAGGTATATGTTGGACAAGCTGCTACAGTTGCCGAAGTTTCTCTGCCGGAACAGCCTCGTTGGATTGAAATTCATGGTATTAGACGAATTAGGGGCCGCCTCTAGAAGTTTCGCCCTCTATGACAGCTCAAAGGATGCTTTAATGGTGAGCATTATTTAATTTTTCTTGTTTAGATTATGCATATGTAATGAACATAAAATGTCAATACCCAACAGTCTGTGTATACCATACAATTCTTTATTTAGTATTATTATCAGATAAGACTTGACTAAGTTTATTGTTCAAACTTTACTCTGACAACTTTACACTTTCTAGTCACCACCCTACCAGCAAAGACGTACCGCCAAAACAAAGAGATTTGTGTTCCGGTATGATGCTGTGTAGAAACCGTAAGGGGTATGTCGCCTCTTGCCAGATTAGCGCGCTTCCATCTCAGACTGTATCGTCACTTACCATCGGGGGAGAGCACAGTCAAGCGCTAAACTGTCAGCCATAAGAAAAATTATATAACTCACAGTGATTAAATTATTAGTTCATTCTCAATATGTGTAATTTTATAAAAAGTCATTTTTACTTACAAAAACAAAATGTTTCAGGAACTTGATAGAAAAATTGCAGAAGCTAGATTAATTTATGAACTGATGGTATGGGCAGCTCGAAATCCAGGTCGAAAAATAACTAACGAAGTGGCAAGGCATTTGTCAGATACTTATCAAATCAAGGTATGTTCAATGTGTTTTTTTTTTGTCTGTAGTATAATGGAAGGCATAAAATATGATAAACTAGGACGAGATGTAGAGCAAATAAATCGTTTAGATAGTAAATAGACATTTGTATATTCTTATCTATATATATGTTAGGTACCTATGAATATGTGTATGTATGATCTATATGAAATGTATGTATGTGTGTATATATATATATATATAATATTTGTATATATGAGTAAGTTTATTATATTTATTTATGTTTAGCCTACACCACCTACCACATTCCATTTAAGCACTATTTCTAACCCATAGGTTGCCTGGTAGAAATCGCTGCGTAGCGATAAGGCCGCCTCCTTGTACATAATTTCTTTTCTCTTTTACCTTGTTTCTTTTCTATGTTTCCTGTGTGGTGTACAATAAAGTATTTTCTATCTATCTGTCGTTTCGACGATTTTTGCCTTCAAAGTGGATGAAGGAATACAAACGATTGGAATTGGTATTTTAATATAAATAGTGATAATTATTTCATAATAAACATTACTTATCATTGTACAATTTTTCACTGAAACTGTACTACTTTTAGATCCTTGTTTTATTTGTTATAAATATTATAAATTTTAAATTCATTCATTCAAAATCGTCGGCTTTTTAGATTGGCATAATAGTGGTTTATACACTAAGATAAAATTTAGAATAAAAAACAGTTGGAAAATGATCACCGGTTTCTGTGTGTTTAAAAGCGTTTATTATTTAAATACAGTTTTTTCAAAGTCAAAGTCCAATTCAAAATATATTTATTCAAGTTTGCCTATTACAGCACTTTTGAATCGTTAAATATAGATTTTTTTTCGTATATTACTTAAATGAATGACTGATGATCACAATAAAGAACGACTTACAATCTAAAGTTTTTTTTTTTTCATTAATTTTTGGCTCACCAACAGCTTTTACATTAACTACATTTTTATAAAGAGAATATTATAAGAAGTACTTACTCTAAATGCAAAGCTACTTAAAGGTAAGCACCACATGCAAGCTTATTTAACAATTAAAAATTTATGACTAAAAAACTTGAGAATTTAAATGTATTAAATCTAAATACCTTACAGCTAATTTTTTATATACTATAAACATAAAAATAAATCACGAGGGTTTCTTCGCGCCCTGATCTGAGAAGAGCCCACAACGAACTCACTCGGGTGTACGTTTTTTTGTCATCATCATTACAATATATATATTTAAAATTTATTCTATATCTATAAAGAGCAATTCATTCACTCCCATGCCATTTTGTCTTCTAAGTATTCCTTCAAACTATAGAATGATTTCTCAATTAGTTTTCTTTTAATGAAAAATTTAAATTTATCACCGACATCTTCCTAACTTCTTCAGGGAGCTTGTTATAGAAATTATTATATATTATAAATTGTTGAATTTTTCTTTGCAGACACGGGTTCCTTTGGATCAAAGCATTATAGAGAACAAAGCTTGTGATTTAGCAACCGCAATGATTCATTTTAGTTTTGGAATGCCTGAGTATTATGCTAAAACAACAATAAATGTAGATGAGGGTAAGTTTTAAACTTTACTAACAGCAAATATAGTCATATCAACGCAGTGATTTCTTCTTTAACAACGGCACATTGTCACAATTCAGCAACTTGCCTGGTAATACTTATTTTCCGAATATTTTTAATTCAATAATTAATAGTAATAAAAAATCATCTGAATAGCAAAACTGTATTGGTTTTGAAATGGCACAAGTCGGTCACGGAATGGAAATGTTTTTTTGCAGACCCATAGAGTCCATATTAAGTAAGGGGGGAAGGATTCTTGATGTTCTAGTTTGGATAATTCCTGAAGTCAGAGCTTCCCAAAAATTTGGAATTTTTTTGTTATATTTCAGTTGTATTGGGAATATGCAGTCGATTAGTGGAACCTAATCAATCCAACCATACAGTGTTACGTCGCGTCTTACCAACGGGTTACCCTTATATGTTACAGTCGCCGGTCTCTCCACCACAAAGGTAATTCTGATCTATTAAATATGCTCCGCTCCGGCTTAACAGACGTGTTTATGCGTAGTTCTTCTATTATTCTTGCATATATTCGATAAAGTTCTACGCCGTATATTCACGATAATTATAAAAACTGCTGAACGGATTTTGATGGGGTAATCACCAATAGAAAGAATGATTCTGGAAAATGGCATTTATATAATTTGTCATGGTTTTGTGTAAATAGGTTGAAATATAATAACAATTGTTGGATTTTTTTTTATTGGTGACATATTAGCGCTTGACTGTGATCTCACCTGATGGTAAGTAATGATACTTTCTAAGATTGAAGCACGCTAATCTGGTAAAAATCTGGTACACCGTATCGTACCGGAACACAAATTTCTTTGTTTGACGGTACGTCTTTGCTGGTAGGGTGATAACAAGCCGCGGCCGTAGCCTCCCACTAGTCCAGACTCAGACAAATGAGAAAATACAATCTTCTAAATTCGTCCTGCCGGGAATCGAGCCCGGGACCTTTGCTAGCAAAGCGAGTACTCGCACCACTGCGCCAGCGAGGCCGTCAAAAAATCAAGCCGCTTGCGAGCTTTCATCGAAAACTTCCATAATACCATGGAGATATATCGAATTAACGTATAGCAGGATATTTCCTCTTTTATAGTTCTACTAAAACATCCGCAAATATATATATGACAGGGGACGACAATTTGTTGTTCGAGTAGAAGCGAAATCGGGGCAAGACTCTAGTAACGATATAAAAAATAAATAAATTTCTTCGCCACTAAGTAAAACTTCAAGAAAGGTGTCGGTGGCGTTTTAAAAATGGCGCTCTGAAAGTTTTCGCAATCTGATTAATGTAATTAAAGAAAAATTCAGTAAGGCATTATTATTTGAACAAAATGGCAACTTGCAGATAGTTTAAAAATGATTGATCTTGATTGGATGAGAGTGTGAACTAATAGTAGGAAATGAAATAATGACTAATAAGCATTTTATTCATCCATTCATTAAGCTTGAGGACAAATTACAAATAATGATGAAGTTATTCCTTTTTTTTGTTAACGCTTTTTGTAATGCTATCTTGTGTGAACAACAATCTCCTCCTAGTTAGCTACACAATATTATTAACTACTGGCTTCGCTTGGGTTTAAGGCAAGTAGTAGAGCATGTTATACCTATATGCTTTATGTGTCATGGGACCACATGACCACGATACGTCTAATATGTGGATTATTTTATTATACAGATATTGTAATCTACACGAACTCAATAATTTCTCTATAAATTTTTCTAACTTCTATTACATTATGCTACCTTAGAAACAGTTGTCAGAAGCGGCGCCGGGCACACGGACCTAGTTTTATTATCTCACGCGCTTTAATAATATTATAATATATTTAAATATATAGATTAAAAGATCGCAACCTTACTTTGTTAAGGGTGATCATGAGATTGTTCTGTTTGCTGATGATACTTAGCTATTGTTTAAGATTAATTGGGAACAAACAATTATAAAGTAGCACAATGGTTTGAAGCTAATAAATTATGGCTCAACGGAAATAAAATAAAATGTGTTAAGTTTACTCTGCCTAATGTTAAGCAAACGCAAACCATTGTTAAACTTAAAAATGTGGAACTAGACCTTGTAGACAGTACCGTTTACTTAGGCATTACGTTAGATAATAAATTGCAGTGGGGGCCCCATATAAGTGGTCTATCGACTAGGCTCAGCTCTGCGGCTTACGCGGTTAAAAGAATTCGTGATCTGATAGATGTTGATACTGCCAGACTTGTGTATTTCAACTATCTTCACAGCATTATGTCTTATGGTATGCTGCTGATATAGATGCCATATTTGTGCTGCAAAAAAAGGCCGTTCGTGCGATTTACAATATGGGTCCAAGAGAGTCGCTAAGAAACAAATTTAAGGCAGTTAACATAATGACAGTTCACTGCGTATATATATTAGAAAACTTGTTGTACGTACATAAAAACATTGACTCTTTTAATAAAAAGAGTAAATGTACATCATATAACTTCCGAAACCAAAACAAACTTGTTATAAATTCTAGTAGGCCGCATAAGATTAACAACTCATTTAAGGGTAACTGTATACGTTTCTATAATAAACTCCCACAAGACGTTCTAAAGATGTCAATTAATAAATTCAAAGTCTTTGTTAAAAGAAAGTTGATAGAAAAATCGTATTATAAGTTGCAAGATTACCTAGACGATAGAAACGCGTGGGAGTAAACGAATTGATCTAATTTGAATTAAAATATAGTAAACTAACTTGATATTGTAATCATGATGGTAAACAAAAATACCCGACTGAGTTTGTTGTGGGTTTAACCCTCGTTTAACTTTAAATTTTAAGCCGTTAATGAGTACCATCATCAGACGTATTATAGAATCAGAGTGTGGAAAAAAATATATAATTAGACGATTCAAAAGATTTGTAATATACCTACTTGAATAAAGATATTTTTGATTTGATTTTGATTTTGATTTGAAATAATGTATATGATGTGTTTATATTAAGCATGGGACAACTAACTAACATTTCCTTTATATGCTGATAAAATACTTTAAAAAATAAATAACTCTACTGATAAAATAACATATAACGAATATAACTTAAACAATCCAAAAGAGGGTTACTACGATACTGTCAATATTTTAACAATGAAGTGAGCAAGTATTATTAAAGAAGCAATGTGATAGAGATAGAATGCACTACAACGCGTTTTTTATGAATATTTACGCCAATATATAGTAGCGGCCCATTATCGTCCCACTGCTGGGCACAGGCCTCCTCACTCCGAGGAGCGAAGGTTTTTAGAGCAACGACCCACCACGCTGCTCCGCTGCGGATTGGCAGGCATAGTACATAAGTGCACTCTCTATTCCTTCACTCTCATAGTCCGATGTGACAGGAATCCGACACGACCGGAGAGAAATCTGGCGCAGGACCGACGGCTTAACGTGCTCTCCGAGGTACGGGGTGGATCACACCGCCAAATTCCCAACTTGGCAGAAAGAGCATATTGTTAGATAAATTTTTGTATCAATATGTATAGATGTAGACTATTTTTTTATCCTGTTAACGAAATATAGTATTCTTCATAGTCAGTATCTATTATATATTTAGTGTATGTACTAAAACTGTAACTGTAATATGTACCTAGGAAAAAAAATAACAATTCAGTATCAGTTATTGGTCCTGTAGGACTCTGACGTTAGTTATAATTATTGAAAAATAACAATAACTCAATCTTATTTATTTTAGGTTTTTTTAAACTAATAACATCAGTTACATACAAGTCTGACTCAATCTTTAATTTAAATTAAAAACCATAATATACTGCCTTTCACATTGAGCGTGATCATATTTTTAGATGATAATATGCTACCCTAAACTTTTTTGCAGATCTATAAAAGAGAAATTATTCTACGACATATCGTTTAGAAGGATAATTCTTTTAAGGTATTGGATAGCTTTCCCTGTGAATATGTCTAGCGGCTTGATTTTTTTCCGTCAACAATTACAAAGTTGTCAGAATTTATGTTATCAACAGATATTTATTTATTATAATTTTGTTTTACTTAATATATTATGCCAAATGTTAGAAAATATTTAATATTTCTAGCTTTAAGGAAGAAGATCTATTTGAACCCGAAGCTAGTTTAATATTTCCAAGGCCATCCAGCTCGTTGTCGCCTTTCATAGTATCTCCGATATCCAGGTCTACAGTCGACAGTAAGTTTTTATAATAAAAGTTGAAGGTGGTTGACATTTTTTACAATATTTAGTACTTAAATATAATGGGTACATTTTTAATCAACAATAAATTATGTAGAAGATATCAAAAACAAATTTTCTCTAGTTTTCGTCAATCGACAGTTAGGTGATATAATTGTTGTAGAGTTTGAAATTAGAAAGAGCATCTGACGCCTTTCGTTAAATCGGGCGCCGCCCACTAATAAACTTCATAAAATCATTATCACAATATATGTCGTTTTCTACTGTAATTCGTGCAGAATCAGTCTATTCACAGAAATAATTCGTGAGCATGTCGACGGCATCAAGCCTTGTTTTTTATGGTATTATAGATTACACTCAAAATATATTACACACGCGGGATTTTGCCCTATAGCCCTCAACCTATATGACGCTAACGTAACGGCAACCGGCGCAAACTAAGTGTGGTCACGATGACATGTGCTAATCTCCGCAGCATTCCTATTTATTCTTAAGATTATAATTATTATATAGTAGTAAATTTCAAGTGTTACTTTCCGTACTACCCAAGGTTATTCCGAATATTTTGCACTGATGCATGGTTAAAGAAATGTAGCCTTTGAAGCGTACACGGAGGCTCCCAAGAAGTGGGGTTTACAATGCTGAAAGGTAGATTAAAAAATGAAATTATCAAATAAAATTGAAGCTATAGACAATAAATACAGAATATTATACTAGCATTCCAATTGCAGTAGCTCCAGCGATCATGGTTGAATCTCCATCATCAAGCAATGGTGAAACGGAATCGGAGGTGTCACAAGATTCACGGAGAGTAAGTATTTTGAACTCTTATAATAATTACATGAACCGAGCAAACGTAATTATGTTAAAATGTATTCAGGTAATACGACAATAATTTCACTAACTCTATCGTATCCTTAGCTATGTATTACTAGAGAAACAATAGTCAAAGGAATGTGACCCAATTGTAAATGCATATGAAATGTAGTTGATAATGGTGTCCCGTTTTGTTTTAAAACAATAGCTCGGGCCAAATTTCGTGTATATACTTTATTAATTTCATTATCACCACTTTATTTCATACTTATAGATAAAACCAAATTATCTAGCTTATGCGCTATTTGTGAAGCAAATATTGTTTTTAAATTATATTATTTAACACCATTACTATCTACCCAGACAAGTTCCGAGTCTAACACAGAAGTTCCAAGTCGCCAAATGCCTATATGCATAAAAATATCAGTAAAATTATTTCGTCTATAAAATTAACAAAAAAAAAAAAAAACAGCCGTTTAAAATTAGTTCTTTCGATAGTTGCGTGATAAAACATTTTATTTCGTGTTCGAATTTCTTTGTGAAAAATGGTATTAATCGAAGCCTAATGACTAAATTTGATCTAAATTGTATTTTTGAATAAATTTCGCTTGTAATGAAATCTGAAATTTCACAAATAATTTTAAAACATATTATTTTAATTATATAAGTATTTACAGTAAGTTATATGGTGAATATTATATTTATTCCACCTATCTATACACACCGGCATATTTAGCGAAAAATTGATACCAGTATCATATAAGGTTATAAAACTGAAATCAAACCTTTATTTTTTTATGTTCTGCTAAATATGTCGGTATGTATATTTTAATAGTTTCAGAAGCAATGGATATTACAGTAGAATTCCGATTATCAGGTAACCTGTACTGTAATGAAACAAACCAGTGCGTAAAAAGAATTTATATCGCAGGTTCACAAATCAGTATCACCATCTCCATCACCACTGCCTTCAGAAAAAGGATTATATGCGCAGCCTACATTTTGGGCATCCTCGTTACAGCGACGGAAAAATGTAGCGACACCGACGTATGGCTTACCTTGTTTAAATCTAGAGGTGGATATATCATCACATTTTACAAGGTGAGTTACCCCTTTCCTAGTGGTTATTACTAATACCAAATCGATTATTCAGAAAGTTGTATATCATTGCAAACGACGGTCATCAACTAAACACCAAATTGTTGCCAACATAGCTCCCGCCATCGCTTGACTAAAATAAATAGCCTTAAATGGACAGTAATTACACATCCCCCATATTCTCCGAACATCGTTCCATCAGATTATCACCTTTTTAAGTCCATACAGCATCATCTTGATGGAAAAAATGATAAAAGTTATGAATAAGTTAATAAGGGATTAGACGATTATTTTTGTTCAAACCCGATGAAATTCTATGACATGGGCATTAATTAAAAGGCTTACAGATAGGCGAAGAGAAGTCATTTCAAGGAATGGAAATTATATATTGTAATATAGTAAGTTTTACAATTAAAGAAAATATGAACATTTAAACCTTTTACTTTAAAAACGACATTTTTTTCCGGTACCCTCATTATATGCGATACTGAGCTTTGTTATGAACCCTTATATTCAGCTCACTTCAGATTTTTAACAATAGGGCGAAGTCTATTAGCTAGTATTACTCATATATACATATACTCGACATATTGATAAAATTTATTGGTTTGTAGAAACTATAAATAACATTTACTACAGTTGAAAGATTATAGACCTGCTCGGATTATTTTTATAGGATTATTTGTTTTGTTACTTTAAGGTTTTTTTGTATACATTTTTTCCACTATTATACTCAGTTAAGATACATTTATAAGTACCATTATTTTGTAAGATAATATTTGAAAACAGTATTTACTATGACACCTCTTTCAGCTGACGTATCGAACAGTACGGACAGTTATCACAGTATCCCAACTCTTGCTGAATCCCATCTAGACTTTTTAGGTGTTCTGAAAAACTTTAATATCGTTCGTGTAACTGCTCAAAGTATACATGCACATGATCATACCATGTAGTCTTCCTTCACATATTTGCTTGCAATTTTAGTTTCGGAATCCTCTTTAAACCCTTGCTTCCTTTTAACGTACTTTTCCATTGCCGGATTTTACCTCATTAGAAACGATCGTAGTGGTAGAACGAAGGTGGAGTTGCAATTTAGCTGTAACCTGATATTCCTTTTTCTTTAGGCAGCTTTTTTTTTGTAAAGCTGTTGTTATAAATACGTTTTTCCTATGCAAGACTAACGCTTAGAGCATTATAGCCTATCAATAGTGATTGACTACTTTGAATCTTCCCAAAACCTTTTAGAAGTTAACTCTCTCTGTACTGAAATTTTAATACTTGTCTCTTAAAAAATGACCATAGATTATCTCGATTAGTACTCTTAGTTAACGCTGTTAATTTTAATATTTTGCCATCATCTGCAACTCATTTGTTCCCAAATGGTATTTCTTCCCTATTGGACGTTATTCTTGTTTCTACTGTAGATCACATAGAAAAATATGGTCAATATGCTTCATGGCCTTCTTTATCTTTATACAAAATAAAGCATCCAAAGCACCAAATTCATCTGTGGCATAGCCTAGGTAGAATAGATGTAGATAAGTTAAGTGCAGATGCTTTGGACGTCGACTGGTATAATGTATCAAGAAAGTAAACTGTTACTGTCGAAATAAAGCGTTTACAAGAAAAGAAATATGCAGATAAAGCAAAACACAAGTGGTGTAAATAAAAATAAATATAAAAAGGTCCGAAATAATTGCAACAGGTTGTGCAAGGACTCACCGAAAAGAAAATGACTCTGCCATCAACTCATGTCTGAGAATTTTTAAAGACTCTTGGAGTGGAGTAGAGATTCTAATAATACAAACTCCTTCAATTTAAATGTTAATTTTCTTATTCAGCATTTTTTTCATCAGTAGTCGTTGATGATACTGAAATAAACATATAAAAACCAGGAACCTATGTGACAGATCACATCTGTTCCTGATTTTTCTCCTAGCTAATTTTTGGCATTAACTCGACTGAGCTCTCAGCAATATATTATAATAACTCCATAATCCCCTTTAAAAATAATGTAAAAATTTTGGGTATCATTTTTGATCAGACTCTGTCGTGGTCACTGCAGATAAATAAGTTAAATAGAAACACTTTTGCAGCGTTTACCTGAAGCGCTTACGTAATTTTCTTCCTAGTCCTACCAAAGTTATTTTAGTATATTAACATTCTTACTTGATTATGCTGTTATTTGTATTCTTGATCTCACTGAGGAATAATTAAATAAGCTTGAGAGACTTCAAAATATATGTATAATGTTCATATTTGGTCTCTGCAAATATTATCACATTTCCGACTTTCGCAAAAAAGTCAAGTGACTCCCAATTTGCCTTCGCCGGATATTCGTGTTCTCTCTTTTCTGTCCAATGTCCTATTTGATCCTGAAGCCCCTGTATATCTGATTGATCGCTTTGAATTCGTTAACCTGTCACCTAACCGACCTCTCCGTTCGCAAGAAAACTTAGTACATGTTAAAGCTACTCGTATATGGGCTCATTACCTAATAATATTAAATATGCTCAATGACCCACTTTTTAAAAAAATATAGTGAAAAAAGTACTTCTCTTAAAAAAAAGATGATTAACAAAAGATACATAAGGATACTGTTGGTACAACTTTATAATGAGTACTATTTTGGTTTGGTAATTTAGCTTAAGTACACATCTCTTCGCTTTCTTATTCTTATACCCTTTGGTTGCCAGGAAGAGATAGCTCTTTTGGCAATAAGGCTATCTAATGCGCTCCTTAATGTGTATTTGTATTTCTTTTATGTTCTATGTTTCATATATGGGCATAAACGGAAAACAGTGTGTGTGTACTTATAAGTTATACTTCTTTGGCGTAACAAAATAAAAATCTTTTTTTTAAATTTATCTTTCGCCTTATTCTACGTTTGTAGAAAAAACGTAGAATAAGGTGTGTTTTATTATAACGCATTATCTAGTTATATAAAATTTATTTAAATATCATAAAAACTAAAATGTTAACTATAACTAATTTCAGGGTGACGGCGCAGTACATACGCAGGCGCGCGGCGTAAAAATTTACTCTCATCATTTTTCCTTAAAACACCAAAAGAAGTATAAGTTCAATAATATCCGAAATTTACAGATGGACCGGACCTAGAGCTGCGGAGAAATTTTACCGGCTTCACAAAGAAATGTTAGAGAATAACCGAATCGATGGCTTACAAACTACATCACAGCAATTCCTTTGCCCTGATAATCGGGGTGCCAGCTTTCCGCCGTCAAGTCCCACCAGGTACTTTTAACTTAATGTCTTGATTATTTTCTGAGAGAATATAGAAATACAGAATGTTACTAGAGCTTTATTTTATTGTCCTCGATATTTGTAGCGGCTTTTACATCTTTTTGCATGGTAGCATTATCAATTCCGTAAACGTGAAAATATACAAATTTC
The DNA here is from genome assembly GCA_015832385.1 of Elymnias hypermnestra. Taxonomy (NCBI): domain Eukaryota; kingdom Metazoa; phylum Arthropoda; class Insecta; order Lepidoptera; family Nymphalidae; genus Elymnias; species Elymnias hypermnestra. The sequence continues at coordinate 2,215,356 of JACTOM010000032.1, read as the reverse complement.
CGAAACAAATTTAAATATTTTCATTGTGTAATTTTTATTAATTTGTAGTTGTATTGTGCTGAGCACATTCTACCTACTCATTTTGTAAATTATTTGTAACGTATTAGGAATACTAACTTCATCCATCGACGATTTAAATTGTTTTGATTAGAATGTGCCCAGATTTATGTGATTGTATTTTAGAAATATGTGACGCAAAACTGAAACTTAAAATTTGCGAAAGTAATTATAATATAAACGAAAATATGAAAATTGATATTCCTCAATTTTGTAACGTAGTAAAAATCTTACGCCGAACCGTAAAATAAATAAAAAAATGTTGAAAACACAAACAAAATTAATTAAACCCTATAACACAATAACCTAATATAAATTGTTTGAATGGTACAAAATACTTTGCACTAAATAATAATAATATATTATAATAATCATCACCACTTATTTCAGATTATCCATATTGTCCTATTTGTTTTTGTAACAATAACCTCAGGGGCTATTAGTAGACATTTATGTATACCAAATAAATAAATGAAAATGTAAACCTGACTTTACGAAAGGGAATTTAAAAATAAACAAGATTTAATTTAATAGGAAATATAATTTAATAATTTTAAAATAAATAATTATTGTAATTAGTACAACAAATATGGTAAGGAACATACTTTTATAACAATGGTAAGTAGTACCTCGAGGCGATAAATTTACGGTAAGCCGGCTATTAAACCTGTCGCAATGATTTTACACAGTGCACATTACAATATATATTTATATGTTCATTTATATTAAGTATATATTTATAACTTATTACACATACAAATAATATTAAGAGCCTACATCACTCTTTATTTTATGGCTGCGCTTCACCTTTTGTACATTGCACATACAAACATGTACATTGTATATACAGCTTTACCTACATTGCACACTTACGCCCGAATATGTTAACAATATGTTACAATTCGATTGATATTACAAAACTTCTGCAACCCAATACTTATTATAATTTAGATATAATGAAATATGCTGAAAATGTTATATGTATCTCTTCAATTGGCCTCACTTTGAAGAATGACTTCATTGTCAGCGAGTTTAAAATAAGATAACTATTTACAACTGTTTTAAAATAGCATTGCGAAGTTGTTTATGACTAAAAGCTTACTTGTTTTATAAATTACATCGAATATTTAATATTGAAATATCTTGCCTTTTTTTTAAGGACCTCCCTAACCCGAAGTTTCGCATTCTCCCACCCTATAAAGTACCCCCCTTTGCGCAAAATGGAGCACGTGCGAAGTCAGTCTCCAATTCATGTGGAGTCTGTTGCATCTACGAGTGAACAATCCCAACAAAATATGGTATGTATTATTTAATCTGTTTTCTAAATTATAAATAGTGAACGTTAATAAATGAACACATTTTTTTCCTTATTTAGCCTGAACGTGCCAGTAGTCCAAAACCTGGAACAAGTCCGGAAAAGCCCGAAAAGAAATCCAAGCATACCAGCAGCAGGTATGATTTTTTTGAAATTTGTAAACAATAGCAGATTATTATTATATAGTAAATTTTTAGGCAAAGAAAACTTCACCACCTCTTAAAAGAAATGTATTGTATGTATTATTCAATCTATTTCGAGTTAGTAATGCAAAAAGGCAACGTAGTTCAGAGAACATTTAAGTTATTTCTTATAATAGCGGAGCCCAAGAGTGAATTTTGTGCGTTACTCAAGCGCGTCAGAAAATCATATACTTAAAGGGAAACTTTGCATCCTGTAATTTACTCTTACCAAATATGAACTCAAAATATAGGAGTTGATACGGTAAGGGCAGCCCGTTAGATTAGTAAAAAAATCGACCCTTAGAAAAACTTGGGCCCGTCACATTCAATACATACAGAAAAATGTATATTTCAACAATATGAACATTTGAGCGTAGCCAAAGGAAATTAGGCGTATCATAAAGTTGTAATAAAACGTCACATCGCAATAAGGTGAGGACCTTTCTTCTACTTTTAAATAAATAAATGGATAACTGTTTAATTGTCAGAATTATCCCTACATTTAGGATGAACAAGACATCAAATTGAATCCTCGGTATAAAAATGTGCTCGAGTATCTTAAGGTAACACTTTTTTACATTTTCAAAATTAGATCTTAGAGATTTAAATAGAACACGCTCGAATAACTTTCTTTCTTCTTTTTAACTCTAATTAATCGTAAGATTAAAATGTTACGGTTATCAGAAAGACCATGTGCGTATACCATATGAGTGACTGACGCGCTGAGGATTTCCTTGTCACTGCTTCATTCTTACATATTTGAAAATGCCTACACGCTCTATCCACCACTGAAATGGAAAACTTAACATAAACTTTTTTCGTTTTAGAACTTAATCTTCACAATCCGCCTGACGCTCGAATAACCGCATCTTTAGCATCCCGGGCTCCCCTACTATTAATATATTAGTGAAGAAAAATTTTAGATAACGGATTCTACAGAATGCAGCTATTACAGCAAAAAAGTTATTAGCGAAAATTAAACACTTAACTACTGATGCTTTCGGGTGCCGTCAAATATTTTTGAAATATATGCTATCACTCGCTTTTTTCCAGCTCTTTCTTCGGCTCAGCAGGACGATTGACGAAACGGGATGGATGACAAACACAGAACTGGGGCTTCTTGAGACTTGCCAGGTAAAATTTTTAAATAATGTATATTTTTATAAAACATTTTCAAAATTCTCTGTCGCGAGCAAAAGAAACAATGATTATTGTCATTGTAATTATAAGAGGACATTTTACCATTATTTACATAAAATAAAAGCATAACATTCAATATCCTTTATTATTAATTTTAATAAAAGTGCTGTAATTACAGGACGGAACAAAGGAATGAACAAGGGGACAGACAATCAGATCCATGTCCTGTTGAGCTAGATGAAATCCGCAGTTATAAAAGTGAAAAACCTGAACAAAGTTTCCGAGACGACCTAACCAATTTAAGTTGCAGAAGCAAAAGTCCCGGCCCTTCTAAAAGAGATCAGAGTCCCAGTTTTGAAGATGATAGCATTAAAAAGGAAATAGTTGGTGACGTAATACAACACTCTCCAGGAACTAGCACTACAATTAAAATCGTAGAATCAAATAGTAAAACAACTCCAGCTGATCTTACCAATGCATTATATGAGCCATTTCGCGGAATAGACTCTCCCGATCCTTTTTTAAAAGAAATAACCGAACAACCTGAAATTTCTGAGAGCTTGGAAAATAATGATAAAACTGAAGTAAATCAATTTCCACTTACTAAAGACCAAATGCACGCCCCATTTTCAAGATTCGTAGTACAGACAATCAGTAAGGACGATAATTCTACATCCAGTGAAAGCCCTGAAGCCAGTAAAAGGGACATCGATTGCGAGAGTAATAAGTTAGATCAGACAACAGATCCAGCTTCCAGTCAAAAAACTGAGAGTATAAGTTCGTTGCCTACGCCAATCTTCGAAGAGGTGGAATCAATAAGTGATTCCATAACGTATGCCACATCAACTACTCAAGGAGAAGAGGAAGAGGCAGAGGAAGAGGAAGTAATTGTTCCCTGACGAAGGCGTTGGTTCCGTACCAAACGGGACGATCGAAGAAAAAGTAAGTGGGACTGGACATACAAGTGGTGCTCGTAATTTATTTGATGAAGTTTTGTTTGGCCATTGATACAGTTGCTTTTAATATCAGTTCCAGCATATGTGTAAATAAATGGCCGAACCTAAACTTAGCTTAAATAATCATTTCCAACTTTCCATGTCGGGATGTGGCGGAATCAATTAATGCTTTCATTACTTACGGTACGTCATCCATCCACTACGGTGACAGAAAGAAGGAACATAATCGTTTTCTATAACTTAATAATAAACAGCTACTAAACCTATAACTGTAAAACTATATATATACCGATGAAGTTATTGTCTCTAATATGTAAAGAAAACACTTTTAAAAACAAATTTACGAAGACTTCATCGCTGTTCAATTTTCTAAGAGATAGAATCCATTAGGGAATCCACCTCGTTATTACTCTTTAATTCTAATTAAATGTGTTACACGCAATGGAGTTGAACTCTATTTCAGTACAATACATGCTTGTAAATACTAAAATTGCTTTAAAAAAATAAACAGCTGAATACTATATAATCAAAAACTGTATATAATGTAAATAGGGTGTCAACATTTTTAATATTAGATTCTTTCAATAAGACTACTACCACGGGGTTCATATTAACATGGTTAACGGGTATGAGCATCGGGGCATTGACCTCATTACCTGGGTTAATCCTTGGAAATCTCACGGATGCCCGGTCTTTCTTTCGCCCGCTTATCGAAGTGCTGGTTCTCGCCGGCGATGCCACTGGGCCCACCCAGGTCCATTCCAGTCCAGTGAATGTCAGACCAGGTGTTGCCACTGCTGCCGCGGCGTCTAAGTTGTCATCGCCTGCGTCGGATGGTGGTGGCAACAGGGGCTCAAGAGACATGAGACGCCGAGTGTTTGCGCCTCTTGGACGAGGGCTGACGACAATGTATTGTCTGTGCGAGCAGTTGTTCGCTAGGCGGAACATTCACCTAGCTAGATGGCGGACAAACACCACCTAACGTACCTCGGCGCTCCTACTAGTGTACGTAGGCTCTTGTTCGGCTGGGTCTCCAGACTCCTCTTAGAGTATCCTGAGCAGGAGGCCGTATACGTTCACTTTGGAGTAGACTTAGGCTCCGTAGCCATTCAATTTCACTTTTATTGGAAGACTTGAAGTAAAGAATAGCCGCAACATCGACGGGGCCATTGCAGCCTGGCCCACGGCGTGAGTTACCGTAACCGCCCGGCGCAGCCAGCGGCTAATGCGACACCCCCAAATAGATGTCCAGCTAACTCTGTTGTATCTGATGGTCGAACATGATTGTCGATGTTTTGCTAACGTTAACCAACTTCTTCCACCTGTTCAGCTGGTCCAGCAGTAGGTCCAGCAGACATTTAAGTTTGGTGACGGCGAGTTGTTTTATAAGAGACGAAGCGACGTACGCGCTGTCGTCAGCATAAAGTGAAAACATCACGTCCCTCCCAGAGAATGATGGGTGTGGATAGGAATGTCATCGGTGTACACAGAGAATAAATTTGTTTCTGAACAGGCGCCCAGGAGATCGCCCATACGGATCGGGCGAGGTTTCGACTTTGTATTCGACATTTCTGAGATGACTAAACTTGTATATTCTGCTTCTGTAGGCGAGTAGGAATAGAAATTTGTATAAAGTAAATTTATTAAATTATTCATTGTTAGTGTGTAAGCTACAGTTATTGGAGGATAAATTCAGCAAAGATAACATTATTCTGTGCATTACACATAGATACTTATTATATATAAATGTCTTAATCATGTACATTATATATTTTATATAAATAAGTAATGTAATGTAAAAAGTTGCAGCTGAATCGGCTGTACTCTGTGACGTACAGCAATTATGCTGAGCTGAATAACTAACTTTGTATTTAAACCTCCTTTGCATTGTGCCTTTTTATTTCAAATATAATTTTGTCTAAAGTAAAACTTCTTTACGCAAACATAAAGTGCGCTAATTAAGCGTAAGCGATTGCGTGACGAGAGCGTTGCGAAAAGCGTGATTGGGCTAGGCGAACCGGTATATGTTTTACTTATGGCATAAACCACACTTGTTTTCTTTTTGTATATGTACAATGCAGAATACAGTTTTGTCTTTCTGTACTTAAGAGATATTAGGAGTAATAATGATGTAGATATACTGATTTGTATATATCTTCTAATTTATATTTAATAAGTGATTCCGATTCTTCTAGTATGTTATATAACTGTCTCCAATATAAGTATAATAAATGTTATTGTAATTGTCAAAAAAGAAAACATTATTCTACGGCTATTAAATTAACATGTAGTAGAGAAATCGTCTTTTAGAAACATATTAGATGTTGTATAAGAAATAAATTATTCATTCAATTGATTGGATTTTATTTAAACATCTTTACGCATCACGAGATGATACATGTTACAAGTGTCTTTAAAAACTTTATTACAAATGAATTACATTAACACGAATGCACCAATATTAGTTACTGCAGAGTTCCTTTACAACATTCGCCAGTGGGTGTTATACGAAATAATCGGTTCTTACGATCTTTTGCATACACTGGGCCAGGTTTTGCCCACAGTCCTTTTTTTAAACAAGGTGCCCACAAAATTATTATAAGTGTTGTCAAGAGCATTCCATATATCATGATTTACTTTCGAATGAATCCAATATCCTGAAATTTAACAATAGTTCACAGGACTCAATATTTTAATACAAAATCACATGTTAATTTATATTAGAAATAAAAATTTCATTGAATAAAATAATAAATATAATACCTTTTCATAGATATTCTAAAATGTTACATTATTTATTTAAAGTTAAAAAATATATAGAAATTTTGCAATCATATGCGAATCCTGTCAACAAATCTCCTGACATACTATATTTTAATATTGGTAATAGTGCACTTTAAGCGAACTATTAAAGAGAAACTAACGGTAAGTATTTACTATAAAACAATAGTACAAGAATGGCCTATCAACATTTCGTCTTTGTCTTCTGGGTATGAAAATCATTCTTCTAAATAATGCGCATTGCCATTCAATTCTTAGTAACGTTATTTATATTTCAGCTAATTCGGGGGCATGAGTATAAATAAAATATTGTTAAAAGTAGCCAGTATAGACGTATTATCTATGGTTAAAATTAAGCCGTGTTAAGGCGTGGTTTGAAATCACAATGTTTTATGTAAGGTTTGCATTCCGTTTTAATTATTAATTATAAAATAAGGATCTTGTGATATCGGCTATAGTCTGCATTGAATCTTTTATGCTTTCTAAAAGACAATATAATGATGACGATAAACCATCTATAGTCGGACTGACATTCATGTATTCTTTACACGAGGTCCCCAATTTCTGATGTTACCTGGGAATGGTCTCCTTCCATGATTACACAAACTAAGACGACTAAGGCTATATCCAATAAGGTTCGAAGTCCGACCGTAAAAGTCAATCATGCTCTGGTCGGAAATGCACCAATAGAATATCTTTTCGGGACAGGTTTCAGGGATAATATTCTTTTATACAGCAAAAGGGGCGTAACACAGTTTTTATACAAGAAAATAAAACAAACTTGTAATGCCATATTTTAGAGCAAAGAAGGTTCAGAAATCATTTGTCGGTTCTGAGCCTGCCTCCCCACATTGATTTAAGAAATATGTTTGGACTTGATTCCAATGGCACATGAAAGCTAAACACCCTGTCACGTACAAAAACTATGTTTAAAGGAGTAAGCATTGAGTTTTTTGCCGGTTTCTTCTCAGCGGAATCAACTTTCCGCACCGGTGGTAGATTTGTTACCAATGGATAGACTAGTGACGATTTAAAATAGCATTTTGAGCATACTTGAATAAAGAATATTGTGATTTGATTTGATATACTCTTTGCTGTGCAATTAAGTAATTTGTAAAATATTGTCCTGTGCGATTAAGCATTTTTCTTATCAATACCTCTGCAGCTAAACCACTTTTAAAAAACCGATATGTTCGACTAAGCTTTTTTAATATGCCCTGTGCCTCTCAAACAATGCTACTGTCATGTTGTCTTTAAAGTACAAGGCGGCATTTGTCGGCCTCTCAGGGTCCATGTCATTATAAAGTAATGAATGTTATAACTTATAAGCGTGTGGTTTATTTAGTTAATATTAGGTATTTCTTTAAATATCCTATTTTAATCTCAAGTTTGAGAAGTAATGATGTTGGAGTGGAAAATAAAGTCGTTATTATTTAAGTACCTCGATAGGGTAGAAAATGATATGCACTTTAAATTTTATAATCATAATTAACTATAAATACAGCCAATACTGACAAATACTGATAAATCCAAATAATGACTTCTTCATTGATCTAGTGGTTAGCATGTTCGATTACAGACATGAGGTCCTGGGTTTGAGTCCCGGGTCGGGCCAATTCAAAAATCAATATTGAGCGGTCTATTTAAGATTTTCTCAATATTTGCCCGAAGTTGGGAAGTAGTAGGTGTGATCCACCCCCGTGCCTCGGAGAGCACGTTGAGCCGTCGGTCCTGCGCCTGATCTCGAGACTTCCGTCACATCGGACTATGAGAGTGAAGGAATAGAGAGTGCACTTGTGTATTATGCCTGCCAATCCACAGTGGAGCAGCGTGGTGGGTCTATGCTCTAAAACCCTCGCTCTTCGGAGTGAGGAGGCCTGTGCCCAGTAGTGGGATGTCAATGGGCTGCTACTTACTTTAATTTTTACAGCCAATATGTAATTTGGTGTAGATTTAGTGTTGATTGTGATTTCAATTGATGATAGGTATGAAATCATCTAAGATTGCATCTAACGCACTATTACCTCAACGAAGTAGTCTAACGTACTTAATATGTACGAACATTTTCTTTTACTTGCTTGTGGTAGTTTCTTTTCATTCAGAGTCAGAAATTATACAATAAATAAAAATCACCCATTTTATTCTTATCACTTACAAACTCAAAATGGTCCCATGATTAACAAGATAGTAAACATCAGTTTATAAACTAATATCAGTTATTTATAACCTTATACCAATATAAAAACTTCCAAATAAATTATCATTTATGCTTAATTTTGTGTCAGCGAAATGCGTTTACATCACATACCCATAATAACTAAAAAAAAATGATATAATTTTAATATAAAAAAATAAAGTGATATAAAATAGCGTTAAACCATGATTTTTAAGGAATGTATCATTGAGTGAGTACATCAATGCAGTCGCAAATGTATATGTTACAATATCTTTATGCGTTAATTAATATAGAAATAAATTTAAATAAACAAAAGAGTACTTTTCTTAATACGATAAAACAAACCTTAATATATTTGTAGCTTATATAAAAAAATCCGATACTATACCAACAATTGTGCAGTTTATAACATTTTATAGTACAAATACGCCATTTTAAATAGTACAAAAATAAAATTATGGTTATAAAACAATTTCTACTTGTTATAAGTAGAAGCGGAAACATTGCCTCCATGGCCGGTCCAATTAGTGTGGACGTAGTCTCCGGGCTTGGATATAAGCTCGTAAGTGTGTGCACCAAAGTAATCTCTCTGAGCCTGTAACAAAAATCAATATTGAACTAAAACACGCGTTTACTAATGCATCTTTATTCTTCAGGGCCTGTAGACAAGACAAAGTACGCTTCCGCCAGTAGAACGCTCAATAAATGTATGGGAATGACGTGTCATATCGCTAAGTCACGTGATCACATGGACAAATTGTAGCGTTCCAGTCGTTCGACATAGCGTTATCGTTACAATGTCATATATATGAGATAGCGTGAGTTGCTTGTAAGTAAAAGACACAGGAGGTGAAATACCTGTAGCAGATTTGCCGGCAGCACACCAGATCTGTAACCATCGTAGAAAGCTAACGCTGCACCAAACGCTGGTGATGGTACTCCCAAAAGGGCAGCCCGAGCCACAACCTCTCGAAGAGACAGTTGGCACACTCCGATGCGCTCACAGAAGTACGGGTCCAGAAGGAGGTTAGACAGCTGAGGGTTCTTTGTGAAAGCGTCCTATAACGTAATAAAAAATTTAGTAGGTCTCCTCATAGGAGAGGGTTTTAGACCATTGAATACCACGCTACACCACTGCGTGTGACAGGTTACGCACATCCCAGAATTACTCCCGGAACATTTCCTTACGATGTTTTCCTTCACCGAAAAGCACAATGATAGATTGAAAAGAACAATCAAGCGCGTAAGTTTCATTTTTAAACAGAGAAACGCTGCCTATTATGGAATCGAACCAGCGTTTTCTCTGAACGAGAATCCACGCGTCTTGTTTTCTTTCGCTTAGTTTGAAGAGATTGCTTATTCAATAAGACCGCCTTTTCATGCTGTGGTCCCTAAACTATTATTTAAGTTTTCCAGTATGTTTCCTAACGTTGAGTGTGCAATAAAGTGTTTATCTATCTAAAAATATAATTTCCTGAATCTCCACTTAAGACTATATAACTAAATCTCCACAAATACGTAGAACTTAACATTCGATGAGATCGCAGTCACAGTAAAGTATTTACGAATTGCTCTAACAAAACATGCTATGATGACTGTAATGATTAAGATTAAACCATTTTAACATATAAATGCTGCGGCCTAAACGCATTAACCAATATCTTAAAGGAAAATATATATTTACCTTGATATTTCCGAGGAAAACGCTTCTAATAATGCATCCTCCACGCCACATTAGTGCAATGCTTCCGTAATTTAAATTCCAATTATGGACCTGTACATTTGTTTATTTATAATCATAAAATTCACAGCAGCATTTCCCAACGTGGGGCCCACGCCCCACAGGGGGGCAATTTGTTAGTTAAGGGAAGGCAATTCAAAATCGGTGGCAAGGATCGCACTAAATTAATATACGAAAATTATTTTGAACTTAAATTTCAGTTTTTCATTATATGTTTTGAATTTTTACTTACGATGCTTTCATAACAATTACATAGTGATTTCTTCCTAAAACTTATCATTTAATTTTTTTAAAAAATCAATTTTTAAAAGTTAGTAATTATATATGGGGGCTTACAAATTTTAGAATTATTAAGGTGAGGCATGGCCTAAAAAAGGTTGGGAAACAGTGACCTACAAGCATCTTAACTAAGAAAATTATACATAGAAAAAAAATTTAAGCTAATGATAAACTTTTCTTATGTTTTCCATGTCTTATAAACAGTTACAGTTAATAATTCCGTTTGTATCATTTTACCTTTCTTTCTTCACGATATTTTCCCTTTACCGAAAAGCACAATGATAGATTTAGAAACAATCAAGCACGTAAGTTTCGATTTTATAAAGAGAAACTGAACGGTGCTTGGCCAGTATTTTCTAAGCCATCATAACTTTTCGAAGCGATGGTTTTTCTAAGTGACCTAGTTGTACTTAATGAGATTACATAGAGAGCACAACAAAAAGAATATAATAAATACCTTCGCAGCTTCCCTTAATAACATAAACCCTTGAGCGTAAGAGATGACCTTGCTGGCGAATAAAGCTTTGCGCAGGTGCTCTAGGAACTGTTTTTTGTCACCGCTGAACTTCGTTGGCGATCCTGGCAAACTCTTGCTTGCAGTCAACCTCTCATCTAAATAGAAAATCATACAATTCAATAACTAAGCATGTAACAAAAGAGCAAATGTGTTTGTTTATTTTATATTATTGTAATGAACAGCGTTACATATACCAATATACATACAGTTAAGAGATAGTATACACAATAAGGCCACTTAAGTATACACATAGATAATAATAAAAAGAAGAATAGAATATAAAACGTTAATAATATAATACATGAAAGTAATAAAAATTCACTACTGAAATTTCTGTGAATGATTTGTGTGTGTGTGTGAGTGCGCATATATCTGATCTGTGTGTAAGCGTGTATGTGTTTGAATGTATTTAATGCTCATGGTTGTCATTTCTTTTGTTTTAATTCCAACTTTAAATTGGAATGATAAGGAGCAATTTCTTTTTTCAACTGCGCTTTTGTAAGGTAAAAGAGGTCTGTTCCAAAACAATTTCAAATCATATATACCTTTTAACGCAGATAGACAACGTGCGAAGACTGCTTCACCGATTAGTGTGACAGGTACACCATATTCTAAAGCACTGATTCCAGTCCATTTCCCCGTCCCCTTTTGACCAGCCGAGTCCCGAATTTTGGGGAGAAGATATTTACCTATTAAAAAAGTGATGATTTCCGTTACGTATGTCCATGCAAAACTGTGACGCAAATTATTCCACTATCTAATATTGTACGTAAAAAAATTAAACATAGTATCGATATGTCTCATACTTATCTACGCTAATAAATACATGCAACAATATAAAAGTATTTTATTTTAATTTGCGAATTAATCATATTTCTGTCATTGGGCAAAAACGCGGTAACATTATTTCTTATCCTTGATATAATGTATTGAGATTTCTTCAAAATGATTGTTTTTGTATATAAATATAAGGATAAATAGGGTAACACTCTTGCCGCTTATTGATAATTAAATTGCAAGGAATCTGATATACATAATAACCTAAAGATGCTTACCATCTGTATCCTTAAACTTCAAAATGTCCCGCGTGATTTCAATAAGGAAGGAGTCCAGTTCCCCTTTATTCCATTCATCAAACACTTGCGCCATTTCGTTTTGCTCCATTCCTAAATAAAGCCAAACAGAAACTTATAACCTAGACCGCTGTAGAACTAGATACTCAAGTTTTTATCCATTCACTACATGCAAAGGACAACTATAGCCCACGCCATATCAAAATGATTGGATTGGATGAGTGTAAGAAACAATATTTTATAAGTAGTATATTCATAGTTTTAAACGAATTGTGTCGAATAAGTGTTGAATGAAGTTTATACTAAATAGAGAAAGGATATTACAGAAAAAATTTGTGATATTTTTTAAAATGTTTTATAGATATCAGAAAAATATTAAAGGCTGCTTAACTATTTTTAATATTTAGTTAACGCAACAAAATTTCAAGTTCATTAAAAGCATGTAATTGTAATGCAAATATTCAGTGTAAATTCGATATGGAAATATCGAATGAATATGAATGAATACAGTAGGAATACAGTCTCAGCACAACATATAGTTTTGCTAAAACTAATCAAGTTTACATCAGAACAGTTTAGTAACAAACTTCTAATGCGTTTTTTACCTTCAAAATTGGTTTTGCCATAAAAACTACAATGTATTTCCACTCTTTCGTCTACAGTTAAATATCGCTGTGTCTTACCAAGTACATCCTTCATAAGGTGGTAAGCTTCACATATTAGTTGCATGTCACCATATTCAATGCCATTGTGGACCATCTTGACGAAATGACCGGCGCCGTCTTCTCCAACCCAATCACAACAGGGCTCTCCATTCACTTGAGCGCTTATGGCCTATTGTCAAAGATTATAGATTTTTCAACATCATTTACTCTTTTTGAACGTATTGCACGATGCAAATTTTTTGTACAAAACGATAGGCATATTGCAATAAAATCCTAATGTACGGTATACAATTATCCATATCTTTCAGATAAATATCAAAGGTAAACAGTATTGTAATAAACATTTTTGTTGCTTGACTTTAGCATATCCTACAATAGTGAGTGATATAGAAAGGTAAAAAGCAGCCTGTTAACGTCATACTGCTGGGCACAGACCTGCTAACTAATACGAGGGTTTTTTAGAGCATAGACCCACTCCAATGTATGCATACTCCAGAATTACTCCCGGGAAATGCATATTTCCTTAAGAAGTTTTCCTTCACCGAAAAGCACAATGATGTATTGGAAAGAACAATCAAGTTTCATTTTTACAAAGTGAAACTTAACGGTGCCTGTTGTGGATTCGAATCCACGTCACGTGCGTTTCGCCAATAGACCATCATGGCTATTTGTATTCTCGTAATATATTAAGAATAAGGAGTTATTACTAAAAATACGACTGCAATGAACTGTAGAGGTCTTAATATAATAGATATGTTAATAGCTGAGAAAATTTTAACATAATCAATTGAGGCTTGCTGCTGCTGACTTGATGAAACAATATAACGAATTTACAGAAACAAAAAGGTAATTTAGCGAATAACGGACCACGTTTTTAATTATGTCTCTAAAATATATTTAATTGTAATATTACAGGTTAAGTTTCATCTGACAAAAGATCTAGAAAACATCATTGAACATGAAGTCTACAAACAAAACAAAAACTTGAAGATGAAGCCTGTTACAAGGAACTTTTAATGTTAGCTGAACTTAATAGAAGTTAGTTTAAAAATTACCAATTATGTTATTATTTGTGTAACGTCCTAAAGGTCAGTACAATAGTGCCTAAAGCATAACATAAATTTAAGTCTGTAATGAATCAATATTATAAATCGTAATGCCTTGACCTAGCGAGGTCACGCCAATGATCTAGATACAATTAATCACGATGTTTTATAAATATATAGTTACTAAAAGCCAACATTAATACATAGTAAATATATTTGAAATCTAACTTCACAACTGATCATTTTATGTAATGATTTTTAAATGACATTAGGTTGATAGATATGTACGTTTTGAATTTTACCTTTTCTAACAAAATAAAAATAAACTAGCTTCGTTGTTATCATTTATGTAAAATATGACTTCGAATTTTATTATGTAATTAACACATCAGTAAAACTATATAATAGAAAAAAAAATACATGCAATTTTATTATGGATATTCAATTTGGTGTGAGACTTTCTTTTATCTTTATAAACGTAGGAGTAGAAAATCTAATTTTATTTTTTATTTTATTTAACCTTTTTTTGCTCTTTGTGTAAACGTAAATAATGGTTTCGGGCTTAAATATTTAGCAATATCATAAATAATAATGATCTAGATTGAAATGCCTAGACCCCAAAACTATGCAATATTGAAGTACATAAAGCATGGCCAAAAAATTGAAATTTTAAACATCATCAATAACTTTCCGTATTTACATATAAATTCTTAATGTGTACGAATAGCTCAAATGAATATTTCAATGGTTTGTACCTTCACAAAACACGAAGGTCAGATAATTCCTTATGCAATTTATGTAACCAGTCATATACTGCTGTATAATGAATGACCTTACTTGAATAAAGTGTAATGTGAGGTCATTGAATGTGTTATGATACATGCTACGGTTTGAAACTGTGTTGTACAAATCATAGGGTATATATGTAGCACAATTAAAAAAGCAGCTCATGGAAAACAACTTTATAAGCTTTCATTTAGTGTTCATTACTGTATTTTTACATAAGTATCAATCTCGAGCTGAATGAAGTTTCACTTGACCTATAGGATTTAGGGAATATAAAGTCAAAGGTTTACTATTAAAATTAAAATGTGCAATAGAAGGTTTGGTGAGAACTCCACAAAACGTTGTATCGATAGGTCATGGGAGCAGAAAAAATATATTTCCAAATTTTGCTACTAATCTCATACTCTTCTCATAAATTAATTTTCAATCGTTCATAATATAGTTTTTAATTCATCCACTCAGATTTAAATACATGATTCAAACTTGTGTAGTAGCGGATGACACTTGGTGTTAATCAGTTTCTTCGAATATTAACTCTTAAATTAAATTTAGTATATCAATGGACCTAATTGCGAATAAACAGTTGCAATCTATTGAAAACTCACCAAAAAGGTGTGAAAGTATATAATGTATGAAAGAATTACTCTATTTTTTTTATATTCTTCTACTTACGGTACCTTATATTACTTGTCTTTAAATCAGTTCTATTAAAATCGGTTCATAATAATCTTTCAACATAATAATGTTGGAAAATTTTATAATAACAAACTAAAAAATAAAAATTAATCTAAAGAGTTGTGACAACTATAGCAAATTACTATAACCAATAAAATTTTAACATGTTTAGCTTCAAATGCTCCTACAACCAAATACGTCATCCACCCAGGAATTAGAAACAGTATGTTTCATATAAAATAAATAAGGAAATCAGCGTAAATTGAGAACAATCGTTTTCCTTAAAAGAGGAAGATATTCAATAAGAGGAAATATACAAGTTAGTAACAAGATGACATAATGTACCAATATAAGTATATTTAGTATGAAGAGTTCAAAAAGGTGATGTTAGCGAGTGTCTAGCATACCAAAAGTTACTAAAAGACAGACATATTTTATTATGTACTTTCATAGGTCATTTCGTAGTATAACATATTATAATTATTATCAAATATTTTTTCTTCCGTTACATGATATAAATTCTTGCTTTTAAATTCAAGGTATGATAGTATGATTAGTAAGTGTGTCTGTGTAGTAGTTGTGTAAGTAGCATTTAAATAAGATAAACAGATTAAAACTTGAACTTCTCCCTTAAAAAATAAATAAGTTATGGACTTAAATATATTTATTTTATACAATTCATATTATTAATTTACAATTACCTGGAAAATTGGCTTAACATGTGGCCAAGCAGCTGTGTGTCCTCCAGGCATAAGCGATGGTCCATAACGAGCTCCATCTTCACCACCACTTACCTATAGATAAAATACAATAGCAGTTCACTTCAATTTTAATGATAAAGGCTTACAATATGACACTAAATAAACAATGTTACTGTAGTTTCTATCGCATCAGGTAAACTAGAGTAAAACAATTCTATTTTACCTATAATTACAAAAAATTAAAACATGTTTCCAGTAAGGTGACAGTGTCAAATTGGGCAACTTATACAAATAATAAAAAAAAATTAATATTATTCCCAAATAAAACTATATTAACTTTAACTGTTATCTACTACATGATTAAAAAATGAATTTGAATTTGAGGGGTTAAATACAACAAGATACACTTAAGGAGATTATGAACTTATAGTAGCAATTTCAAATTTCATATAACTATCCTGATGACATTCTAAACCTTTTTAAACATGCATCAAGACTAACCTTGATTTGTCATTGTACCCCTATCTTATACAGACAATTTTTTTTTACAATAGTCTGCAATCTAATGTTAATGATAATCTTAATGACCTTTACAAGTTTTAAATAATGTATATAAACTTGAATGGATGAATAAAATATATACATACATACATAGCATCACGCCTCATTCCCATAGGGGTAGGCAGAGACAACATCCTTCCACTTGCCACGATCCTTGCATATCTCCTTCGCTTCTTTCAATCTCATTAAACCTTTCATACAAGTTCGTCGGTTTAGAGTACTCTTGACCTGGCCGTTATTTAAAATGTCCTGGATTTGGTCCAGGAACGTTCGCCTCGGTCTTCCCCTTCCAACTTTCGCATTCACTCTTGACTCATAAATCCTTTTTGTCAGTCTCCTTTCATTCATTCTCTCTACATGCCCAAACCATCTAAGCATACCTTTTTCAATTTTAGTCACTACGTCTTCTTTTATACCACAACGTTCTCTTATCACACTATTTCTCACTCTGTCACTCAGTTTTAATCCACTCATGCTTCTCAACGCTCTCATCTCTACCGCATTTATTTTACTTTTGTGATTCTTCTGCCATACCCAACTTTCACTACCATACATAAGTGTTGGCACCAACACTCCAGCATGCACTAAAAGATATATTTAATTCAAAATTTTATGTATGGGGAGGGTATAGGCTAATGGTAGGTGTTGTAAAATAGGCAAAACAAGAATTACTATTTTAACAAACAATGAGAATTCACTTTGACCAATTTCATCTTATTACCAGTTTTTAAATAGATGCTGCTAAGACTTTATATAACAATGTGCAACTGATAATATATTATTTATTTTAGTAACAACAGCAAAGCTATGACATTATCTATATAACAATTAAAGACTGTTCTAGTATTTTAAAATACACTTGAAGATAAGAAAATCAGCATTGAAATCACTCTTATGTTGTTAAAATATGGTGTTAAACACATAAACCTTATCTTTTGCTAGCATTAAATTTCATAGGAGATGGTTTGAGTGGTTGAATTTCATTATTTGCAAAAAAGTACAAGTAAATGGTTTAAAGGCTTTCCAACAGGAAAGTAAGGACCAACATGTGACACCTGAGTGAAAAAAAGATATGCCCTATCTTCATCAGAAAATTTCCTCTTGCAATATAATACTTTTCAGTTACTATAATTGGCACCAGATTGGCAACTAAAGTTGGTTACTCTTGAAGTATGTATTAAGTACATCTAACAAAAATCAATATATTTATATATATATATGAGAGTGAAATAACAATATAACTTAAGTAACTTACACCCATGCCCATATAAAGTATGCCAGTTGATTTAAGGTCTTTGCACCAACGCTGAGTATCGGTGTATTGTGAATTTCCACCATCAATAATTATGTCTCCCTTATCCATCAGTGGTATCAATTTCTTTACAAATTCATCAACAGCTGAACCAGCTGTAAAAGTAAAGATTTATGATAACAATTTGATGAAAACATTTAACAAGAGAAATCAATTAATAATCTGGTACACAATTAGATAATTAGTAGATTATAAAAAACTATCTTAAGACTAAATATAAGGCAGCATTTAATATGCCACATATCAGCCATGTGAAATTGTAACAAAAGCATTAGCATCAGTGGAAACTCCTGTTGCCAAAGTAAAAGTTATTGCTTTTTTAAATCATACCTTTTACAAGTAACATAACTTTTCTAGGTTTCTTCAATTTTGCAATCATGTCTTCTAGAGACCTCGCACCTATAATTTTTGTTCCTTTTGCCTCATTTGCAAGAAATTGATCAACCTACAATATAGTTACAACAATATAAAGTAACTTATAATGTAAATGTAATATGCATAAACATTTAAAAATATTAATTACCTTTTCTACAGTTCTGTTAAATGCACATACTATGAATCCTTTAGAGTCCATATTTAGGATTAAGTTTTGGCCCATAACAGCCAAGCCAATTAAAGCAATATCAGCTTTGGATCTAAAAAATATTTCATATGAGCAATGTTCAATTTTAATAAATTTTTTGGTATATTCCAATTAATGATAAAGTTATTCATGTTTAATAGATATTTATATGAAAATAACAGCTTATAATAAAACTTGTACTTTTATTCAGTGATTTAATAATATTATAGGTAAGCAACAGTTGACAAGTACAAGTTAACATTAACCTTCAAATAACCTTGTAGTCAAATTAGCTTGTAATAAAGTAACATTGTATTAAATATTTGTTTCGCATCGGCAAGTGATTCAAACCCATTTACAACAATTTCTATACTAATAAAGTAAAAATTTCACAGTACATTTATCGAAAAATATTCATTTTATACTGTTATAACATAAATTAAACATTATAAGTCATATATTAAAGAAAAAAAATATTTTAATTTAATTAATTTTGTAAACCATCGCAAATCTGATGAATTCAACAATATTGCAAAAGGTTAGATAATAATTATAGTCATGCAAATTATACTGTAATTGGTACAATGAAACAAAATAAATTCTTTATAGAATCTAATTGAATATAAATAAAAACTGGGAATTTAATTAATTACTTACTCTGACATTTTGATAAAAGCTAATTACAAATGCTAGTAAATTATGCACCCTGAAATACTACAGTAGTGTAAAATGTTCCATACATGGAATGACAAGAAAATCGCGAAGAATATAAACTTCAAACTTGAATTGCAGAGTAATGAGCAAGGTAATGAGTATACCATAGATAATAGCAACATAGGAGCATAGCACTCAAATGTAGATAGGCCACAGACATTATCATATTTATTCCTTTAATGAAAAAGGCAAAAATTTGAAGCTAAAGACGTTCGATTTATGTTTGAAAATAGATTTAATACGCATATATCATAAATCTTGGTCGTAACTCTACTGAATAGACTCAGATGGGTCGCTGTAGAATGAAGGTGGATGCAAAATTAAATTTCAATAGCCGATCAATCTCAACTACCAAACATATAGATAAAACTGTAAAATGACGTAAAATTAACTGATACGTTTTAGAGAGCATTGATATAAACCAATCACTGTATTTTAAAAAAATATCGTATTAAAAAGGTTACTTGAATTTAAAAACTTTAAATTAAAATATAAATTTAATATTACCAAAGTTTTATCAGATCAGATAATTAAATACATAAATTTAATCAGTCTGTGCTTCCAGACTACATCGTCGTCGTCGTCGCTTCAACCGATGGACGTCCACTGCTGGACATAGGTCTCACGAAATGATGCCCACAAGACCCGATCTTGTGCCGCCTGGCTCCAGCGGCTACCGGCGATCCTCCTTATATCGTCGGTCCACCTTGTGGGGGGTCTTCCTACACTGCGTCGTCCAGTGCGGGGTCGCCATTCCAGCACTTTCCGACCCCAACGTCCATCGGTTCGTCGGACTATGTGCCCCGCCCATTGCCACTTCAGGTTCGCGATTCGTAGAGCTATGTCGGTGACTTTGGTTCTGCTACGGATCTCCTCATTTCTGATTTGATCGCGTAGAGAAACTCCGAGCATAGCCCTCTCCATCGCACGCTGAGTGACTCTGAGCTTCCGCATGAGGCCCATAGTCAGCGACCACGTCTCAGAACCGTAGGTCATCACTGGCAACACGCACTGTTCGAAGACTTTGGTCTTCAGGCACTGAGGGATATTGGACGAAAAAGTCTTCCGGAACTTCCCGAACGCTGCCCAACCGAGTTGGATTCGGCGGTTGACCTCTTTCTCGAAATTGGACCTACCTAGCTGGACTATGTGTCCCAGGTATGTATACTCGTCAACAATTTCGAGTGTAGAGTTCTCAACGATGACTGGGTGGAGCGGAACATGGATATTGGACATAACTTTCGTCTTATCCATGTTCATTTTTAGGCCCACCTGTCGAGAAGCTCTGCTGAGGTCATCGAGCATTGCATTGAGATCTTCCAGAGTCTCTGCCATAATGACCACGTCGTCGGCAAACCGTAGATGAGTGATGTACTCGCCGTTGATGTTGATGCCCAGTCCGTTCCACTCCATAAGCTTAAACAGGTCCTCCAACGCCGCAGTAAAGAGCTTCGGGGAGATAACATCTCCCTGTCGCACTCCACGCTGCAGTTGGATAGACGCTGTGCTTTGGTCCTGTATACGGACTGACATGGTGGCGTTTTCGTACAAACACTTCAACACGTGTATGTACCGGTGGTCAATTCGGCATCTCTGCAAAGATCTCAACACGGCCCATGTTTCCACCGAATCGAAGGCTTTCTCATAGTCCACGAACGCCAAGCAAAGTGGCCGATTATACTCCTCGGTCTTCTGTATAATCTGCCGCAGCGTAAAGATGTGGTCTATGGTACTAAAGCCTTTTCGGAATCCGGCTTGTTCGGGAGGCTGGAAGTCGTCAAACTTGCGAGCGAGACGATTCGTGATGACCCTCGAGAACAGTTTATAGACATGACTTAGCAGCGCAATAGGTCTATAGTTCTTCAATAAGGTGTTGTCACCTTTCTTGAAGAACAGAACTACCACGCTCCTATGCCATGCCTTGGGCACCGTGCCTTCCAGGATGACGGAATTGAACATTCGCTGAAGGACTTTAAGAATGGGTTTTCCACCCGCCTTCAGGAGTTCCGCTGTGATTCCGTCATCACCCGGTGCCTTGCCGTTCTTCATCTGTTTGAGAGCCATACTAATCTCGTACAAGCTGACGTCCGGGATATCTTCGGTATAATGCCGGGTCAGTTTGGCACGGGGATCTTTAGCCAAACTATCAATAGGCTTGCAAGTCGATGTGTACAACTGTCCATAGAAGCTCTCAACCTCCCTCCGAATCTCAGGTCCAGATGCAATGAGTTCGCCGTTATGGGTCTTCAGCCGCGTCAACTGGCTCTGACCGATAGACAAATCTTTTGCGAACACTTTAGTGCCTTTGTTGCGTTCGATGGTATCTCGTATACGCTCGGCATTAAAGTGTCGCACATCACGCTTTTGCGATTTAGAGATCTGTCTATTGATCTGCCGATATGCGGACGCGTCTGCTGTAGACTGCAAGCTCATTGCATGTCTCTGTTCCATGAGATTAAGAGTATGGTCTGAGAATCTCTTGGTTTGCTTTTTACGGGGTTTATAAAATTTCATCCCAACCGTATGGACAGTTTCCACTAGCCTATCGTTTAGCTCGTCCACAGATTCGCAATCCTCGAGGCAGGCGAAGCGGTTTTGCAGCTCTAGTTGAAAGCTCTCGGGGTTTTGGATATGCGCGCGAGTGGGTCGGAGCGTAGACTTCACCAGTCTGAACCGCTCTCGGTGTACGTTGATATTCAATGTGCCTCTTACCATACGGTGATCGCTCCCAGTTTTCACTTGATTGATCACAGAGACATCATTGAATATGTTCCGTTTCGTAGACATGATGAAGTCAATCTCGTTTCTCGTGGAACCATCAGGACTCAGCCAGGTCCATTTTCGGAGCGGCTGTTTCTTGAAAAAAGAGTTCATCATATAGAGTCCCTCCTTTTCCATGAAATCAGCGAGCATCTGTCCCCTCTGGTTCCGTTGCCCATACCCAAATTGCCCCACTCTCAACTCTGCCCCGCTTCGTTCGCCGAGTTTTGCGTTGAAATCACCCATAACAACGTTGTAGAAGGTCCTAGAGGTATGCATGGCTTTGGAAATGTCCTCATACATAACCTCTACATCATCATCTGGATGCGATGATGTGGGTGCGTAAACCTGGATGACCTTCAACGAATACCGTTTGGTAATTCTGAGTATCAGGTACGCTACCCTGTTGGACACGCTGTTAACTTCTACAACGCTGTTGACGAGAGATTTGTGGACGAGGAACCCGACACCACCTTGGGACTGGTGTTCGCCCTCCCGGTAGTAGAACAAGTTACCGGATTTGAGGATTATCGTGTCCTCCCCCTCTCTACGGACTTCCGACAATCCTATAATATCCCAGTGTAACTTGTTTACTGCTTCTTCCAGTTCGAAGATCTTTTCGTCGGTCCTCAAAGTGCGTGCGTTGTATGTTGCCAGGTCAAGTCGTCGGGGTTGGCAGCGGAATCTCTTCCGGAGATTCTTAGCACCCCCTGCCCCGCCGTTACCATAACCGCTGCCAGAGCTAGGAATAGCGGGGCTGCCGGGGACTGGGGGCCGTTGCTGCCTTGTGGTTTTCATTTTTGGTTTTGCCGGTAATCACCACGCTTGGCAGGCGGGTTGGTGATCGCAGTGCTGACCCTCTCGCACCGATAACGCTGCTGCCCGTTATCGGTCTCTAGCATTTGGGTCAGCGGGGAATGGATATACCGCCATTTATCGGTGTGGAATGTTATAAATAGGAAATGACAGTCAGATAGGAGTTTCGGGGGGGTATTTGGGTTGAGGATAGGATATTTCTACCGCGGAGGGGAGAAATTGTAGCGGTAGTAACAGCTGGAGGCACCCGGGGTCGCTTACCCGCGTGCTTAGCTAGTAACCGGACAGGTTATCTGACTAAGCACCCTCAGACTACATGTATTCCGAATATTATTGAATTTATGCAATCATTAAAGCTTTTGCATTCGAAAGAATTGTGCACTATCCGTGTTCACGAATATGGCGAGCTAGAACCCAGGGCCTTTTAACAAAATTATATTATTGTCTATGGATGTACGAAACTGCTTTTCATCACGCTTTGATCGTGCCGTTTCTGTTTAGAGTTAGAAAAGTAAAAAGTGGAAGTTATTCTATACATAAATTATATGAATAGCGTCTGATTAAGGTTAGTCATTTTATATTTCAAATTATGAGAGGTTGCTCGTATTATGTTTGCATTATTTTTTTGTTTCTCGTACCTCAATTATAAGAGTAACAAATTTCATGTTATTAGTGAGATCCGCAGCAAATATTCCATATCACAGAACCCAACTACAAGATAACATATTACATTTTTACACTTGGAATGGTCCTTCACATGAGTATTACAATTTCTTAACTAAAATACGTAAACTATATGCTATTGTATATTTAAATTTTGCTAATTGACTAAATCTCCTAACAGATTTTAATTTTGAATGTAAATACTTAAAAAGTTTGTTCTTTAGTGTACTGCTTTTCCACTCTTCACGATTATTCATTTCAATCTCTTATATTTATAGGTCTTCTAAAATGGAGTCTGCAGGTGACTGGTGCCTGATTGAGAGTGATCCCGGTGTTTTTACTGAGTTGATCAAGAAATTTGGTAGTTACTTGTTGTTTTTATTCATATTTTGTATTTAACTTGTAAATTGAAGTTATATTTAACATTCTCTATTGGGTTCACCTTTTTATTATTCAAATAATAGTCCATGATGCATATGTTGCTAAGTTACATTCCATGTATAACAAATAGATAAGACATCTTCAGCATGTACTTCTAATTCTAAAAGTCACAAAATTTAAGTAAAGTATAAGATGAAATCCCAACCAAATACCTTAAAAAGCTATGATGGCCCAATGTCGAGATGCATGTATTTTTAGTATCACGATTTTGCAGAAATGTGCACCACTATCCCAAAGTTAGTAAATAATTGTTGGCACAAAAGGGCAAGTGCTCACTTATTTTGCACATCACTTTGAAAAGTATAGGAAGTTGTGGGGTATAAATTAAAAAAATTGGTAGTAAAACCTCCCATCCTTCATATATATTGACAGCAGCAATCAGGAACTGTTTATAAATGGTTTGTGCAACAGTTTTTCCCTTTTTTTCACACAAGGTTTTTAAAAACAATAAGTGCATTAATTTAAATATCTGTTAATTCAGGGGTAAGAGGTGTTCAGGTGGAAGAAATATGTTCAGCAGATGATAGAATGTTTGATGATTTGAGGTAAACTACTCTGTTGCATTAATTAAATGAGTATTTGAACAAAAATATCTCATTAATAACATGAGTTTTTTTTAGACCGGTACATGGACTTATATTTCTTTTCAAATACCTGCAACATGAGAAACCTTCGAACACTGTTGTGTCTGATGAACGGCTTGAAAAGATATATTTTGCTAAACAGGTAACATCATTTTTACTTATATAAAATTATAATCCAGTATATATATATATATAAATACAGATTGACGACATTTATATATATATATATATATATTTATCTTTTGATATGATGATTAATTAATGATGATTTTTCATCTTGGTGCGAGGTCCGTGCTGGTGTTCCTCAAGGAGGCGTGTTGTCACCCTTATTATTTGCTATTTTCATTAATTCAATTACTCACAAGATATCTTCTCTCTATCACATGTATGCAGACGACGTCCAAATTTATAGGCAGTCAACTTTAGAAAACCTACCATCGGCTGTGTCTGCCGTCAATGAAGATCTAGCTTTAGTGTATGATTGGTCAAATTCCTTTGGCTTAAAACTAAATCCAGTGAAATCACAGGCTATCATCATTGGCAGCAGATACCAAATTTCAAGAGTTGATTGGTCTTCATTGCCTCCCATTACTTTAAATCGTGTCACTATACCATACCAAGATACAGTAAAAAGTCTTGGAGTCTACTTAGATTCAACACTTTCTTGGACGAAGCAAATTAAGGAAGTGAGTAGAAAATCTTTCGCAGCATTGAGTACGTTGCGTCGTTTGCGATGGTTCCTTCCAATCCCTACGAAAATTATGCTAGCACAATCTCTTCTTCTTTCTATCCTTGATTATGCAGATGTAAGCTATCCTAATCTGACCGAGGATCAATTAAATAAACTTGAGCGGATTCAAAATCTATCCATTCGGTTCATATTTGGTTTACGCAAATATGACCACGTATCACACTTTCGTAAAAAGCTCAAGTGGTTACCCATACGTCTTCGCCGGAATCTAAATATACTTTCTGTTCTGTACTGTGTACTATTTAATCCTAGGGCACCCCTTTACTTAAAAGAAAAGTTTCAATATCATCAGTCGGATTTGAGATCTATTAGACCATCCCAAAATTTAAAATTAAGTGTAATAGCACATACAACAAAATTTTATGGCTACTCTTTTGCCGTTCGTGCAATTAACTTGTGGAACGACTTGCCGCGGACTATAAGAGAAGCCAAATCCCTGACAATTTTTAAGAGACAGGTAAAGATATATTACCTATCTCTATCCGAATAGGACGACTATGTATGTTTATATATTTATATGTGTATATATTTACATCCTTATATCTATGTATTTTTATTTATTATATAAATTTCTTCATCTATATATGTCACCACGCTCAACCCCTTTCACTTATCAGCAATCTCTCTAACCCTAAGGTTGCCTGGAAGAGATCGCTAGATAGCGATAAGGCCGCCTTATTGTACTGATCTTTTTGTATTTACTTTTTTTAAATGTTATTTTGTGGTGTACAATAAAAGTGTTCTCTCTCTCTCTCTCTCTCTCTCTCTCTCTATGATGACAATTATCTATAAAATACTTTGTCAATTTGTCAAAAAATTTATGAAATGTTAACAAAATAACTTTGACTTTATTTTACAGGTTATTAATAACGCATGTGCAACTCAAGCAGTTATAAGCTTGTTGTTGAACTGCAGCCATCCAGATGTGTTCTTGGGCCCAGAGTTAACTAAACTTAAAGAATTCAGCATGTCATTTGACCCTAAAATGAGAGGACTAACTCTGAGCAACTCACAGACAATACGCAACGCCCATAACTCTATGTCCCAGCCTACTCTATTTGAATTTGATCCCAAGATAGCCACAAAGGTAAATCAGTCTGTTAAATTGGTCACACCACATGTGTCAAAGTATACATGTGCATACATACACAGGCAAATGCACATACATATTTACAAAGGCAAATTTTGCCATATAATTTGTCTACATAATATTGGAATCACTAAATCAGTACCTTATACATTATAGCATATTATTTGTACACATGGTGATATTGTAATACTTTCAAATTCCTCAACGAATTCTAAAATATTCATCAAGGTTGTAAGCCAAGAGATGATTAATCTTCAAAATATCCGTAATGAGATAAGCAATCTATAAAATAATAAATTTTTTCTATTATTTTATTAAACTATAGAGTCACTATATACACTTAATTTTTCTGTTAATTTGTTGTGATGATTTTTCATTATATTATTATTTATAATAGGCTATGCAGCTTTCGCTGATGCACTGGTGTGTTGTTGCTAAAGTTTCTCTGCCATTACTTTGTGCTTGTGTTAAATGCAACACTAAAATTTTATCCTTTATTAAAGCTATTTTGTGTAGCTTTTTATAACTGTATCTAAATAATAAATATTAAAATAATCTATGCAATTTCTTGGTTTTAGACATAAATAGCAAAACTGATACCATTGAATGTTATACACCTTAATTAATTAATAACCTACTGCTTAACTTAAAACATGAAATGACTGAAAAAAATCTAAGAGGGAAAAAATTTCTTATTATCTATAAAATAAAATAAAAATTTTCGAACACCTGTATATGGTTTAGCAATATGGTGCTAAAGTGGTTTGACGCACCAGCCACTTTGTTATGTTACGATACGAACAATAAGTTCAAGCACTGAATGATTCCCCTGGTGAACAGACAAACCCGCAAGGGTTTTTGCGACACCGTTAACGTAACTGATAATTATTGTAATTAATGTATTTTCTTTTTAAACAAATATAAAGTTAACTAATTACTTTAGGATGAAGATGCATATCATTTCATCTGCTACATGCCAATACAAGGCCGATTATATGAATTGGATGGGCTTCGAGATGGGCCTATTGACCACGGCCCTATTGCTCCTGATCAGGATTGGAAGGATGTGGTCCGTCCTGTCATCGTAAGGAGAATGAACACGTATGATAATGATACAAATTCTTATTTAATTTAATGGGTGCATAGAACCATATAACAACAGTTGGTTTGAGATAAAGTTGTAGTGTTCAAGATTGGAAGTGCTAACTAAAGTATAGCTGTTTTTGTTACAGATATTTGGACGAAGACAACATTACTTTCAGTTTGATGGCTTTGGTATCTGACAGAAAAATGGTATACGAAAGGCAAATTGCTGAATTGACAACCGATACGCGTGCATTCGGTATGCAGACAGACGAGATCGAAAACGAAATCCGTAGGTTGAAAATGTTGATACAGTATGAGGACGCGAAGATGTTGCGATACCAGCAGGAGCTGGCGCGTAGGAGGCACAACTACTTGCCTTTCATTATAACGCTGCTGAGGATATTGGCCGAGGAGAAGAAGCTGATGCCTCTTTATGAGAAGGCTAAGGACCGCGCCCTTAAGAAAGTGGCGAGAAAACTAATGGCATAACAGGAGCCTTCCGGAGTGCGAAAGGCGGACCGTCACCGGCCGCCACGCACTCCACGCATTCCGCGTACCCCGCGCACTCCTCGGCGCGTCTCTCCCTCAAGCCCCTCTCGCGTGTTACCCCCCTCAGAACATATGCAATATTCATTAGGAGATCTAGACTCCATATTCACAGAACCACAGGAACCATTCATACCAAGTGTTGAGCCACAGGAACCATCAGTGTTGGACAACAGCCTCATGGATCAGAGTATAATTGATCCACTCCCGGACTTAGATACATTTGCACCAGACGATTTCTTGAAAGATGTCATGTTAGAACCTGGACTTGGGGAAGACCTTGACCTTCGAGATATCTTCGATGAGGATATACCGAATACAGACCAAGTATTAGAGCCAGATGACTTTTTTGTCACTACCATGGTGCGTGATCCTGAGAATGAAGGACAAGATGATCAACAAATGGAACAATAAATAAAATGTAACAAACTTTTCAAAAGTGTTATAAAGTACTTAACATTTAATAGTGATCTAGTGTTATTGGTTCATTGTAATTTCTGATTTATATCAATGGACAACTAACAGTGCTGTACAATAGGTGGAAAATGGTGTTGCGCTAGTTAATCTGTGTTGTCACATGTTGCAAAGATGACATGCTTCTGTGAGTTTTCCAAAGCCAAGTAAGGGATCTCAAAAGATATAATTATTATAAGAATTGTATTTAGAACACTCCATATAAAAGTATTAATATGTTACTTATGTATATGGGATAGCATTTTGGTATATATAGTTTTTGTACATGAAGCATTTATTCTCTTCTATTTTTATATCATAAAAATATGTAAGTAAATTTATGTACTTTCATAGTGTACACAATGTAGTGTTTTGCAATATATGTAACAGATTATGCTATATAGATATCAATTACATTAATAATTACCATTTTGTTTCAATCAATACAGATTATATGTAGAAGGCTGCATTACAATATTAGACTTAAGATTAGGATAACATACATAGTGGCTAATGGCTATTTTCAATTTCAACACCATAGTGATTATTAAATAGAACAATTGCTTTGAGATTGTGTGAATGACTATGATCTCAAATTGTTAATGTAAAAATACACTGATATGTAATTTTATTATAACTCATATATGTATATATTAGTATATAGCCATATTATATGTAGTTTTAAATATATGTTGCGATAGTTTATAAATATCAGTATTTAAGACTAACACACAATAATATAAATGTATGTATATTATGTTAACCAGGGGTGTTTTATAAATTCAACTCTGATTCGGAATGGTTGGAACATTTGACTGATTTACTCTGACTACAACATCAACTCTTTCATAACTTTTGAGTTGGAATTACCCATGTGAAGAGGATAAGGAGGACCTCTACATAGAAAATATAGATCTTTGAGACAAACCATAACACATAAATAGTTTGCCTAGTGTTCCTTGAGACAAACTAACCAACGTACATGATTTGGCTAGCAATCCTCAAGACATTAAACAACATAAATAGTTTGGCTAGCAATCCTCAACAAAATCTAACCAAAGTACATGATTCGGTAAGTGATCCTTGAGACAAACTAACCATGGTTAGTTTGGCTAGTGATCCTTGAGATAAACTAATCAACATACATAGTTTGGCTAGTGATATTTAAAAAGCATTTGATTTTATGGATATTTCTGATAGCGTTAGTCTGATAAGAGCAGACCAAACATTAGCTATCAATGTTAGTATGTTGCTATATGCTAACAATTTATTATAAAAGGCTGTTGTTAGTGTATTTTCTTAGAACAAAGAAAAGCAATAGTTACTTAAGAAACTGTTAGTCATTATTACTGGATTAAATTTTCAATCTCTGTTTTACTTAATATAACTGGTAATATTATATTATTACCTATAAATATGCTGAATGCTATTGCTTGCTAGCCAAAAAATATATTGTATAAAAAGGTCATCAAAATTTTTTGTTTTAATGTAGAATTATGGCAATTTTACCTTTCATTATACCACACTTTTTCGTCAATATGTCATCTCCAAAATTCAAATTTTTAATTTAATGAAATAATTGTTTTTTTTATGGTCATTGTATAATTGTTCTCTATTAAGTTAGGGCCGGAAGCCCTAAGTATCAAAAAATGTGTAATCCGAATGGGGGTACTAAAAGACCCCAGTTCATTTGTATGGAGATCTGAAACAGTCATCGTAACATCACCTGCATACCTTTGCGCTTTCGTGATGCCATTGAGCAACATACGCCGTACAAGTTGTGAAAACGAATATAGTGTCGTACATTTGTCTCGCTCTTTCTTTATGGCGGTACCGCGTTTGAGTGGGAGAAATGTATATGTTACAACTATTTGGGATTTTTGTTATCAAAAATAATATTTTTAAACAATTTGCGGTTTCAACAAAAGGCAACATGTTTCTAAGGGAAATCCAATGATCCAACAACTTAAAATACAAGCTTGCGTTGAATAAAAGAGTATATTTTTCTTATCATATTGTAAATTAAAATACTGCCAGTGATTACAACCAGTTTTAATTTATAATGGTTGATTATCTGATAATTTTATAAGGCATGCATTCTTAGATCGGTAGTTTTTAAAAATATACGGTTTTATGATAATTATTATAGTTCTGATTGAAGATATATGTTTGATGATTTAAAAAAAGTTGAGTAGAAATAATTCATTTCTAAACAAATTTGATAATCTCAAATTGTATCATTTTTTGTGGTGATGTTTATGATTTGCAATACGCGAGGGGTGATTTAAAAATGATTATGAATTATAAATTACAGAAATTGTAATGTCTACGTTTTTACCTATTTGTTACTTTTTTCCTATATTAATACTTGGCTAAAAATCAATAGTTTGATTCGTAATTTCACTGATTATTGATTAATGCATATAGTTACTAGTTACAAGTTCAACACAACAACAATATATATAATCAAACTTGATTTCACAAATGACGTGCATTTTAATTGCTACTATAAGAGGTAATGTTTCAATAAAAGCGTAGATGAAAATATGGTAGTTTTAATTTTGTCCCGCTTTGTTAATTCCGATACTATGAAATACAAATTAATGTTTGTATCATATATTTTTATAGCTATTATTTATCTAATTTTCTTACGGCACACATACATATAGAGTGTAAAAAACAGAATTAGAAAAATATAGAAAAAATTGAACAAAATCAGCCTTATCGCTTGGAGCTATCACCTTTGTAGCTCTCTCTGCTATAATTTATAGTATATAACGTCTTTAAATTTAATATTATATAATAAATAAACTTAAATATCTATAATTTGATATCCATATACAACAACAAAAACTTAAACAGTTATTGTGCACTATTAAGATATTGTTCTTTCAAATGTCTCTCGAAAATTATTAAGGAATTAATAGCATAATTACTTGTGGAAGAGCATTCTTTACTTATTTTAAAAACTATTTAAGCGAGAAACTTAATGACTCATTCTCAAAACTATTCACCCGTTTAAAATTTGGGAATTGCAATTCTTTGGAGATATTAAAATTTACAACGAAGGGATTTTCCCATAATCCCACGCGATACGAAAAACAACGAGAAACAACTAGTTAACTATAAATTTTTAAATAAACAATTATATGAACTATTAAAATAGAATTATATAAAATAATTAAGATTAGTATATAAAATTTTAAAATTATAATTAAGTAATAAAGTATATTAAAAGATTTAGTTATCTTTAGTGTTATGGTCAATTTAAAATATTTAAGTAGCATAAAAAAATATAAATATTTCTTAAGTAAGCAATTTTGCATATAATTACTTGAGAGTAACAGGGATATCTTTTGTGTTTAACTAGATCTTCCCCGCGGCTTTATCCGCGTAATTCTCTATTTCGTGGAAATATGGGCCAATCCATTATTAGTATCTACAAGGCGAAAATTGTATGCGTGCCAAATTTTATATTTCAGTCTTAAATAATATCTGTGTAGCTGGGTCCATTTTAGCTAGTACACAGAACAAAAAATAGTGGAATTTAAAGATGGGAGATGGAAATGATTATAGGGGTATTAAAACAACTAGTTAAAAATATGCAGATGTATTATTATAAATAAGGTACATGTGTACAAGTAATCTTTGAAAATTTTAAGCAAAAATCGAAAACATTTAATCGTTGCAACCCATCTATATCAGACGAGTACCTACTGTGAATTAGCACAAATACCGACATAGAATAACATATTGAAAGTATAATATTATACTTAAGCAATATTGCTTTATACTTAAGTCTACGCATTTATACAATAAATAGTATTTATACGTTAAACGCAGGTAATCTCGGGTGCGGATTGAATGTATTAAAACATCCTCTAAATGTGTAATAAGGAAATATTAAAGTCTTACAATGCTGAGAATGTTATAGAAAATAATTGATATGGGACATTCCCATTTAACAGGTTAAATTTTTATAGTATTTCAGGTAAGCCGTATGACTTAGCCTCGTGTAAATTACTGTAGGTACTCAAATTACGAAATTGCTTCTCAATACATATATAAAAAAGAAATTAAAAGCGATAAGAAACGTACAAAATTTTAATTTCTTAACAATAACATTCTTAGTACCTACCGGTGAGCCACGCGTGGGTTTCATAATAGGTTATTTCAGAGTAGGTACATTTGTTTTAAAGATATTCATAAAGCGAAGAGCGCAAACTTATGCAATAACGTACTTTCATCAGACAAAATTTAAATAACAAAGAACCATTTTATCAATAAACATCTTCAAATATTAAATGTTGGATGAATATTTCACAGTCATTTCAACCGTTTTTCTTGTCAATATCTTATCAATCGTATATAGTATTTATTTACAACTTAATTTAACCCTAAAACTAATATTATAAAGCTAATTAACGAAAGTTTAATGTATATAGTTTATGAATAATAAATTAATGAATTTGAGTCGTGGCACGTCGATACTCGAAGGCAGAGCGGAAGGTAAAAGGTGGTTATGTACACATAACTAATACAAAAAGAGACCGAGGGAATTATTTCATAACGATATATGTGCTAGAATGACCATAATAATACGATTTCAAAAACTACTGTCGGAAGAGGAAAAAACAGTGTGTTTTCTTTATTCAAATTATTTTATTTTCATTTTTATAATTATAGGTGGAAGTTGTGAAATATTTCCGTTTGTCTCCTGCTGAAATAAATTCATAGTCGTTGACGATTATTATATGAATGATTTTGAGGAGAATTATTTACAAAGATAATAGTATGTAGGTAACTTAGTACGGATTTATAAACCGAATTGAGCGATAAGCTGCTTGCTATGTTCTTGATCATTACATGGATTCACTTTCTGCGATTTTTCAACCACAACAATTACTAATATTAATCTACACATATAGAATAGTATACATAAAGTATTATATAAACGCATTTGTTAAAGTTATAACAGAAATCGAAATGGTTTAATATTGTATCAAAAATAATATAAGTTCGAATTTTTCACGTGTAATTAGAAAAACCAGTTTTCTGAACAAATCAAAGGAGATGATGCTCATTGTTCAAATTTATACGGAATATGAATGTAAAAAGCTGGGGAACACAATTTTTTTTTCAAAATTATCATACATATGGCTTGGTATAACACACAAGTTTGCAGTGCAGGAAGTGTAATTTAAATATATAACAAAAGATTTTCTAAGTCTAGTAAATAATTTTAATCATTGACGCCAGCTGTAGAATCCACGTAACAATTGAACAAAGGCTTATAGTACATAACTAATTGATTCAGAGCAATATGTGTTTTTCTCATGTGTTCGGTTGCAGGCCTTTTGGTTTAATCATCATGGAAGCTCGTTTGAGGGTGTAGTCCCAACCTCGCCAGCGGAACCACACAATTCCTGTGTAAAATTTTTAATACTTATAAATAATAGCAAGTGGCATAAGGATATGGAGTGATTTAATAGAAAAAGATATGTTGCAATAGGATATCTATATAAACTGTGATGCCGTAGTCGTGAGAAGCGTGGATTTTCTTCAGAGAAAATGCTGGCACCAAAAATCCAGAGCAGGCACCATTAAGATTCTCTTTAAAAAAATGAAACTTAGGTCCTTGATTGATCTCTCCAATCCAACATTGTGCTTTTCGATAAAGGTAAACCTTGTGTGGAAATACCGGGAGTAATTCAGGGCTATGTGTAACCTACCAACGCACAGTAGAGCAGCGTGGTAGATCTCATAAACTCAGGACTGAGTAAGCCTATACCCAGCAGTGGGACGTAAATAGTAATTCTATAAGTAAAAAAATGTAAAAAAATTCAATTGCAATAAGTTCAGCATTTCAGCTTAAGTCATCTAAGCAAAACGAAAAATTAAAAAATTATGAAATTATTTTCTTCACGTCTATCAAAGACTATTCCGTATCTAGATGTCAGGCTAGATAAATAAAAAATTTGGCAGAGAAATTCTTGAAAGTCTAGGAATGGAGAATTAGAGGGCCTCTCGCGATATTCATGTGGTTATTAATTGCTTACATTTATACTGGTGGGAGGATTCGTTTGCTGCTTATTACTCATCTAACAGGAAAGACGTATCGGCAAGAAACGTTGGGGTATATACGATGATATAGACTCGAAATAATGGATGTACATGTTACTGTACTATATTGTTTAAAAAAAGTTGTATGAAGAGATATTGCGATATGCTTTTTTTACCTTGTCTTGCTGTTAAATCTTGTGGGTCGTGTAGATAGAGCCCGTTAAGACCACGTCCGCATGACTTCCACCACCAACCGCCTTTCAACATGGACGCGCAATTAAGTGACGATCTGTCGTTGTCTCTGCAAAAACACTCATCATTTAACCCGTTTGATTCGGGCGTTATGTTACATAATAATTAATGACTGGAAAGCTAGCTCACAAACAGGATAATGTGAATGATATGATTATGCCGATAAATTGAAGATATGCAAGTCATTTTCTTAAGCGTGAAAGATATTTATTATTTAAATAAATTTAACAATTCATTAATAGTCTGTTCGGTAGAACGAAATGGGGTAAGGAGAGATAAGAGAGGAAGTAAAGAATAATAAGATAATTCATTGGATGAGGAATCTAAAGTTAATATTGAAGCTATTCACAAAATTCCTTTGCCACGGTTTACCAGACGTAGGGTTAGCTGTGATCGTAATCGAGGTAAAGCCAGCATAAGACATTTAACCTCGATATTATACAATGCGATTGGTATCTCATGTTTAGACAACACCAAACTAGATATATGTAGATTAATGCCTTAGGGGAATTCGTCGAGATCTTATTTGCAAAATGGATAGGGCAACGGGGAAATTCATTTTTAGTTAAGGTCGCAAATATATCCAGAATGTCATAATGATAATGATTTAAACAGTTTCATAAACGGCTCTACTGGAAAGACTTTTGAAATGGATCACTATACTTCCAACGAAGCAGCGATATCTATATTAATGTTTGTTTGTGATAAATACAATGAAGTAAACGCCAATTAATGAATTGGTTACCGGCAACCTAACTAGAACGGGATTGGATATATATATTTTAAAATTTTTATTCTTCTATATATGACTTTGATGACTTCTATGATTACATCTTCTATATATGACTAATAGTTTACAATTAGAGGGAATAGAATTACCTGTTGTAAGTAGAAAATGGACTGTTATTTGACCCATACCAAGGGTCGTTTAGAGAATCACCGGCATTGCCTTCGTAACCATCGATCTCCAGTTTATAGTATTCCGCTTCAGAGTAGATCTTGAAGTGCGAATACTGGGCGTACCTGTGTATAAAACGAATAAAATATTATATTCTCTGGGAACTAAAAATCAAATGAAACCTAAAATTAATTTTCCTTAAAAATTTATTTTAATAAAACAACGTGAAATATACCTTTTATTACCATCGAAGTCTTCTAGCTCTACCCTAAGCATGTAATCATCGTTGTTTGTCAACATGTAAATGTTCTCATTGCCGAGCCAGAATTCTTTACTAGGGTCACCGAAACCATTTTTATAATCACTCCAATCTCGATTGAAATTTTCTGCCGGAATACCGAAATCATCACGTCGGTGTATTACCTAAAAAATAGCAATATTTTAATCATATACGTAGTTATTTACATTTACATAAAACTAGAGTCTACATACAATGAAAACCAAAATCATACTGGAAAACAAATGTGTAAAATGAATTTATAGAATATTTATTATACTTAAATTCAAATTGCGTGTATTACACGAGAGGAATTGGAGAGACACATGTGTTGTATATATGCTCTTTATTTTCAAAATTGTACTTGTACTGGTTTCTATATTGAAATAAAACAACTTAAAGTACAACGGCCTTCTATTTTCTTGTATTTATTTCATCAGTATGCACACAATACTTTCATTTATTTTGTTTATATTCTCTATCCGTTAATTGTCTCTCTAAACTGGCTTCTAACTCCTACTTACATCACGTCATATTGGATACAGATATTTTTTTTTAAAGTTGTACCCTTAAATTGATTGTAATTCAAAGTCTTAATGGCTTTTCTACTCTATATGGATTTCAAATGGTCAGAATATTTCATTGTCCAATGAATTACAAATAGTATTTTACATAGACTACATTTTATTTAATAAAACATTCACATGTCGGTTAACTGGGTTGTTACTGGAAATATGTCGACAACATTCATTGCTATTCTTCTATACGAAACTCCTGCATTATAAAGCAACATCGCTGCTCAATATCTCATTTGCAGTGATTTTATTGCTGCATATTTTGTATTTATAGAAGATTCAATTATCTCCGGATTACAATCTTCGTGAGTTTGACTATAAATTGTCATCATCTTCCTGTTTAGGATAATTATTCAAATTTAAAACATATGAGGGCATTTCTTTAGTTACGTTTTTACAATTTTTAAGAATTTTAATGAAAACATTAACAAAGTAAAATTTAAGAATGATAAAATATTGTCTTTTACTTTTATTCAAAGCAGCAGTAATTTGTATTATGTTTAAAACTCACTGACCTCACGTCTTCTATTTTACCATATAAGTAAGCAGAATTTAATTATTGGAACATTCACCTTACAAAATTTAATCACGAGCTTTTGACCGCTTAAAACTTGTTCCAGCTTTTTTGATATCATGTTTTGTAAGAGATTAAAATTAATTTATGAAACTAAAATGCGAACTTTTTAGAAAAAGAGAACAATTTATTAGAATACTTTGTGTAAATGTCGTTATATTCCATATAGTCCCTCTATCTTATAATTTATATACGTCAATACGATAAAGCATAACATGCCTTAACAACAAAATTTATTGCTCAATTATTTTCATTTATAAATACATTTTTTTGAAATATTTAGTTGTTTCTCTACCTAGCTCAATCTCCGGAATTCTCAGATTCTCTCATTCTTCTCATTTTACAGACACTTTTTAAAAGGGTTAAATGAATAATTTAAATTTATAAACGAGATCAAGCCGCGGGCGGATACTATTATATTTTAACGAAAAGTCTTCATTCCGAATTCATCACATGTGTTTGAGTTGTATAAAGACAATAAAATAATGGAAATAATTGATCCTACAGGGCATTTTATCAATAGTTATGGGGAATAGTCCTTGATAAAAACAGGTGTTGTGACAAACTACATTTGAAATTTTTTGCCAGTAATTTTGAATTGCGTTACTTGTCTACATTAATATAATTAACAACTGATTTAAGTAAAAGCGGAAATACTTAAAATGTCTTTAAATTATATAACTGTCAAGAACGTATTTACAATTATTAAAAACTTACCGTCCACCCACCATCAGCAACATTCTGTTCGCAGTATACTTTAAGGAACCAGTAAGTAGTACCTCGTATTTGTAGATAATAAACACCGGACTCTCGCATACCAGCGTTTAGAAGGTCCACGCACGAATAACCCTGAAATAGTACAACAACGCGATGTAGTCTCTATTTAAACAAATATACTCTACAGCAGTTTTTCCCAATGTAAACGATACTGCATTTTGTAACCGAATAAGAAACCGCTGCAGCATATCTTATTATTTACAGTTTGCAAACCACTAATTAGGACAATTGCATATTCAACTGAGAATACTGGTTTGTTTCAAGTAACAATCATATTACTTTGGGAAATTCTGCCCTAAAGTATTTCGCATCAAGCACAATTTACGAAAGTTGTTCGCAAGGCTTAAATAATATTTCATCATTAGATATTTAAGTGAACATTGCAACGCATATTTTTCGGCAGCTTCGCTGTAGGAGTACACGATTAGCTAGCAATTATTCCAGGTTCGACATCCGAAGATGCAAATTAATTTAAATATTAATGTAATAACGTTTCCTTAATATTTCTGAGTCTGAAAATCCGGAAGATATCAATGCAATGCTCTATGACTTCCGACAGTTTTTGAATTAATGAACTTAAAAATGATGATCAATGATACGAGTACATAAGTGTCGTCCAATATTGTGCCATCTTACTTGTTTACTTCAAGTATATTTCAAGCTGTGGGCCGAGTAGACCTACCTGGGACAACACATTTATTGAGATTCTAGTCCAATTTCGAGAAAAAAGTCGAACGCCCAATTCCACTCGGATGGGCGGCGTTTGGTAAATTGCGTTGATCTTATTATAAAAAAATTCTCAGTGCCTGATAAATAGTCCTCAAGCAGTGCGCGTTGCCATTAATTACCTATAATTTCAAAACAGTAACTATGGGTGTCATAAAGTTAAAGTATTAAACGAGAAACGAAAAGATATGTTAGAGCCTTAACGTCACCGAGATAGCCCAAAGAATTTCGAAGTTGACGTGAAATTCGTTCCTCGCAGTCTAATATCATTAACATACATAACAGTTTCTCAAAGCTTTCCTATAATAATTTAGAGCGGTGAGACGACACATCATTAATAATTTTATAGTTTCTCTTAGCAGCTCATTCACACCAGATAATTTGTACTGCTTTTAAAAACTTATTCAGTGTTTCTACGGCTTTTGTTGCAGATTTCGCAACTGTATATAGTCATATAAGGTTTTAAAAGAAAATAGATCCTAATAAAAGAAGAAAAGTATCAGCTTTTCTTAAAGTTAGATAATAATATGGAGATTTCAAAAATGACTTCAAAAAGCATCAAAAAGGATATAGCTTGGAGCAGTCGTCTACAATTAAGCTTTGGTAAAACGATTTATATGAGTCCATACATTAATTAAACTGCAGAATAAGTGATTTTGCCCATTCTATGCATATATCTCGTATCTCATTTAATCTGTCAATATTTATATTTCCATTGCTTTCTTCGACTATCAACCAAGCAATCATTTTTAATGTAGTTGTTCCCAATACAGTTTTTCAAAAAATTTTGATAGCCGTTTTTTCGAATGAGTAAACTTTTTTGTATACCGTTTAACTATGCGTTTTGACACTGTAACTCTTGACGCACGAAGATGAAATTAATATCAAACTTTCCTGAAAGAATGAATTAATTTTAAACCAATCACCCACCCTTATTCATCATCTCACATTTTCCTAGCTACTCTTTCTAGCACTATACATCGTCTAACAATATTAATTAATGCATATTATGCTTTGCATAATTTCCGAAAGAACTGAGAAAGGGAAATAACTCGTTAATCTCGACTTAACCAACCGCGTATGACAATATCAAACTGTTATTATGGTATCTGTAGTAGGAGATACCAGATTTATGGTACTTACGTAATAAATTTTCATTTTTACTTGATAACTTACCAAACACTTATCAATACATTGAAATTTTACATTAATTTCATACAAGGAACATGATTCATTTCTAACATTCATAAGTATCATTTAGCAGCTTACACGCATTCTCAGCCACACAATAATTTATAAAACAATTATATTTTGATGAGAAATGAGATCTTTACGCAGAGAAAATTTATAGATATAATAAAATAAACAGCTTTACTGATTGCTTAACTGGTTGGAACATTAATGCATATTATAACTTATTAACTTCACTGTACACGTTGCGTTAGAAACGCGCAAATCTCATCATTTTTTGTTTTTGTGCAAATTTCGACATGCCACGATCAATCTATCTGTTGGCAACAAATCCATTTACAGCAGTAATATATAAATATCTAACGAGCAGTATAATCATAAATAATAATAAACATATATAAAATAAATATTAATTACTGTTTTGCTCCAAATTCGTATGAATGTAATTCCATTTTAAATTAATTATAACATATATGTATTTGACTTTTTCATCGCTACATATGTATGTTATACGTGTTGTAATAAAATCGAAGTATGTCTTTGTAAAGTGAACTGAAAAACTTTTAGCTAATTTATAATTTTAATATACTCAGGTATCATACTAAAAAACTTTTTAGACCATGATAAAATCATCGAAAAAATTGCACATGTGCACTGTCTGTTTGTTCATCCGTTTTAAAGATCAATATGACGTACACTAGGGAATACCTATTGCTTTGACTAATACGGAAAAATCACGACTTTTCTATTTGTTGTCCCGACAGTGTGCTAAAGCAAACATTTTTTACATAATCATATATAACCAGTTCGTTGTAGTAGGTATGCTTAAACAATACTAATGCTGTAATCATAGGTAACAGTCGCTTGGTGGGAAAGACTGGTTTTTGCGTGCTGGCAAAGTCGCGGAAAGCGTTGCCGAGGTAAATATATTGTGCATGAACCAGATTTACGTAACAACATCAACTTTCCTTGCGCAGAACTCTTGGCGTGCCGTTTCAAGTACCATTTTCAATACCTGTATTGAAATCGTTCGACACAGCCGATGGTGCACGGCTACATGATGTAATAACTGAAATAAGCTATAAACACTTTATGGACTCAAAATCGCGTTCACATTCCACGTTGTAATGTCTTGGCTTTTTTGTAATTATTTTCAAGTGTATGTGAGACTATAGTAATTTATAATTTATTATTGAGTTGCTGTTTCACTTAGTCCCAATCTAATGGGAATACAGGGAAACCGTCCTTAGTGAGCTTTCCTACGCTATGAAAAAGGCACTTTTCCAAATATGCAATCAATCAGTTTTTCATTTAGTCATGGGTGTATTCGATTATATGAATATATAGACTTTTATTTTATTATGCGTTATCTGTGCTGAGGGTACTGCCATTAATTTTAATTATTCTGTGACTTTAACGAAACTAACGTCAACATTTTTTTATCTTTGGTATTTATTTTAAAAAGCCAGAATGGGCAATGTTTGTATATTTCATATAGTATATAACGAAAGTTAAGCAGATTATAGTTGCAAATACAAGGTTATTATGGAGTGTAAGTCACTAAACAATAAAATGCTGATATTGTTTCTTACATAACTAAAATACACTGGGTATATTTGTATAAAACTATTTATTTATCTTAGAAAGTATAATAACGATCGACGCAAACAAATGAAATAACCATTGTTTTAGTACTGTAAGGAGAGCAATGCTCTGTTCTTAGAGCAACAAGTTAAATTACGTGAAACCAGTTATTACAGTAACTTCGCACTACTTGCCACTTGATTGGACCATAATTGTACTTGCCGTTCGACATTTTATCATTAATAAGTTTATCTTGTTGCGTAATTACTTCTTTTAATTTAAAATATTTTATTTGATATTATTTCTGTATGGAAATTGAGAAGGGCTTATACTTATTTTCCATTAAAATAACTGTAAGGTCTCGTGATTAATCTTCAATAACTCTTTAATTGATCGAAAAAATAACCATGAAGATATTCCGTAATTACTCTTTTAAAAACTATTTTAATAATATCTGCTAACGTCCTGTTGCTAACTCATAGGAGACAAATCCACCACGCTACTCCACTGTGGGTTGGCAGACTACACATACCCCAGAATTGCAAGTTTGTCCCCAATATTTTCATACATACTTACATAGCAACACGCCTCATTCCCATAGGGGAAGGCAGAGACAACATCCTTTCACTTGCCACGATCCTTGCAATATCTCCTCCGCTTCTTTCATTCTCATTAAACCTTTCATACAAGTTCGTCGGTTTAGAGTACTCTTGACCTGGCCGTTATTTAAAATGTCCTTGATTTGGTCCAGGAACGTTCGCCTTGGTCTTCCCCTTCCAACTTTCGCATTCACTCTTGACTCATAAATCCTTTTTGTCAGTCTCCTTTCACTCATTCTTTCTACATGCCCAAACCATCCAAGAATACCTTTCTCAATTTTAGTCACTACGTCTTCTTTTATACCACAACGTTCTCTTATCGCACTATTTCTTACTCTGTCACTCAGTTTCAATCCACTCATGCTTCTCAAGGCTCTCATCTCTACCACATTTATTTTACTTTT
Source organism: Elymnias hypermnestra (assembly GCA_015832385.1). NCBI lineage: Eukaryota > Metazoa > Arthropoda > Insecta > Lepidoptera > Nymphalidae > Elymnias > Elymnias hypermnestra. Next base: position 2,173,007 of record JACTOM010000032.1, on the reverse strand, counting down.
GTGATTCTTCTGCCATACCCAACTTTCATAAAGGCGTGCAGAGCACCATTTACCATATTCCCTGCATTTACTCTCCTTTCAATATCACTTTCACATGTTCCATCTTTTGTAAATTTAGATCCCAAGCATTCATTAAATAAACCCAATAATAAATTTGTAACAAGAATATTAATAAATATTTGTATATAATTAAATTGGATTTATGAAACCAGTTTTATGTGTATCCAAATATCATTTATCTATAACAGTATAATAGTTTGACGAGTAAGAGGACACAACCATTGCAATAATATTGAAACTCTTTGTAAATATTTATAATCTTGTAGTCAGAAGTTATAAATTATAAAGGCAATATTTTTTGGTATATGAATTTTCAAAATATACAAATATACTATTTCAGTAACGAGTTCTGAATTGATATATGTGTCTAACTTGTTGGATATTCCTATTATTTAATCGTTTGCAAGCGAGAATGTTTTTTAATTCGTCATATATATAATTAGTAAATCGAACCATTTGTATATTTTGAATCTAATTATGCATGTAGTCAATAATAGTCGCAGGATGTGGTTAAGTGAATTGATATCTTTGGGCTGACTATTGCAGCGAGTTCCTTATTGCTAAACTAGGAGACATAAATGGCGCTGTTTCAAGTAGATAAATTAATTATGTACATTTAGCCGCTTTTCGACAAACTGGAAACGGTATTGATTAAAATTCCAACGAGCGCAACTTTTGAGTTAAAGCTTACATTAAAGTTATTTGTAACACAATTTTACATGTCTTGTAATTAATTGTTAAAGTTGTTTAAAGAACAACGACTAGATTATGGTTATTTAAATTAAGTTGCGATGAATACTATTTCAATTAAACTTAATCATAAAAGAATTTTATATATATTAAGAGCTGTAGGTAAGTCAGAGCTTGCTTTTTATATTCCGTTATTAATCTCTAAAAACGGCGATAACATGGTAATTAAAATTTAGGTATAATTATAAAACAAAACCATTATATAAGCCTGGCAGTGAAATTAAACTATAATATAAAATATTCGCAGAGCAAATCATGACACACACTTCTATTAAAATAAGTATAAAAGTGAAATACAAAAAAATTAAATAAACAATTTTAATACTAGAAATAAAAACAAACTTGTTGTCTCAAATTTTAGAGTGAAAGTTCAGAAATTATTTGTCGGGTTGTACATACGAATTCTTTGAGAATAAAGCATAATTTTAAGAAACAAGTGAAAAACAAATTTACCAAAAGCGTATTATAATTTTAAAGATTATTTAAGCGATAAAAATGTTTGGACTTGCTTCCAGTTGCACACAGAAGCAAAATATTACACATTATAACATACACAACTATCTTTAAAACAGTAATCGTTGAGTTTCTTGCCGGTTTCTTCTTAGCGGATTCAACTTTCCCAACCGGTGGTAGCTTTATTACCACCGGACATACTACTGACGATTCATTAATGCTTTTTGAGCCTACTTGAATAAAGAATAGTTTAATTTTGATTTTTATAATAAGATACGATTATCGCTTTGCGAACTTAAATATGAAATAGGAATTTTCAAACTCACTTTAACATCCTTATAGTTTGCGACTATCTCAGAGGCGAACGTGTTATTGCCGATGATAGGCTTGTTTTTCACGCTGGGGAAGATGATGCCACCCTTGCGGCTTGTGGGTCTTGGACTGGTTGGACTGGTAGCGCTTGAATTGTTTCCAGTGGCGCCAGTACTTGCCGGGGTCACAGTCACTGTTGCGCTCGTCGGACTTGCACTGGAGTTGCTCGGAATGCTCGGGCTGTACGTGATAGCACTATTAGATGTTATAAAAAGATTGCCTCTTTGTTTGGTACATTATAACGTACAGGGTTAAATTTGATGAGATATTCGCAATGCAATAAACAAGCATACACATACAAGAATAAATTATTCGCAAAAACGCAGTATTAGTAAAAAAAACACTTCACCTGTTGCTAATAGTGTATGTTGGTAGAGTGGTCATTGCTATTGTACTGGTTATCGGATCAGTAGAGGGCTCCTCTACTCTGTATCTATTAGGTGCGTATTCCACTAGCCTGTCAATAGTAGGATCCAACAATAATTCAGCGGGTACGGGTCGCTGGGCCAAAGTAGCAACATCATCTTCCTGTTTTTTCAGACGTTTTTCTACCATGTCAAGATTCTCGATGATAAGATTTGTTTTGACTCGTAAGTCATTATGAATTTGGCCTATAGCGCGTTCTTGTCTTTGCGTTTGGGTTAAGAGTTCATCAGATTTCGGTACTAAATCGTCAACGGAACTTTTTGTACCGACTACAACATCCCAAACTTCATCCATTTTCTCTGAAACACTCATCATTGGGATTATTTTGTTTACAAGCGTATCAATTTTGCTGGCTTTTTGTACCGGAGGTGGGGTGCTGGTAACTGTGCGATTTTTAAAAATGTTATTAACATTAAATGATGCGGATTCAGGTTCCACTATTGCAGCGTGGACATCAGCCATCATGTATAACACTTTACCCAAATTTTCAGATACAAGATTTATGTGAAACTGTAATTTGCGATCTACTGTAGACATTGAAGTACGCAATTGATCAACTTCCTTTGTTATTTCGTTTATTACTTCTGAATTGAGACCTTTTGCAATTTCAATAACATTGAGGTTTGTTGGTTTCTTTTCACTAGCCTCGGCATTAATGTCGTCGACAGGTAAAAAGTTATTATCAATTTGAGTTTTTAATCCAACAAGTTTTGAATCAATGTCAGATACTTTTTGATCCAAAGATTCTAATTTTTTATCTAAAAGTTGTGCATTACTAGGTTTTGGATTATTTTTCTTTGTATTTATATTTTCTGTCGAACTTTGTTCATCATCTGGGGCTATGTGACTAAACAGTTTAAAATCTAAGTTGCCTAATTTGGATATAATGGCATCAGTTTTATGAATATTATCATTTACTCTCGAGTCTAGTGCCTCTACTCTTCTCATAAGATGCTCCACAGCTTTGTCAAGATTTTCAATTCTTTGTAGTTTAGTCTCCAAGGTACTGACGATGACTTCAAAAACATTGAAAATGTATTGTTCCCTGAAACAAACATATATTAATTAGTAACGCTATAAATAAAATAATTTTTGTACACTGTAATAAATAGTAAGATGGATTTGACGTATTCATTACAGACTTTTAAAAAAAAATTTTAGGCCCGCCAGCGGCATCTTAAAGTTGAAATACGCTTCTATTTTTTTAAGAGTTATTTTAATTATTTCTTAATACAAGTTACAAGCATGCCTATTAAATTTATCACGATGTAAATCATGAAACATATAATATTTTTTACATAAATTACGAAGCATGAATGATGAACTCCAGGAATGTTTAAAAAATTTCAATTTTTATAGAATATACAAGGGTAGCAATGAAGTGGCCTTAAAAAAAACAAATATTTGTTTACAGTATCTTTCTTACATATCAAAAATAGGTACTTCGTATTACCATGCCGTCCATACTATAAAACTTTTTCAAATTACTCGTTGCACTTGCGCGAAGGCATTATAATACTATTAACTTACAATTGGTGTATGAGTCGTTAACATCAAGTGGAATTGCAAACTCCGCAAATCTGCTTTAAGTTATAGATGCTGAGTATAATAATGAATATATAGCGTATATATTTAAATATATGGAATAATATGCACTTATCAATAAGACCAATTGATTATGTACGTTTATTCTCGAAAATTTGAATAGCCTTGTCGCTTAACAGGTGGTATATAAGTATCCATTTCCCAATCACAGAGCTAATGCAACGAAAATGTATTCAAAGACCGGCTATTAGGCCACCTACGGGCTACTAAATGTAAGTTTTAAATTTATTGTCCTTTGATAAAGATTACGTGGTTTAAAAAACTTCATTTAGCTAAAAGATAATCTTGTCTTCGAGGTGAGTATTTTTAAAGTGAAACTTCCTTAGGCGCACGAGGGTAAAATTTTTCCGGATGAAACGCGTTATTAGCGTCACGAAGATGTGCAATGTTGTTTATGCTAATTCGTTTGAAGGTTAGGTAGTTTTAATATATACCAACAACATGTGGCATTTTAATTTGCCACTCGTCATTTAATCATTTCATATTACAAAATAAAAATATTTTATAAATTCCAACACGATTAATATAATAACGATAATTTCTAACATTAACACCAAACACGTGGCATTTTTATTTACAATTCGTCAGTTGAGATTTCAATAAATTATTTGTATTCATTTTCGACACATTTCATATTTTAATGACAATTAACTATATTTTACTTTTTCCCTTGCTCTAAGTCTCGGAAATTAGATCTCGGATTTGTAAAAATACAACCAAGACTTAAAAATTAGTTTGCCAAAGGTGTTTCACTTCTGACATGTGTTTTTTGTACGCACGCACTTTTAATTTTCTTTTCTATCAAAAATTCTCAGTGACAGTGCGGTATCAGTAATTCTATTGTACTGTATATGATATCATATTGCTCTTATCAAGATGCTATTCAAGAATGGTTCAAGAGCTTGGGAATAGGGAGTGAGCCGCTGTTTGGGCAAGCACTTTCTGATATTTGTGCAATATATACACTGTTCTGGCCCTAATTCGTTTGATAGGATATTGTACTACAATGTATGTAGTAACTCCAGTTTACAACACGGAAAAGACTTAATGGGAGCTCATTCTTGGTTGCACTGGTGACGGTGCGGGCGCTAGCCAGCAATTCTGTTCGTGCGTTAAACGATTCGAATGTAGCTCAGGGTCTCAGCGTTGTATAGACATCACTCCGATTGAGACCGCGCAATCCAAACCTTACTTTGTTATCCATCGTATTTAATGATGTTTTTCTATTACACTTTTTTTATATTTACTTATTATCAGAGTCTAACTTATTTACCAATTTGTTCAAATACACCTAAAATTCAAATCCTAACTTATTTAGTATTAGCGAATCCTCACGTAATTCTGGATGCCACGGAAATATGGGAAAATCCATTCTTAATAAGAGTTTACGTTGCGAAAGGCATATAGATTTGAAATCAATCGGATATATAATTTTCTGAAAGCTCGCAGGAAGTGGTAGTTTTTCGCTTTCGCTTTGATACTCTATAAAGTGGGCGGAATCATTTGCTCAAGCACAATTGATAGGATTAAAAAAGTGGCGACCTTGCACAAGCAATTGGGTAACATAAATATGGTACCATCTACAATATGGCTATGTATATGTGTGTGTGTGTGTGCTGATATTAAAGCACATTTATGTATGTGTAATGACAGAACACACGTACACGTTTTCAACTGTAACTACAGAATAGAGCTTTTTATTCTCAATAGCTTAGCGCTGGATAAAGATCAGATATTTTAATATATTAAATTGAGGGGCTTTGCTGGCGTAATAGTGCGAATAATCGCTTTATTAGCACAGGTCTCGGAATCGATTCTCGTTTAGGTGATCATTTTTTATAAAATGGATTGTTGAAGACAGATTATAATTGTAGCTAATTTGACCCATCCAATAAAGATGATTAGACACCACGTAGACAAAATTGTATCCCAAGACGATGCTGTGTAAGCATTAAGAGATTAATAATAGACTATATTAATCACTAATATTATCATTTATTATTAGATGAGTATGGCATATTAAAGAAAACATTCATTATCTTTCCCAGAAAGTCATTGAACATGGGAGTGATAGTAACTCTTTCGTCATCGAGGTCGTCGACAATTAAATTGGGATAAAAACAGAATATAACTATTAAGAGCAATTGCATTCATTTCTGTGCACAGCCTTAGATATTATCTTTATTAAGAACGGTTTTAATAGTTGGAAGGTTTTATTGAAAGGCGCGGGTGTCCATACAGAACTAAGAACTTCTTACGCAACCGAATTGCTTAATGAAAAGTGGAACGCAGAAATTATCCTGCCAGTGAATAAATTAAGTAATATCAATAATTTCTCTAATAAAATTGGTAGTGTGTTTACAGCGGCCGGATATTGTTTGACAAATTGTACTATTACAGTAGTGGAAGTTTTTAATTTATTTTAGTATTATATTTTATTCTTTTATATTGTATATACTAGCTGAAACCACGACTCCGTCTGCGTGGGAGGTTATTTGGGAACATTTGCATTAATTTTATCAAATTGTTTTACAAATTAGAAACATACCCGCACGGCCCCTTGAAGGGAGAATTTCCTAAAATTGACTTTTGATAGATTCCATTATTTTCCATTCCATAAAATCCTTTATGAGCTGACCTCTAGATAAATAAATGCGGCAACAGTGCAATAAAATGGATAGTTGATTTTAATACGCATCGTGGACTCAAAGTAATTTATGTTCATTATGTTATGTTATTATAAGAGTCTTACGAAAGTTATTGTACTTAAAAAATAATCTGCCCTTTCATAAATTTGCAGAAACGATTGTCTGCAGCTTTGTTTGAGTGTGAGATATGTCAATTGCTCGCCGTCAACATTTTCATTTATGATATATGAAAAAGTTTAAACTAATTATATATTACCATTTTTATTACAATGAAACACGATATTTAAATAAAATTTTAATAGTTGGCTGATTTAAGAACGTTGCTGAATTTCGCATAACAAACTTTACCTAAAAGTTGGAAATATTAAAGAATACATAAATCAAATAGTTTCTTTAAAGAGACATTTTGGGACTTCACTTCGAATTGCTTTAAATGATATTATAATGGCATAATATTGATGCAACGCAACTTCGTTTCAGTTGTAATTTACACATTGAAAAAGTCCTATCCTAAAATTAGGTACTATTTTAGCAGTTTGTTTAATTCAATCCCATTAAAATTTTTATGTAATTAAGTCTTTAAAAAAAATGCAATTAAGTCCTTGAAAATTACTGTAATTTTCAAGGACTTAATTGCATTTTTTCGTAATGTATTTTTAAAAAGCTTTAAGTTATGTAACATAATTACGTAAGATAATTACTTTTGATATGAATTTAAAAAATCAATTACATTTTTCTTGAAAGGTTATTCAAAAGTATAAAGTATGAGCACCCTACTGGCATTATCACATTAAGCAATAATATGTTAATATCATTTTATGACTTCCACAATTACCCGTGAAAATTTCACATATCTCTCATAATTGTTAATCACCCTGACTTGCTTCTATACTTTGTAGACGATTTCATCAAAATAATCATTTGAAATCATTATATGTATTATTTTAAATTATTCGTCAAATGAATGATGTTTTTAAATTACATTTCACAAACCATAATGTATTTATACCATATACTATTTGATAATTAATATATTGTAATAGAAAGATTTACAAAATTCATACATATCGATATTTAAAGAAATATCATTTTTGTTATTCTAAAACGACTTATTTATACTATTATAATAGCCAAACTGTTGGTTATAGACCAGTTTACATCTTTGGCGGATATTATTCAATAACCGATTTGTAACACTTTGAAATTATACTTTCTTACATAGGTCATACAGCAAATTACAAGTTCAAAGTTTCGAAAGAAGTAGATGTTATGGTCACATTTATTTAATTATTTTTTAAAACAATACAAACAAATGACTAGATTTTAAGGTTCCTTGAAATAATCCTTATTGGTGTTATTTCTAGTATGACGAAAACAACAAATCTGTTTCCTTATCACGCCTGATCAGAGTCAACTTTGTTATTTAAGTAAAAAGAAAACAGTAGAATGATATGAGTTGAAGAATCAAACTTAATATATACTTTAATTGTCACACCATTTTTGGTAGATTTCATAAGATATAACATTTCTATGATTACTTTAATGTTTTAGATTACAAGAATGTTAAGCATTTATAAGAAATTCAAGCGAGATTGCCAATAAATTAGGTAATGAACGCACTTTTGCGATTTATTTTGACTGATTTATCAGCTATACTCGTAACTGTTTTATAATCACGGTAGAAAGTCGGAGTAACGTAGGGCAGCCTTAATTAGACACGTAGTCGTTTATCTCATGATTACATAAATAGGCAAATTAATTCAAGGTTTCACATGCGTAGTAAAACACCGATTGCCAACCAATTCGACATCTTGTAAGAAATTCGATAAGTGCTTGTAGACAAAACTCGCAACGAATGTTGATTACTATGGAAATGAGTAACTAGTTACGGAATCTAAAGAAGAATTTCTTAATTAACTTCATCTGATTAATTGGAAAGTATAGTAGTAGTATAGTATAGTATAATTAATATAAATTTTATATAGTTGTATACTTTATAGGGATATCTTTAGAGAAAGAATCGATCGGGATCTGGAAGCGCCGAACTAGTAATATCTACAAAAACTTTGAGGGAGCCCAAAGCCGAAAATGCAACTCTTACACGTGACATTAGTGAATGGATTACATTTTCAAAATCGACTTATTAAAATTTAACATTGACATACGACATTTCACATGAAAAATGATTAAGAACTATTAAGATTGAATTAACCCACGATGAGTACAACAAGGCAGCAATGGCCCCCAGTCCCCGGCAGCCCCGCTATTCCTAGCTCTGGCAGCGGTTATGGTAACGGCGGGGCAGGGGGTGCTAAGAATCTCCGGAAGAGATTCCGCTGCCAACCCCGACGACTTGACCTGGCAACATACAACGCACGCACTTTGAGGACCGACGAAAAGATCTTCGAACTGGAAGAAGCAGTAAACAAGTTACACTGGGATATTATAGGATTGTCGGAAGTCCGTAGAGAGGGGGAGGACACGATAATCCTCAAATCCGGTAACTTGTTCTACTACCGGGAGGGCGAACACCAGTCCCAAGGTGGTGTCGGGTTCCTCGTCCACAAATCTCTCGTCAACAGCGTTGTAGAAGTTAACAGCGTGTCCAACAGGGTAGCGTACCTGATACTCAGAATTACCAAACGGTATTCGTTGAAGGTCATCCAGGTTTACGCACCCACATCATCGCATCCAGATGATGATGTAGAGGTTATGTATGAGGACATTTCCAAAGCCATGCATACCTCTAGGACCTTCTACAACGTTGTTATGGGTGATTTCAACGCAAAACTCGGCGAACGAAGCGGGGCAGAGTTGAGAGTGGGGCAATTTGGGTATGGGCAACGGAACCAGAGGGGACAGATGCTCGCTGATTTCATGGAAAAGGAGGGACTCTATATGATGAACTCTTTTTTCAAGAAACAGCCGCTCCGAAAATGGACCTGGCTGAGTCCTGATGGTTCCACGAGAAACGAGATTGACTTCATCATGTCTACGAAACGGAACATATTCAATGATGTCTCTGTGATCAATCAAGTGAAAACTGGGAGCGATCACCGTATGGTAAGAGGCACATTGAATATCAACGTACACCGAGAGCGGTTCAGACTGGTGAAGTCTACGCTCCGACCCACTCGCGCGCATATCCAAAACCCCGAGAGCTTTCAACTAGAGCTGCAAAACCGCTTCGCCTGCCTCGAGGATTGCGAATCTGTGGACGAGCTAAACGATAGGCTAGTGGAAACTGTCCATACGGTTGGGATGAAATTTTATAAACCCCGTAAAAAGCAAACCAAGAGATTCTCAGACCATACTCTTAATCTCATGGAACAGAGACATGCAATGAGCTTGCAGTCTACAGCAGACGCGTCCGCATATCGGCAGATCAATAGACAGATCTCTAAATCGCAAAAGCGTGATGTGCGACACTTTAATGCCGAGCGTATACGAGATACCATCGAACGCAACAAAGGCACTAAAGTGTTCGCAAAAGATTTGTCTATCGGTCAGAGCCAGTTGACGCGGCTGAAGACCCATAACGGCGAACTCATTGCATCTGGACCTGAGATTCGGAGGGAGGTTGAGAGTTTCTATGGACAGTTGTACACATCGACTTGCAAGCCTATTGATAGTTTGGCTAAAGATCCCCGTGCCAAACTGACCCGGCATTATACCGAAGATATCCCGGACGTCAGCTTGTACGAGATTAGTATGGCTCTCAAACAGATGAAGAACGGCAAGGCACCGGGTGATGACGGAATCACAGCGGAACTCCTGAAGGCGGGTGGAAAACCCATTCTTAAAGTCCTTCAGCGAATGTTCAATTCCGTCATTCTGGAAGGCACGGTGCCCAAGGCATGGCATAGGAGCGTGGTAGTTCTGTTCTTCAAGAAAGGTGACAACACCTTATTGAAGAACTATAGACCTATTGCGCTGCTAAGTCATGTCTATAAGCTGTTCTCGAGGGTCATTACGAATCGTCTCGCTCGCAAGTTTGACGACTTCCAGCCCCCCGAACAAGCCGGATTCCGAAAAGGCTTTAGTACCATAGACCACATCTTTACGCTGCGGCAGATTATACAGAAGACCGAGGAGTATAATCGGCCACTTTGCTTGGCGTTCGTGGACTATGAGAAAGCCTTCGATTCGGTGGAAACATGGGCCGTGTTGAGATCTTTGCAGAGATGCCGAATTGACCACCGGTACATACACGTGTTGAAGTGTTTGTACGAAAACGCCACCATGTCAGTCCGTATACAGGACCAAAGCACAGAGTCTATCCAACTGCAGCGTGGAGTGCGACAGGGAGATGTTATCTCCCCGAAGCTCTTTACTGCGGCGTTGGAGGACCTGTTTAAGCTTATGGAGTGGAACGGACTGGGCATCAACATCAACGGCGAGTACATCACTCATCTACGGTTTGCCGACGACGTGGTCATTATGGCAGAGACTCTGGAAGATCTCAATGCAATGCTCGATGACCTCAGCAGAGCTTCTCGACAGGTGGGCCTAAAAATGAACATGGATAAGACGAAAGTTATGTCCAATATCCATGTTCCGCTCCACCCAGTCATCGTTGAGAACTCAGCACTCGAAATTGTAGACGAATATACATACCTGGGACACATTGTCCAGCTAGGTAGGTCCAATTTCGAGAAAGAGGTCAACCGCCGAATCCAACTCGGTTGGGCAGCGTTCGGGAAACTACGCCAGATATTTTCGTCCGATACTCCTCAGTGCTTGAAGACAAAGCTCTTCGAACAGTGCGTGTTGCCAGTGATGACCTACGGCTCCGAAACGTGGTCGCTGACTATGGGCCTCATACGAAAGCTCAGAGTCGCTCAGCGTGCGATGGAGAGGGCTATGCTCGGAATTTCTCTACGTGATCAAATCAGAAATGAGGAGATCCGTAGCAGAACCAAAGTCACCGACATAGCCCTACGAATCGCGAACCTGAAGTGGCAATGGGCGGGGCACATAGTCCGACGGACCGATGGACGTTGGGGCCCGAAGGTGCTGGAGTGGCGACCCCGCACCGGGCGGCGCAGTGTAGGGAGACCCCCCACAAGGTGGACCGACGACATAAAGAGGGTCGCCGGTAGCCGCTGGAGCCAGGCGGCACAAGACCGGGCCTTGTGGACGTCATTACGTGAGACCTATGTCCAGCAGTGGACGTCCATCGGTTGAAGCGACGACGACGAAGATTGAATTAACATGAACCTAATGAATTTTATGTGAGTGTAAATATACGATTATTATTATATCATTTTCATATTTTGATGCGGGTAGTACTGACGCTTAAATGATCGCCATTCCTAGAAAAAGTATATACAAAACCAGGTTACTGCGAAAATATCTTCATTGGACGAGCTTTAGTTGAAACGACTCGCTCAAAATGCTATCTAGCTAACTTTAGTCTATATCTGGCTAACTTTAAAATCGCCTTTGTCATTTCTTTATGATATGATATTATCTATCAATAGAAACTGAAATAACAATAACAATAATTAATGAGGTGTCTCTTGGCTTTGAAAAGAGTCTCGTGGGAGGTTTTAACCCTACCAGCAACAGCAACCATACCAGGGTTAATTATTACCCTGCCAGCAAAAATTTTCCCAGAGGCAGAACTTTTTATTCCGGTGAAAAGCTGTGTAGCAACCATTAAGGAGAAAATTACTTCAGCTACCACCTTGCACTGTATCGTAGAAGGTGTTTACAGTGAAACATTGAGCTGTCAGAAAAATTAAGAATTTGATTTTATGATCGTAGATTACATGAAATTTGTAGTAAGTCATTATCTGAAGGAATCTCAATACAATTTCAGCTTATGAGTCCTACGACGTGGAGTATAATAAACAAGTAACCTACTATTATAATTAGTTCAAACTGGAAAATGTCTAATTTCTGTAACAAAAATTAAATTTGTAGGTACTTGTATCTATAAGCAAATGAAAACAATAAAATATTAGCAACGATATATGTGGCCCGGTTCTGATTCAACTTTCGACTCTAAAAGAAATAAACTAGAAAGTTAAATAACTAAAATTGCTCTTTATGTGCTTTGTTACTCATATTTCGCAGAGTTTTACATTAAGGGGTCATCAACCGCGAACGATCTTTGTTTAAAAAGATGTAAAACTTTTAATGCGATTCATTCAAGTTATAGAATGAGAGATGCTAATATGTTTCCTTAGAGGTATCTACATGAACAAATAAATATAGAAAAGTGGATACTCGTAATAATAATTTCAATACCATGCTGAATGTTTATATGTGTTTCCGCCAAAAGAGTCTCATTGCTACTGGTAAAAAAAATTTAGTGTTAACATTGATGTAAATTTAGTGTTAGCATAAAAAGGGTGCAAATTTAGTTCTATAATATGCGATATTTTTTGACATTCTACACCCTTGACATTCTATTCACAAGATAAGATTCATTAATATTTCGCAGTTTAGGGATAGTGATACTATCTCTTAGACTAAACTATCAAAGTCAAACGTAAATATCGAGTTGGAGAGATTGCTGTCTCAGTTGTATACAAATATTAGCTCGCAATACCGGTTTTATAACATTTTTCAACTGGTATACTATTTGTTGTGCCATTGCATCTAAGCAATGGCACAATAAATAATCTGTCTGCTTTATTTAAAGATAATTCACATAACAGGAAAACCTAAGACGCTATTCTCAAAAAAAAAACTTATATTAATGGTGTTCAATTATAAATTATATAGAAATAAGTCATTTACCACATGTCTGTATTTCACATCACTGTATTTTTAGATAGTTTTCCTACATTTATAAATAGAATACGTAACATATATTTCGATACCAACTCTTAGCTAAAGTTATTCTTTAGAATGACCATTTTGGATCCAAAAGGCTTGCAATAGTGTACTATCGGAAGCGTAAAACTCCAATGTACGACTGCTCCATAGCAATGACTAAATCGAAGGCGCAAGACGTATCAATTTGTGGAACCTTTGATCTAGTTTCGAATCCATTAACCTGCATTTAGAACTTCAAATATTAATATGGAGGTTTGAGTCCCCTGAATAACCCGAGCTAAGATCAGATGAAGGTGGTATTGAGTGCTTGATTCTGCAGTCTTAAGCATATGTAAAAACGACGCTGCTGGGCATTTTTCGTTATCTAAACAAATTCTTTGAACACAAATTATGTTATAAAAGAAAAAATTTATGTGCTGATTAAATAGGTCTTCTCAGAACGGATAAGTCAATATAAATATCTGGGCCTCAAAGTAATCTCAGACCTGACGGACAATGTGTATATAGAACAAGAGCGTAGATCTCTATCAGTGATAGTCCGCAGATTTGTTATACCCATAAGAGGTAAAACTTACACTGTTTAGAAATTTTGGTAACAGACATTTATAGTATAGCCATTTGAATATCAACAAAAATATTCTAGATACTTTTTTACTTATGACCAAATGCACGATGTGATAAACATACAAAATTTAGCGTTGTAACTACATCTTTAGACATTACGATCTCAAAACGCCAAAATAAAACTTCAATTGAGGCGATATCTAAATGCGGCTGAGTCTGTCAACTAAATAAAATTTAAAATTTGCATAAAGGTTATCTTATGCATAACTGTTAAAAATATAAAGTGAACAAATCTCTCGACGTTAATTAATATGTTCAGGTGGGCTCGTGCTCTTGTGATGGTATCGCGCTGTATTGAGTGACATCAGGTGGCGTGGCGGGCGTCTACCACCGCGCCCGGGGAAAGGCATTTACGTAACGTTTCATTAATGACATGCGACTTAAAACTCGGCTGCAATCAATATCAGAAATATAGGACGAACGAGAATGCTCCGGCAGTTAGCTGCTTCGATTGCCAATCTTTGCATTATGAACCGACTTTTTAAAAAAGGGAGGAGGTATTTAATTAGACTGCATTTATATATGTGTGTTACAACATACATTTTTATTGAGTGAACTGATTTTGATGGTTCTTTTTTCATTTATCTGCGAATGCGACATACGAATTCTTTTGTAATTATTTCAATCGGGATTTTCTTATAAACGGGTGGTATGTCAGCCCCTTGTGTTGGACACCATGTGTACTTTTCGGTTCGACAACTTCTCTCAATATATCAAATCAAATCAAATCAAAATATCTTTATTCAAGTAGGCATATTACAGCACTTTTGAATCGTCAAAATTTTTTTTTTTTCTTTTCCTTTCCACACTCTAATTCTAATGTACGTCTGATGATGATACTCCAGAACGACTTAAAATCTAAAGTTACGAGGGTTCCTTCGCGCCCCGATCCGAGAAGAGCCCACAACAAACTCAGTCGGGTATTCTTTTTTTTTTTTTTTTGTTATCATCATCATTACAATATCATGTTAGTTTAATATATTTCAATTCAAATTAGAGCAGTTCGTTCACTCCCACGCGTTTCTATCGTCTAAGTACTCTTGCAACTTATAATACGATTTTTCGATCAACTTTCTTTTAACAAAGACTTTGAATTTATTAATTGACATTTCTAAAACGTCTTGTGGGAGTTTATTATAGAAACGTATACAGTTACCCTTAAATGAGTTGTTAATCTTATGCAGCCTACTAGAATTTACAACAAGTTTGTTTTTGTTTCGTAAGTTATATGATATACATTCACTCTTTTTATTAAAAGAGTCAATGTTTTTGTGTACGTACAACAAGTTTTCTAATATATTACACATTACATACACTTTTCTAATACAAGTATTATTTGCGCAGATGACTAATCTCCAAGTGTAGTCGTTCAAGCTCACAATACTATATATCTATAAATAATTATTTATTGTTGTTTTGAGGGGTTGGTTAAAAACTTGCTGCTTGTTGTGCAGTAATAGAAAGCGAGGGCAATGAATCTTAATGGTTATAAAAAGTTTAGTGAGACGCTACAACGTTTCAGCAATATTTCAGTTATGGAACTAGAAATTCTTTTTATCTTAATTTTCGTATTATCAAAAGATAAATTCAGTTGACGTTGCGGATCCAACTTTATCTATTATGTTTTTCATTAAAACTGACAATTTCGCAACAGCAATGACCTTGTAAAAGGCCTCTTTGAAATTCGTTAGCTATGTTAAGGTACATTTTCAACATTCAAGAAAGACGTATAAAAATACAAATGTATTGTCACAAACTTCTCAAATTTTCAATTTTAATTTATAGCCAGTTTTAATGTAATACACATTTCAAATTGAATAAAGTTTGTATTTAAAATTTTCAATGGCCTGCTCATTGATATTGATAGTTATGTATAAAAAATATAAAATTGTATGTATAATTGTAGTAAAGGTCAATCCAAGGTTTAAGTATCATTAATATATATAATATAGTTAATATATAATCTAATAGTACTCAATTTTATTAATGAAAACGCACCTTAATCCAGTGAATGGTTTCAAAGAAACCACAATAGAGAACAAACGGCGTATCATCGCCATCAGTATTATCAATCAGGTAATGTTTATGATCTTCCAACGGCCTCACTGCCACAGCTAAATTGGAAGTAATTTACTATAGAACAAAGAGCTTCTACTATTCTTGAAATGATCGACAATTACTGCTAAAATCTTCGTGAGAATTTCAGGTGCCTATCAATATTTTTGGTAAGGTTTTGTGTAAATAGATTCGGTGGCCATAAACTCAACACACGTGTATACTCTACATATGCAGACTTATGAAAACATTTCCTATTTGATTTAAAAAATCGCATTGTTACATTTGAAATTGCTCTATCAGCAAGACTATTCTTAGCAAGATATTACAAATACCTGTAAGAGTATTATATACTTATGATTAACGGATACCCAAATAAGCAATCAGAAAATATTTTTTAACTTTAAAAACCTGCTAGTCTTGCTTTCAAATCAACAGAAAAACTTAATTTTTTAANAGCATCAGATATACTTATATATATATATATATATATATATATATATATATATATGTCTGCTTAAAAATATTATCAATTATTTTGTAATGTAACTACATGCTCCCTTTTTATTAATAATTTATAAAGTTCGTGCATGAAATGTAAGTGTTAAAGTCGCGCGTCTTGTTTTATAAACTTTTTCATCTGGCGATAACCTTGAACACCTCAATCGCAAAACGATTTCTGTAAAAAAAACAAGTACCTGCTTATTAAAGTCTTTAATGGCAATATGGTACTTTTGTAAGTCTAGTTCTTTCATTTATATGTTCTTGTTTTCTGTAGACACTTTCAACTTCTGTCATCATGTTCAATATTATTAATTATTAATATTTTATAGATTCTGTGTGTGGGATCTTGTTAACAAGCACATCTGAGTTCTCTTTAAAAAACGTATTAGCTTTAATTGTTTGTTAATTGCGAAAGAATATTACTCATCCTTAGTTTAACATTCTGTTAAATGTTATGGTCGTATGAAATATATTAATGTTTTTTGTAATTCTAAATAAAAAGAGTAACATATTAAAGTCAAGACAAACAATGTCAAGATTAATGTAAAAATAAATTTCGTACTTAATTACTATAGTAATTACACGTAGTAATTTCTTGGTGCAATTATTTACGTATAAAATACAATGTAATAGGAAATTATTCATATAGGAAGCGCATTATGATGTTCATTATGTATTTTACAAGATACAAAGAACAATGACAAAATTTAATAGAAGCACTGACCCGAGACAGTCACATCCGAGCGTTATTATATTCTTTGTACATGAATTCCTATTATATTAATTGCTCATAGAAACGTTGAATAGCTATAATACAAGGCAGTCTTAATAACATCCTTTATAAAGACGTTTCATAATGTAGTAAAGCTTATAAATATACACTAACGTTGTTTAGTTTCTAGAAGCTCATATAGTTTAGTAGAATAAACTTATAAAAGGGGCTGACAATTCATTAAAAAAGTAGAAGAAATATCTCTTGGGAAATAGTCGAATGGAGACACCGGCAGCCATAACTTTCGGTTCGGGGTCCACACTCTGTTGCGTCGTATCATTTCATATATTTGAGGCGAAAATTAAATAAAAGTTTTAATAAAATATGTCAACTAGTATTTGCAGAAAGGCTTTTGGGTTTGGCACCAAAAACTAAGGTATTAATATGGAACTTAAACAATTCAAATGCTGAAATTCGCATGATATTATAAAAAATCAATATAACTTTTATGATTTTTTAAAACACCTTTACTTATCAGTATTAATTCACACACAAAAATCACAGTTGAAGTATTTCTATTATTTATGTATGTATTTATCAGATTATTTTATTTTCATATATATTTATGATATATGTATTCTATTTTCAGGCATATTTTATTTATTATTTTCACTCCTTGCATTTAAAAAAATTAACTAAGTCTCTTTTTTTAGGGTTATCTGGAAGAAATTCCTTTAAAGCTATAAGACCGTCTTTTGTCCGTCACTAATTTACATAGTTTAGGTCTCCTTCCTAATGTATGTACTAGTGTACTTTGTGTCGTGTACACTAAAGTATAAATATATAAATTAATAAATATTATGAACAAAAATATGTATCGTCCCCAGCACGGACAAATATGACATATATTGTGACACGCACTAGTCCGAAACACACCTTTCAATATGACAATTGACTGTTACTTGCGCATTCATAACATCTTACATGATTAAACGCTAGCTTATTCATTAATCCTAGCTTTATGTTACAACTTATAATGTGCGTTTTCGTAATATACCCCGTGTGTTACTATCCATATTTGTATCATATTACTAACATTACTTCACAAGTACTGGATTGCCACACATAAATTTTAACTAGTGTATGGCGTGGTTTCAACAGATAATTACATACATCTAGCTAGTTCAATATTAAAGAGAAATTTATATGATTTATTTAAATTTACTCTCTCTCTCTCACACACATTCACAAAACTTGTTTGCATCATTATTAAGTTAGCTTTACTCTGTAATTTTTTATTTATGTAAATAGACGTGTAATCTGCCATGGCCTTATTTTAAGCGTAAAATGAAATGTTAAATAATTTAATAAATTGTACGCTTTTTGATACAAATAAAGAAAATATTAAATAAAATAATTTATAACCCTTCATTATGTACCTTAACTATAGTTAATTCTTGTTCACTATACTATAAATTGTATAGGGTAATAAAACACACCACGATGTTTACTTGAACTCGAACTTAGTATTGCTTAAGTCTTATGTTATGACTAACATGACATTGGATATGCAATCAATTGTAGTACTTTTTATGTACAGCAATACATTTTATTTAAACAGATAATACAGGAACAAAAAAAACTAATAAGTATATATATTACTACTAGTAAAATGCAGGACGGGATTATGATGATGGATTGTGTAGTTGTGAACTATTTATACCATATTTATTAAGAATTAATTTATGAAATAAATGATAATTTATTTTTAAATACAGCTTATTAAATAGCTTATTAAATTAAAATGTTTTCTGCTTAATTTTTTTTGTTTGCGTAGAATTATCCAGATTTTTTCATGACGTATAAGAAAATTGGAAACGCCGGAAATTATATTTTTATTGTCATAGCCATGGTATATATAGCCATACTAAACAAAACGAATTATGCAATCTCATAATATTATAACTACTATATCTTTAAGTAAGACTAAATATTAAATATACGTGTTAAATAAAGAAAGATTTTCATTTTAAATACTCTTTGCAAATAAGTATTTAAAATTAAAGCAAATAAATTCAGTACATTAGAGTTAAACGCGCTCGAAGTGAGTGTGTTTTACGATACAAGTTGGCCTTCAATGCGATATGGAAATCTTCAAGCGAACTAATAATCTCAAACATTACATATAAATTTATATTTACAGCAAATGGTCTCTATTAATTTGGGTGGCGGAATGTAGATTACGCGAGCTTGATAACGTTTAGGTACATACCTCTAACAAATTAGCATTTCAATTTTGGACCTAAAGCATAAATAATGTTTTGCAACAGCAATCACTATGTAACATACGCTAATGACGTTTTATTTCAAAAATAAATAATTATTGCCTTTCCAACTTGAATAAACACAGTAGTGCTCAAGTATATTTTTTATCATATTACATTCATTATATACTGAGTTTGGAGAATGTTCGACAGATACTACTGGTGTTTTCTTTATTTGCATATTACAAATGGACACCGCAACAAAAATGTCCGTGTAATTTTGTCGTTTGTAAATTAATTGGGAATGTAATCAAATAAAAATGAAATTCGCCTGTAAATTTAGAAACCATTTCCTATTAATGAAATCATTAGTAAATAAGTATATAAAAACTCTTTATTTATATTATAGCTTGATTAAACTTCTGTGCAATAAAGTTAACTACTTTTTTCATACTTAGTTAAGTTAAATAAAACAGTTCAGTGACTTATAACTTTATTTTTAAATGACAAATCTTTAAGGCCGACATAGTCACGTTTTTAATATTTCCAAACTTCGTTCGAAATAAATGTGCTATTTGAAGATAGTAATGAAATAATGAGATTGCTATTATGTTATTTGAATACTAACTGACCCGCGTGTCTTTGTCGGCGTGCACTTAATTGCCTCATTTAATTGTCCGAATTTCTCATACTTGAAGATCTCTCTCTTAAAAAATGTGTTGTAAATATAAATTTGATCGAAACCTATTCTATGTTGTAAGTCGTAAAAAATCCAGTAAAAAGTACAAAGGATATCAAAATTGGTTGAAGTTCATCGCAGTCAACTATTGTAATTACATGAAGAACCAAAAAACTTAAGTTACTTGAAACGGTATCAACACTTGTTTGACTACGATGTGCGAGTAAAGAAGTTCTTTAGAGCAATATTAGTGTTTGTTATAAAGTGCTAAAAAGATTAATAATAGTATTATGCAATCTGGGCACGTAAATTTTGGTAGTTTAGAAAGATGCTAAGATGAATTCAAAATACATATCACATTTTTCGCTCAACCCGGGACTTCGTCTGCGTTGGTTGGTTGGAATGTTTTTTGGGTACCATTTTCATAAATTTAGCCAAAATACGTATAAATACTTCAATGAGCTATTTGCTGTGTATTACTGCAAAGAGCTTATAGTCCTTTTTCAGGCTCTAGATTATCGGTGTCTTGTTTGTAAATTTGAAAATTTGAATTTTTTTAATTAACACCCCCGCAACCCCCCATGCGGGTGGAATTTCGAAAACTCGTTCATAGATGACCTCTATTCAGCAAAAACAATATTCCTACCAAATTTTAAGTCTCTACCCCTTATGGTTCCAGAGATATCGTGATGAGCCAATAGATTCCTGGAGAGATATATATATATNTATATATTTATTTATTTATATAGATTAAAGTTATTAAAATAAATGAAACAGTGCAGTTGGCGTTAAACGAGTAACGAACAGCTGGCTTCTCTGGAAATCCATTTCAATCGTCATCCCATCGCTGCACTAACTGCACTCCTGACAACCATTTCATCAAAATGGGAAAGTCAACTGTTAATTTTGCATTGGAAATTTTGAAGGACTCGTACTTAGATCAGGTATCATTTCGACAGATCATTTATATGATAAATTTAAATATTATTGTTTAAAATGAACATAGCAATTCGTTAACAATATTAGGTACATATTGAAAGGAACATGTAAAAATGAGTCACTCTAAGAATCATTTGTTATATACTTACAACCTCGATTAATAAAATTTATGTTTCCTCCCCATTAAGAATTAATTAATAAAAAATGGTTTTGTTTTAAAAGTATACTAAAATGCTGGGTTAAATATATTACATATGTATGTAGTTTTCATGTTATTACATCCTTAACTATACGAGTATATTATATCAAATCAAAATATCTTTATTCAAGTAGGCATATTACAGCACTTTTGAATCGTCAAATTTTTGTTTTTTCTTTTCTTTTCCACACTCTAATTCTAATGTACGTCTGATGATGATACTCCAGAACGACTTAAAATCTAAAGTTACGAGGGTTCCTTCGCGCCCCGATCCGAGAAGAGCCCACAACAAACTCAGTCGGGTATTCTGTTTTTTTTTTTTTCATCATCATTACAATATCATGTTAGTTTAATATATTTCAATTCAAATTAGAGCAGTTCGTTCACTCCCACGCGTTTTTATCGTCTAAGTACTCTTGCAACTTATAATACGATTTTTCTATCAACTTTCTTTTAACAAAGACTTTGAATTTATTAATTGACATTTCTAAAACGTCTTGTGGGAGTTTATTATAGAAACGTATACAGTTACCCTTAAATGAGTTGTTAATTTTATGCAGCCTACTAGAATTTACAACAAGTTTGTTTTTGTTTCGTAAGTTATATGATATACATTCACTCTTTTTATTAAAAGAGTCAATGTTTTTGTGTACGTACAACAAGTTTTCTAATATGTATACGCAGTGAACTGTCATTATGTTAACTGCCTTGAATTTGTTTCTTAGCGACTCTCTTGGACCCATATTGTAAATCGCACGAACGGCCCTTTTCTGCAGCACAAATATTGCATCTATATCAGCAGCATTACCCCAAAGTAGAATACCGTATGACATAATGCTGTGAAAATAGCTGAAATATACCAGTCTGGCAGTATCAACATCTGTCAGACGACGAATTTTTTTAACAGCGTAAGCCGCGGAGCTGAGCCTATTCGATAGACCATTTATATGGGACCCCCACTATATACGAGTATACATTATACCAGCCTATCCATGTGGGACGAAAACTGAAATCTATCCTATGCCCTAACTCGGAACAAATACAGCAATTTGAAAAAAATCATCAAAATCTATTGAATAGTTTCAGTCTATTGGCGATAACCATCATGATACGGGATTCATATACACACACACACACACACATATATATATACATATATAAGAGATATCCAGATATTTATTGACTCATCAATCACGAAATGGCGTAGAGACTTGAAATTTGGTAGAATTGTTCCTTTTGCCGAGTAGAGGTCATGTTTCTTATTTGTAAAACAATTTGCCTAAATTAATGCAATTGCTACCCAAAAAATATTCCACGCAGACAAAGTCGCGGGCTCAGCTAGTAAAGATTATTTAAAGTTTGTCAGGACGAACATGATCGTCGCGATATTTGCTCGTTGTACTGTTCCAGTAGAGCATACTGTACCAACATTTTACAGGAGCAATCTGTGGATTGATTATAAGCGGAAACAGTACAACGCCTTCCGTGTGCAGTACGGTTCTTGGCAGCACCTGAATGATTCTGAAGACATAAGCTGGCAGGCATGATTGCCGGTAGATGATACTTAATTATATGTAGAGACATATTAAAGGTGTCATATAAAATATATCCTCACATTTATTAGGTACAGTAGAACAGTGCACTACCTCCTCCCCAACTCGGAGTATGAAACGAATATTTTTAATGTTGTGACATGACAGAAGTCGGATTCAAACACGACCTTACAAGCTGTAATGTAGTAAGCAGTTCATTAGAACAACGACATAATTAATATTAACTATATGACATAATATTAAAAAAGGTTCGTCTGAAATGTTTTAAATTAAGTAATAGGAGCGATGTATAAAATCTTTCGTGTGAAGTAGGCCTGAGAGTGTTATGTTACATACGTAACACCTACAGTGGCTAGGTCACGAAACGTAATGCAAACAAATAGTTGGCAAAAGATGCTTGCTTTAGCAGCTTAATATTCGTCACCCACTGACGTACTCTAGTAGTTATATTATATTAGATCTTTAGTTTGCATCAGGACAGCTCGTACACGTAATGCTGCGAGTACTAGCTTCGTTAAAGGAGGTTCCAGGTTCGATTCCAGCAGGGCTAATTTAGAAAGTTGTAGTTTCCAATATGACTAGGTCTGGTAGGAGTCTAGTTACAAAAAAAAAAATTGCGTCCGTCTTCACATTAGCCTTCGTGTGTAAGTATCTGATGCAGTATCATAAAGTGGTGTCACAAGTTCGGTCACAAAAAATAGTATTGCCATGTGCCAAGTAAGAACTACGGTCAAATAAATCATTTTACTATTAATTTTCATACTTTTACAGTTAAATTGGTCAATCTTAATCACACGTTCGTGGGGTGACCTTTAACGGATCGCTATATTACGCAACACAAAATAAAAACATCCGTCAAATTAAGAAGAAAAACGACAATCAAATTGACAATATTTTAGTGAAGCATTTAAAATTCATAGAAAATTCGCCGTAACACCTTTTTATTTTTAAGCATTCGTAAAAAAAGACCTATTTTGTTCACGTAACCTAGAAACAGTTTTTATCTGGCGATATCGTATTTCAAAATCGAAAAGACAATTGGGCATTAGAAACATTTCTCAACTGCAGTGTCTTGCAGTTTTGTTAGAGGGAATTAATTGGCTCTCTTGATCAATTGTACACTCATTGTGATTGATTAACCTGTTCTAGCTGCGAAATAGTAGCTCTTCGAGGACTCGCTAGTTGCCTACCGATATGCGATTATCTCTCACTTAATCTCTGGCCATGTTACCCTTTATATATATTTTAAGAGTACATGTTTGATAGTTTTGTCATTGCAATACTCGAAAGCCGAAACACATTACTTAAACGAGTACGCGTTTCGATTTAGCCTCGTTAACGGTTTAGTGGTGACTATTCTTTTATTGTTCCAATGGTCATGAAACTTGTTGGATAGCTTTGTCTGCGTGACATAGTTTAAGTAAATACGTGTTTTCGTTGTACTAAAAAAATAGTCAAGTGGTTAAATTCTTACTAAATAGTCTTATGATAAAATTTGGTACGGGTTGTTTTTAATTTCCTTTACATTCTTGATTCATTTACCGACAAAGTAACACCTCAATCAAGGAGAAGAAGATTCTACTTATTTGTCGATATTGTGCCTAGAAAACACTTTATCAGCATATTTTGTTTATCTTATCATTTAACACCATTATTATTTAAGAAAGAAATAAATGTCTCTAAGTAAAAGTACTTGCGTTGAATGTCTAATGATAACTTTCAGTCTA
Organism: Elymnias hypermnestra; assembly: GCA_015832385.1. NCBI lineage: Eukaryota > Metazoa > Arthropoda > Insecta > Lepidoptera > Nymphalidae > Elymnias > Elymnias hypermnestra. Next base: position 2,148,648 of record JACTOM010000032.1, on the reverse strand, counting down.
AGGTCAGGTAGCAACGTTTGACAGATATTTATTCATTCGACCAAATAGTTTATTTTTAAGCATAACAGATAGGGATAAGCGTCAAATGCAGACAAATAGTATTTTTAAATTATTTATCAAAGTATTGAAACGGATTGGACGGAACTCTAGTTGAGGTCAATGTGAACGGTGTTTATGGCTTGTTTATCAACTGCGCCGTCACAAGGTTTCATTTTATTTTTTACTGCTGTAACCATAATAACATATGGAAGGAGAAGAAACATACGAAAGAAAGTCCAAAATCTCAACCAAACACTGCCATTAGATGGATACTTGTATCACGCATCAATAAACGTTACTTATTATTATTTGCGATTTGCTTATTATTTACATCAGATTTGTAGATTTAACTCCTCATTTTCCAGTTTTTCCAAGTTTCCATGTTTTTATTTTGTTGGCAGCTATCACTTGCCGCTTGCTTTTTACTTAATAAGTTCTTAAAATCCTACTTTATATTCCTTTCAAGACTTTGTTAGTTTTATTTGAATGTGTTTTGTTTTTACTGGCTTTATTTTTAACATGGTCGGAAGGTGGATGATAGGGAGAAACCAATAAGAAAATATAAAAAAATTGTGAACTTTGAACAGGTATTATAGAAGCAAATACTTTTATTTCACGTAAGAGGTAAACAATACTCTCGCTTATATAATGGACGCTGATATTAAAAATCATAATTATCCTTGACCTGTTTTGCTATTAATGAAATATTTCTTTCACAATAAAATATTTCAATTATGATCTTTAGGAAATATTTTTATAAATAATAATCTAGTATCCTACTTTTTTATTTGATTACTTGGTGCGCGTACGATACTCAAATTAAAATCCGACAGACGATTTTAAACTTTAAGAATACATACACAAAAGCTATAGTCCGATAAAAATAGCAGTTGTAAAAAATACGGTTTGAAATTTATCAGTTGCTTTATTGAGTAAGTAGTCTTACTTAGACAGGCGTGAATGTGTTAAAATAATATACTATTAAATTCTACTGTTGCTATATTAAAATAAAACATTCACCAGTTTTTCATATTTTGACAGAAATTGAAGTGCGTTTAAAAGCGGCACTATCTATTGATCAAAAAAGAATACAAGTTATATAGTGAATACAATAGCGCAATATAAATAGTGAGATCTTAGAGAGACAGTATTTTAAAAACCAAAAATATTAATTACAAACTCAAATTACACGTGTAACATTTGAGTTAAACCTTAGTCCATATTAAGTAATTAGTCTTTGTTATAAGATTTTCATTAACGTGCAATAAAGGTTTCCTTTTTCATATTGTTTGCTATGCAGGAGATAGTCGCTACTTTTCTATACGGCATGTAATGCCGTTTGATTACAAGATGCGCATATAATTAAGGAGTATAGCAACTGTCGTGGCCAAATCAACTCCTTTGTCGTGTAGGCCGAGTAGGTAAAGATATATATGTAAGGTAAGGTAAGTAACAGCCCGTTAACGTCCCACTGCTGGACACAGGCCTTCGCTCTCATAGGAGAGAGGGTTTTTAGAGCATAGACCCAACACGCTGCTCCACTGCAGATTGGCAGGCATAGTACACAAGTTTTCTCTCTATTCCTTCGCTCTCATAGTCCGATGTGACGGGAATCCGACACGGCCACAGAGAGATCAGGCGCAGGACCGACGGCTTAACGTGCTCTCCAAGGCACGGGGGTGGAGCACACCGGCAACTTTCCGCAAAATATTGCGAAAATCTTAATAGAAAACTCAATTTTTGAATTGGTCCGACCCAAGACCTCATATCTGTAGTCGAACATGCTAACCACTAAACAAACGACGCAGTCCATATATATAAGTATCTCTTTAAATTTCTCTACACTTGGCATATTGCCTTTCCGGCACGTTTCAACAAATAAAACTCTATAAATCATTTCACGATAAATAGCCATATCATGATATTTAAAGGAAAACCTGATTAAAATCGATCTGGTTTAATAGTGATATAGGAAAACTCGAACCATTTTATTATAATTACTTTATAATATATTTTAATTATATAACGACATCTAATATAATATAATACAGTTTATAAGTATTCAATTTAGGTGAACATGTACATTTCATAAAATTTGGTAATATTAAAAAAAAATATGTATTACTTGAGCAGGAAATATTTTGACGTTTTGATTCAATTAATATATCATTAATCAGGCTTACGCAAAAAATATCTGTTACATACATCTAGATTTGCTATAAATTATTCCGTAATACGCTTTATTAATTTCTTTAAACGGAAATATTACATACGCAACAATCAATAAAAATACTTACGCCGATTAGGGGAATGAATTTCAATAGTTTTTGTATTTGTACACTTTATACAAAGAGGTATGTTTCCCTTTAAAATTCTTAAAGCGTTTAAGGCTTCAAGCAAAGTTATTATGGAGTATTAAATACGTCGTTTCCTTATTAAAAACTTTATAGATGAGAGACTTGGTTAGATCTTGCGATTTGCGTTCACTGAAACCATAATCGGTAATACGTCAGCTTATATATTTAACTTCCAATATTGATGCAACTTACCTCTTTGGTATGGAAGCTGTTGTTAATCGGTTAAACAATAAACATTTTTTGCATTATTATAACGTTTGTTTACCATATGTTTTTAATAAGGCAAAATAATTTATATACTTAAATATCTCTACTATGTTAGGTTCATTATAAAAAAGGGGGATTTCAAGAAAATGACAGTCAAATTATCAATCAATCAATCAAGTAAATTAAATGTATATGTTCTAAATTACCGTTCTTATAAAAAATCTTTAATAAAGTGATTTTGATTATAAAGAAATTGAATTATTGTTAAAAATTAATTCGTGATTAGACGTTGTATGAATATAAACACAATTGCAACACACACACTGCACACACATGCACCCACACACCCACTTATGTGTTTAAAAATAGTCTTACTACACATAAAATATGCCACCAACTCATTATATAATTACCCTGTAAAAGTTTTGGAAATAAATGATTTTTTTAATTCATCAATAGATTATAATAGCTTGCCATTTGGAAGTAGGAAAATTTCCACTGGGCTTTCATCTCTTTAAATACCTAAGATATTCTTAGTCAGAGGTTTTACAAATTAACTTTGCGTCCAAAAGCAACCTCTTTTCTCATTTCCTTCTGCCTGCCTTGATGATGGATCAAAACTTGACTTCTTTACATGGCATAAAATTTCAACAACTGTTTATCAATATTTTGAGGAAAAGATATATGCATAACTTTAACTTTCTAAGAATATTTTAAGTACTCCAAATCAATATATTATTATAAAACATACTGCCTAATCAATGATGCACCAGTACGAATTTGTGAAATATGCAGTAGAGTAAAAGATATTTTTACCTTGGAAACAGTGTCTGTACAGATTAAGATTTCATACTTGACTTTTTATTCTTGACTTCTTTATACGACCTACGTATACAAAATCAAGTACTCAAGTAGTCAATATGCAAGAGCCAGCGTTGTTTTAAAGTTGAAAATATTTTTATAAACTATTTTAGGATTTGTTATCAAATTAAATTAGCAATAATACGTCAATTAAAATGAATAAAGCGAAATGTAGGCAATGCCGTCAGTCTTTGAGAGTTTCGTCAAAATCCTTACGAAAGACTAGAAGACATTCATTCAGACAGAAACATGTTGTATGAAACCCTTATTTTACGATAATACGGATACGGATGACTATAACTTATTGTAATATGAATACTATATTTCGTTTTAGAGATAATAACTATAACTCATTAATTAACACATTTAAACTTGATTTATATCCAATCAAATGGTATATGGAACGCCTCTATTATATCCGCTTATAATGATGAATTTAATCATTCGATGAATTATAATTAAATAGATTAGGTATCGTTATAATCATGACGGAAAGAAAAAATATTTAAATTTTTTGAACTTAAGAAAAACTTTCGTGGTGTCACAAGGCTGGCAAAATATTTCACCTCCTGTGAGATCAAGAGTCTCTGGAGTATATAACTGGAGGTTAGATATCAGTATTCAACCTCCAGTTATTGAAGAGGAACAAAAAGAAAAAGTAAAACTTTCGTGACTTAAAATAATGATACTTTGGAAAATTATCCAAATAGAACTTTTCTATTCTTGTAAAAGTAGAGTGAAACTAAAGTTCTATTTAAATGAGTTGCAAATATAAATTAAATCAGACGTCGACATTTGTCTGTCTATAAATTTTGTAACTAAATTTTAAAAAATATTTCGGCAATAATTTTGACAATATAGTTTTAACAGCTTTTTAAGATGTGCGTAGGATACAGACAATTACATGAATTTAAGAAAAATCTTTTAATTCAAAACAAACACATATTTCAATTTTATTTAGTAATGTTTCATTTATACAAAACATTCATTTGTAAAAAAAATCAATTGCAAATAAAAAATTGTTAATACTAAAAAATACCTATACTTAACGGTTATTCTCAACATATATCTATATATACATATACAGAAACTTTGGCCCATTGACCAAGAGAAAACAAATTATATGGTGAATTACATAACTCTTTTGGATAAAAAGTTCAACGTCCTATTTTATAAGAAAACCACTTTTTAAAACCAGTTCCTTAACTTGATCTTTGGACAAGAATACAAAATTAACGACCGTACGTTAGTACCTATTTATTAGCTTTAGCATATGAATATTACAGTTATCATTGCGAACATCAATTACGGCCTGTTTCTTTATCTAAAATTGTCTAGAGCATGAAATGTTTTTACAGTAATGTGGTATTGTGTCAGAATTACGTACTTCAAATTATTAATTATTTCAAAAGTAACGGTAACTTATAGAAGAATAAAATGAATCGACGCTTGAGTTAGATAGTCTACAAAATATCTATAAAAAACGTGTTCATTCCACTAATTGCGCAAATATGACCACATATCCTTTTCCGTCAGCAACTTAAGTAGCTCTTGATTCGACATCGCCGGAATATGCATATACTTTCGCACCTGAAATGTATGAAACATAGAACATGATGGAATATGTGAAAGTGATATTGAAAGGTGAGTGAATGCAGGAAACATGTTAAATGGTGCTCTGCACGCCTATATAAATAGCCAGATGATGTCTCAAAGGGCCAGACTGGCTGCGCATGGAGGAATGTTGGTGCCAACACTTATGTATGGTAGTGGAAGTTGGGTATAGCAGAAGAAGCATAAAAGTAAAATAAATGCTGTAGAGATGAGAGCGTTGAGACATATGAGTGGATTGAAACTGAGTGACAAAGTAAGAAATAGTGTGATAAGACAACGTTGTGGTATAAAAGAAGATGTAGTGAATAAAATTGAGAAAGGTAAGAGAATGAATGAAAGAAGACTGACAAAAAGGATTTACGAGTCAAGAGTGAATAGGAAAGTTGGAAGGGGGAGGCCAGAGCGAACGTTCCTGGACCAAATCCAGGACATTTTAAATAAGGACCAGGTCAAGAGTACTCTAAACCGACGAACTTGTATGAAAGGTTTAATGAAAATAAAGGAAGCGAAAAAAAAATGCAAGGATCATGGCAAGTGGAAGGGCGTGGTCTCTGCCTACCTCTATGGGAAGGAGGCGCGATGTATGGTATGATTTAACTATAGTAATTTGAAGACAAAAAATTAATAATTCGAAAATTTTTCCTTAAAAGTTGAATATTTCTTTACTGGCAAGTGACGAAATTGTCGAATGCATTATCGCAATATCCAGGACGCTAATTCGCTAGCGACCTTAGAAAATAACTTTTAAAAGAACACTACCTCCTGGAGCAGGATTTTTAAACTTGACGATAATAAAGCTATTTACTTACAATTTTTTATGTATAAGATATATATTAGTTTGCTTATATATTTATTAATGTGCATCTATGTAAATATTTGTGTCTATAGTTATTTTATTGCCTACCTCCTTCATTACTATAAGCTCTGTTAAGATAAGGTTGTCTGGAAGAAATCGCTAGTTAGCGATAAGACCGCCTTTTTACCCTTCTCTCTTATACTTAAATTTATATATAAACAAAAATACTTCCACAGTACGTAAGAGACTATAAGCCCATGTTACAAAATTAACAAGTGAAATGAACCAACGTGAATAACGCTTAGAAGGCTGTTACTATGTATATCATAAAATAACTTTGAGCGCTGTCGTCATTTCCGAGCGGTACAGGCGAGTACACGAGTAAATCATAATTTTTATATCTTAATATTTATTTGTTACCATTTATAATGTACGGTTATAAGGTGCAATTCTAAGCGTTATTCACGTTGGTTCATTTCACTGGTTAGTTTTGTACCATGCGCTTATAGTTTCTTGAGTAACGTGGAAGTATTTTTATACATATATAAATTTGAGTATAAGACAGAAAGGGAGAAAAGGCGGTCTTATGGCTAACTAGCGATTTCTTCCAGACAACCTTGTCTTAACAGAGCTTATAGTAATGAAGGAGGTAGGCAATAAAATAAGCATAGACACAAATATTTACATACTAATGCATGCACATCAATAAATATATAAGTAAACTAATATATATAATATGATAATATACATAAAAATTTGTAAACAAATAGATTTCTTATCGTCAAGTTTTAACTCTCTGTCTCTTTCAAATCTATACTAATGAATGCATAATACTGTAGAGATTAAGGTAATATATAAATTGAAGAATTGTTTTGTGTTAATATTGAACTAAAATACCTACTTACGTAATTATTACAAAGTGTGAAAAACGTTTATTTACAGTATGTTCTTTAAGATTCCAATAAAATCCGTTCAGGAATTATATTTTATAATTTATAAGTATTCTTTGATTAGTCGAGTTAATTCATAACTTAAAATTTACAACCTATTTGGTAATAAAAATCAATCCTCACATCTAACTAGCTAATCAGCCTTACATACCACACAAAAAGACAGGTTCTACGGTATTACGTATATAAATACTTTGTGCATTTCGAAGCAATTAGTTACATTTAAAATTTCGCCAGTACTTAATTAACTGTTGAATAGTAACTTAACCAGAGAACAAGAGATCAGTGTTACGTAATAAATGACAACAAAATATTAGGCAGGTTCAGAAACCTCTTTGACAATCTGAGTATTAAATGCGGCGTGAGTAATGAATATGTTTGATTTATTACAAGCATTACTGGTCTTGCTTATGACGAATGAATATTCGAATATTATGCATTAGCATAGTTTATTAAAGTGCTTGCGACTGATTAGCTGTAAATGAGAGCAATTGCGGCCACATGATATGCCGCGCCTGTTTCAAATATGACCATTTCGAGGCCCACAACACTTTTCAGGGTTTAGTCTCGAATATCATAACCCATTTTTATTTGTGTAACACGAAGCCGCGATTTTAGCCACGTATATTGTATTTACTTTCCTGTAGCTATTTCCAAGGTGAAACAAGTGAAATAAATAGATAAACTGACGGGAATTTTAGAAACCATCTTTGGGCTAAGGAAAATAGAAAAAAGTCTACGAAAATTTAAATGTTCTTTTGCGTTTTGTAATTGTGCGATTAACATAAGTTGAATAATGTCTTTTGAATGATAGAATATGTGAGATGATTTTTTTCATACATATTTCTTATTTCCTTATATTCATTCCTATAATTGTAATTGTATTAAAAGTTAAACAAAACTACATTTAGTAACATGATGTACAAATTTAAATGCAAATTTAAAATATAATATGCGCATGTGGATGTTATTATATGCACGTGTCTTTGCGCGGGTGCTTATTTATAAAGTTGATATCTTATAGTATTTCGAAAATAAATATATTTATTATTATTCAAAACGGAATGAATAGCTTCAAAGAAATTGCTACACCATAGTTATTAAAATAATCCGACGGGTAATTACAACATAAGAAAACTCAATAGATGAACGAAAGTTCCGATATTACAAGGAATCGGTGGTTACGAACCACATTCACTCACTCACTCACTTCAACCGATGGACGTCAACTCCTGGACAGAGGCCTCACCTAATGATACCCACTGTGTCCGATCCTGTGCCGTCTGGCTCCAGCGGTTCCCGGCGGCCCTCCTTATTTCATCGGTCTACCTAGTGGGGGGTCTGCCTACACTGCGCCTTCCATTGCAGGGTCGCCATTCCAGCACCTTCGAACCCCAACATCCATCGGTGGGTCGTAATATGTGCCCTGCCCATTGCCATTTCAGCTTCATGATTCTTAGGGCTATGTCGGTGACTTTGGTTCTTCTACGGATCTCCTTATTTCTGATTTGATCTCGTAGAGAAACTCCAAGCAGAGCCCTCTCCATCGCACGCTGCGTGACTTTGAGCTTTCGTATGAGGTCCACAGTCAGCGACCACGTTTCTGATCCGTATGTGATCACTTTCAACACGCACTGTTCGAAGACAAAGTTATTGAAAAAAAATTGAAATAAAAGCAAAATTCGCCTCGCCAAACCGAATTAAGTAAAACAACAAAAAAATTATGACCGTAAAAGGCGAGAATATTTGAATGCAAAGAGAATGATAAAATAAAATTTGCGGGATGCAAGTTTAAAAGGGACACGAAAAGCTTTTAACAATGCAATGAATGCATTAGTGATATCTGTTATAGGCAATTTTTTAAAGAATATCAGAATGAAAACGAGATAAATATTCAACGAAATCGGAATATGCAATTCCCAATACCTTTAAGGGAGTTGTTAACGGGATAAAAACTCAACATGAACTATTAATAAAAAAAGCCAACATCACGCACGAACTTCTTAAACTCATTTTTAGGTAAACTGAAAGAATCTTTTACATGAGCTTGCAACAGATGGTGCCATATCCGTATATGATGTATAGTTGTCCGTGAAATAAATTAAATTAACATTAAAATCTACCTTAACAGCGACTGTCATCCGTTTCAAGTAAAAAAAAGTATTTAGACTTGAGCGGATGAGTAAGAACTATTTTTTACTGACAATATTAAGTTATGTTTTAGAGAGTGATCACGAGAACTACAAATAGGAATTAAAAAAATAGTATTATGAACTATATTTTGTATAGAAGAAATAATATATTTTATTTCTAAGTCATTTAAGTACGTAACCCTATAAAATCGTAACTCGAAAGACTGGTAGCACCCATCGGCGTGAGCAATGATGTTATTCGAGATTTATCTCATATACTGACTTGATATGTATCAAAATAATTAGAACATTGACATTAATATTCAAAATAACCTCTACAAATAAAGTTTAATACGTTACTATTTATGTATTCGTAGTTATTTGGCAACTTTTGCATATAGATTATAAAAATTAAACACGAATTTCAGGCGATTTATTTGCAATTTAACTTTTAAATTAATTCACGTTCTTAAATTTGGGCGTGATAATTCGTGGTGTTTGTAATCATGTTAGGTAATTTGACACTTACAAACTGTATATCAAAGTTTTTAGAAGTTTGTGTATTTATACTGAAATGTAATCTATATATAGAAATATACTCATACTATGTATAGAGATATATCTATTTCCTTTTCTTTATATTGTATATTAGTTCATTTCATATCTTTTGTGTATATATTTTCAATATGTATCTATAAATATATATTGATATTTTATGCATATAATGTTGTATATCATATGTAATATTTTATATAGTTAAAAACAAAAAAATATTTTTACATATTATATTTAAGTTTTGGCGCTGTTCTGTTCTAATATTTATTTTAGTTTGCTTCTTTACATAATAAGGTTGTCTGGAAGAGATTGCTTGTAGCAATAAGACCGCCTTTACACGCTATATTAGTAATAAGTATCTTAGTTCATATGTCTTTTTTTTTATCTTGTGTGCAATAAAGTGTTTTCTCTCTCTTTCTCTCCCTCTATTGACTCATCAGGATATATCTGGAACCATAAGGCGAAGCGTAGGAATTCGGTAGGAATATTCCTTTTGCCAAGTAGAGGTCAGCTAAGAACGGATTTTACGAAATTCCATTTCCGGTTGCGGAGTTGTTAATAAAAAAAAATCAAATTTCTACATTTACAAACCATATCTTTTATCTATCTAAACTATCAAAAGTAAATGTTAGGAAATTCCACCCTCAAAGAGCAGTGCGAGTATGTTACTTATTTGCAAAAATATTTGCTTAAATTAATGTAATGCTACCAATAAAACATGCCACGCAGGCGAAGTCGCGGGTTCAGCTAATATATGTATAGATACATATATATATATATATATATATATATATATATATATATGTGTGTGTGTGTGTGTGTGTGTGTGTGTGTGTGTGTGTGTGTGTACACAGAGACATAGCTGTCAAAGCATGTCAACTCATTTAAATAACTAACTCCGACCACACTTTACGAAAGGAAACTTCGAGGTAAAAAGAAATATATATTATTTCTTTTGATATCAGCCATGGGTCAGTGAAAACCGTGTCAAAATCGGTATAGTTGTGTCGGCGAATAGCCGGAACTAACAGAGATAAAAAGAAAAATCTTGTAAAAATTTATGCATTACCAAAATGTTATACATACATACATACATACATAGCATCACGCCTTATTCCCATAGGGGTAGGCAGAGACAACATCCTTCCACTTGCCACGATCCTTGCATATCTCCTTCGCTTCTTTCAATCTCATTAAATCTTTCATACAAGTTCGTCGGTTTAGAGTACTCTTGACCTGGCCGTTATTTAAAATGTCCTGGATTTGGTCCAGGAACGTTCGCCTCGGTCTTCCCCTTCCAACTTTCGCATTCACTCTTGACTCATAAATCCTTTTTGTCAGTCTCCTTTCATTCATTCTCTCTACATGCCCAAACCATCTAAGCATACCTTTTTCAATTTTAGTCACTACGTCTTCTTTTATACCACAACGTTCTCTTATCACACTATTTCTCACTCTGTCACTCAGTTTTAATCCACTCATGCTTCTCAACGCTCTCATCTCTACCGCATTTATTTTACTTTTGTGATTCTTCTGCCATACCCAACTTTCACTACCATACATAAGTGTTGGCACCAACACTCCAGCATGCACTGCCAGTCTAGCCCTTTGAGACACCATCTGGCTATTCATAAAAGCATGCAGAGCACCATTTACCATATTCCCTGCATTCACTCTCCTTTCGATATCACTGTCACATGTTCCATCTTTTGTAAATTTAGATCCCAAGTATACAAATTCTTTCACCTCTTCCACTTGTTCCCCATCTATCAAAATATTGCCATTCATCATAGATTCATCTCGTTCAAAAAGCATAACTTTCGTTTTGTTTACATTCACTTTCATTCCTTTCCCTTTCAAAGCTTCATTCATAATATTTAGCATCTCCTGAAGCTCGTTAGCGGATGACGCAAGTATTACTTGATCATCAGCGTAGAGTAAACATTTGATGACTAATTCATTCATTCTTAACCCATACATACATTCTTTTAAATCTGTCAAACATTTATCCATGAAAAGGTTGAACAGCCATGGTGACGCAACACATCCCTGTCGAACACCTCTTTCGACAGGAAACCACTCCGTGTACGCTCCGTTTATTCTGACACAGGCACTAGAACCCTCATAGAGAGACTTCAATGCTTGGATCAGACAACCGCTCACCCCATACGTAGATAACGTTGACCACAGCTCATTCCTCACCACTCGATCATAGGCCTTTTCTAAATCTACGAACGCGCAATAAACTTTTTGGTGTTTAGCCAAACATTTTTCAGTTATGCACCGTAAAGAAAAGACCTGATCCGTACATCCCATTCCTCTTCTAAATCCCGCTTGCACGTCCCATATTTTCCCATCAGTTTCATTAATCACCCTTTCAATTAATATCTTTGCATACAATTTGCCGACGACACTAAGAAGGCTGATACCGCGGTAATTTTTGCACTCCTGCTGTGACCCTTTTCCTTTATATAGAGGGACAATTACGGCCTTGCTCCAATCTCTTGGGACTTGACCTTTCTCCCAGCATATATTGAAAAGGCAGTACAGCTGAGCTACCACAATCCCGCGGCCAGCCTTCAGCATCTCGACTGACACTCTGTCATACCCAGCAGCCTTACCTGATTTCATACCTTTTATCGCTTTCATGATGTCATCCATACTAATCTCGCTATCACTTGTCTTACATTCATTGCTATCCGCAGAGGCCATATTTACCTCTGCTTCATTTCTTTCAAACAAACTTTCAAAATGATCCTTCCATCTCTTCAATATCCATTCTTCTCCTTTTATTAAACTTCCATCTAAACTTCTGATTTTACAAAGCTCCGAGGAAGTAGATCTCCCTCGGGCAAATTGTATTGATTTCCAGAAAAACTTTTTGTTTGACTGAAAATCATCAGAAAGTCTCCTATCATACATATCACTGTATTCTTCTTTTTTCTTTCTTACAGCTTCTTTCACGATTACTTTCACCCTTTTGTATTCCATTCTTGCCTTTTTTACGTCATCATTCGTTGCCTTTTGCATTCGTTGGTTCGCTTTTGTAGCCAACCAATCGGACCAAGCTTTCTTCTTTTCACACACAGCTGCTTGAACATTTTTGTCCATCCACAAATTCTTCTCTTTCTTACCTTTCCTCCTTTTAGACACGCCACATACATCAATAGCAGCACCAACCACTCCATCTTTAAATTTATTCCATAAACTTTCAATCTCATTTCCTTCGTCTTCACTCTTGAATCGCCCACTCAAATTTTTCAGATATTCTTCTCTAACATCCTCTTCTTGCAATCTCTCCACTTTTATTCGTTCAAGAATGCTCGAGGTTTCCTTCTTTCTATGGCGCCACCGATTAAAAAGACCACCGATTCGGGCAACAACCAGGTAGTGGTCAGTATCGATGTCGACCCCGCGGTATACTCGAGCATCTAGAACTTTCTTCTTCAGTTTTTCGTCCACAATTACAAAATCAATCATACTTCTAGCATTCCCTTCTTCCCTTGTATACACATGAATCCCCTTGTGCTCAAACATAGTGTTTGCCACAAAAAGACTATGTTCCACACATATTCCAAGCAAACTTCGTCCATTTTCATTCACCCGTTTGTCACCAAACATACCAAGAGTCCTTTCATATCCATCACGTTTCACACCTACCCATCCATTAAAATCTCCTAACATAATTATTCGCTCATTCGGTTCACATTCATTCAACGTATCACTCACACTTTCCCAATACTCATCTATTTCTTTTTGGGCTTTATTGGACTTTCTGGTGCCCAGATCCGTCGGAGCATAAGCACCCAAGACAAAGATCCGAGTAAGTCCAACTTTTAGCCTGATCCAGATGAGTCTAGGACTCACGTATTTCACTTCTTTCACACAATCATCCATTCTTTCGGAAAGTATGATACCAACTCCCTGACAGCCTCTCTTATCACTGCTTACACCAGACCAGTAAGCTGTGTAAGGGCTATGTTTCGTGGTATCACATCCTTTCCTCTTTGTCTCATTCACGCAGAGTACATCTATGCACCTATCATGCATCATCTGGCATACTTCATCAATCTTTTCATTCATTCCTCCTCTTACATTCAAAGTAGCAAAGCGGCTCTCGGTAGCCCGCTTTTCGCCCCCATTAGGAACGTGACGTGATGGATTGCGAATCTCATCGCCGCCATTTTTGGAATGTAATAATATCACCATTGCGTTCCCACGAGTAGCAAGGGAACATAGGTCCATTCTGGCAGAGCCCCGCATGCCAGAATAAGGCTAGCCTATTTCTGGGTTCGCCCGGTCCCAGGGCCACCGCTTGCGACTAGGCAAATGCCCCTAGCCATGAGTCCCTCGGCACGGTACACCTTGGACTGGCAGGAAGTGGGTAGGAAAATGGAATAAAAGGGGGGAACGGGTCAAAAAGATAGGAACTTTGTAAGGAAGAGAAAGGAAAATATAAGGTAGTAGGATATTACTGACTCGGAAGACTGAGAAGATTCAGTAATAGCTCGGGGAGCCGGGATCGCATACCCGTGTACCATACTATGACTATCGGACAAATAGACAAAGATGTGTACCCCCTGACCTGTTATTATTGTTATTATTACATACAAAATGTTATTATTGTGATATTACAAACAGACACTACTGTTTTATTTCTATGTATAATTTTAATATGAGTCTCAGTTATTTAACATAGTTTAAAAAACCCAGTATGCATTGCGGTAAAAAGACAAACATTGACAATGTAGTAACGAGCGTTTTTCACATAGTGAAAGTGTAAGGTTTACCTATTCAAGGAAACGCCCAGTATTGTACAATATAACGTCGTTCTCGTGTTTCGACATTTTAACGAGATAAATATAACATTTTTTGTAAGAAATATAATGTCATGACTAAATAATATTTCGAAATCAAGTTTATATTCTAGTTAAATAATAGATACACTTTATGTATCACATGATTTTTCTTATTACCGGTTGTTAAATATTAGTAAACATTGCAAAAACATTTCATGTAATTTTGAATGCTATATTTTTTGTTCTTCCACTAATTTATTAAACAAGCGTTTTCTTTAATTACTAAAATAAATAAAACGACAGCAATAAATAACTACCTCATTGGTCTAGTGGTTAGCATGCTCGGCCACAAACATGATTTCGAGTCCCAAGTCGGGCCAATATAATATGGATATTGGGTTTTCTATTTAGACTTTCTCAATATTTGCCCGAGTTAGGAAGTTCTCGGTGTGATCCACCTCGATGAGAGCATGTTAAACCGTCGGTCCTGTGCCGTATCTCTTGTCGGTCGTGTCGGATTCCCGAAATTTGACGGCCTCGCTGGCACAGTGATGCGAGTACTCGCCTTGCTATCAGAGGCCCCGGGTTTGGTCCCTTGTAGGGTAAATTTAGAAGATTGTGCTTTGTAATTTGTCTGCGGCCGTGGCTAGTTACCATCCTACCAGCAAAGACGTACCTCCAAAACAAAGCGAGTTGTATTCCGGTACGATGCTGTGTAGAAACCATAAGGGGTATATCGCCTCTTACCCACAATAGCGCGCTTCCACCCTAGATTGTATCATTACTTACCATCAGGTGATATCACAGTCAAGACCTAAATTTGTCAGCAATAAAAAAACTTTGGACTATGAGAGTGAAGGAATAGAGAGTGCACTTGTGTACTATGCCAACCCGCAATGGAGCAGCATGGTGGATCTATGCTCTACTAACCCTCTCTCGTATAAGTGATATCTGTGTTCAGCAATGGCACGTTAATTGGCTGCTACTTACTAATAAAGCGTAACATGACACTTGTACAACAATATTGTTAAATGTTAAATAAGTAGCTAAAAAAATTACTCTGAGTGTGTTATATTATTGTCTTAGTGGAATAATTTTCACTAGTAATACATCTTTGAAGAATGAAATTACATTTGCTGCAATTACCAATAAGTCTTTTATGAATGAAAAACACTGATAAAAAATAAACAGTATTCTTATTAATACTTTGCTAGTAATATATTTATATTTAGCTCGACATAAATTGCAATAAATTAGTTTGATGAATACGACGTTAGGTTTATATTTTGTTTCAGTACCGCATCCCAGATATGGGACTATAAAAGATTTACTTGTAATTAGTCAGGCAATCTCACTTTTAATTTATTTAATTGAAAATATAAATACATTTTAACGCAGTTGAATTGCATGTGATACGGTAATATATTTATTATTTCCTCAAATCGCGTTATGCATGTAACCTGCGATTCTTGCAAACCGCTACTCCTTGACCGCATACACTAGCCAGCGACCCTGCAAACCGCACGCCGGCTGTTATCTCGAATGAGATAACAAAATAACTACGTCTCCTATTGTTCAAAATTTTCACAGAACAAGGGCGGAAGGTACAAATCTGTAATTAAAAGCAAGTTAGCGAACGATACCAGAACCGTTAATTGCATTGTTGTAATTATTTATTGCCGAGGTTATTCATGTAACGTTGATAACATAGAGCGAGAAACGAACAATTTTTCTCACCAAATTCTTAGGTTCCTATTCAGAAATTCCTTCATATAATATCAAAGTATTATATTATTTTTATTTCGTGCCATATAACTAATTTAAATTCTATTAGATGCCTTGAACTGCAATGATTATTATCACAATAGCATTCAAGAAGATAATTACTGTTCCAGAACTGAATAATTCGTTAGCACGAAATATTTTAGATCATATCGTAATCCATTAGATATTTATAAGTGTGCTTAGTTATTTACATACGTAATATAAACTATTATCGCATATTACCACATGACATCTACGCGGTTAATTTACTCAGTTTGAACAGTATAACGTAATTTATACTAAAAAAAAGTGTAAGTAATAAAAATGGATCCAATGAATAAATATTATTTTTATTGTTTTCTTAAAAGATAATTTCATTTGGTATTCAATACCGTGATTGTGCACTAGTTTTCGTTAATCAAAATCAAATCAAATCAAATTGGTTAAAACAGCCTCATTGGTCTACTGGTTAGCATGTTCGACTACAGACATGAGGTCCGGGTTCGAGGCCCGGGTCGGGCCAATTCAAAAATGAATATTGAGTTTACTATTAAAATTTTCTCATTTGCCCGAAGTTGGGAAGTTGGCGGTGTGCTCCAGCCCCGTGACTCGGAGAGTACATTAAGCAGTCGGTCCTGCGCCTGATCGCTCTCCTTTCATGTTGGATTCTCGTCACATCGGACTATGAGAGTGAAGGAATAGAGACTGCACATATGTACTATGCCTGCCAATCTGCAGTTGAGCAGCGTGGTGTGTCTATACTCTAAAAACCCTCTCTCATATGAGTGAAGAGGCCCATGTCAAGCAGTTAGACGGAAATGGACTGCTAGTTACTTACTTACGCGACTGAGTTTGTTGTGGACTCTTCTCAGATCAGAACGTGAAGGAACCCTCGTAACTTTAGTTTTAAGTCCTTCTTGAGTACGACTATCAGACGTATAATAGAATTAGAGTGTGGAAAAGAAAAAAAAATTATTTGACGATTGAAAAGTGCTGTAATATGCCTACTTGAATAAAGATATTATGATTTGATTTACTTTTTCGTTAAATGATGGCATTAAATTGAATACATTCGGAACTATGTTCTTCATGGGAATATTGTACTAAAATATGAATGGAATTATTTTATGAAGACCTTAACGATTCTTATAATGAATTTTATTAAAACTAGCAGTGTATGTATACAGTACTAATTCTGACAATATGATTTAAAAAATGTACATAAATTTTCTCTTTTAATTATTAAACATCTCTAATCTCAAATATTATAAAGAAATTAAGTTGTTAACTAAGATAATTTCACATCAAATAATCCTTATGCAACCAAGACGGATAAGAGCTTTAAAGTATAGCAAAGTTTGATTTAACTCACGTCAATCTAATAAACTATCAAAGTAGGTTGGTAATGGAACCAGTTGGCATAATATTAAATAAACAAATGCGCGCAATGAGCACAACGGGGGCAAGCGCAGATTGATTGACATCAAAATACAGATTATATGTGTACGCTTACCGACACAGTCATGATTACTTATTCAGTTGTTCCGATTTAATGATCAGTGTGTCTCGCGGCACTCCGAAAATAGAAAGATTAGAGACAGCGGCGGCTGACCACCTTGTTACATTTATAACAGCAGCCTCGAGACTTTATGACGACTGGCACTGTTTTAAGTACATTCAGTGTTATTTCATAAAGAGAAACATTAATCTTCCATAACACAATGGAAGGATTGGAGCAAAGCGAAACTCATTACTCTTTTTCTAATTCATAACGTTTCATAATTGTACACGGCGAGCAATCATACAATTGAATTACTTATAATTATATAACTTGAATTTAACGAAATTTTTAAAATTATTCTTGGCACGTTAAATGATGAGAGTAAACTTTTACTATGCGCGTCACACCGTCACAAAAGACCAACACCATGACGCTATAGTCAACATTTTAGTTTTTTTTTTAATTTATAATTAATATATAATACCTTAATTATTTTATTATATTACTTGTTAGATATATTGTGACATTGAAAATATCAACGTGACATTCTTATCAAAATTATATACATATATATATACAAACGTAGAATGAGGTGAAAGATAAATTTTTTGAAAAGAATTTTATTTTGTTACGGCCAAGAAGTATAACTTCTAACGCGTGTAAAAGCACACACACACACACTCTTGTTGATTAAAAAAAACATAGATGCTTTTATTCACTTCCAAGGCCCGTAGACAACGTAACTTTCGAAAATTGCTAACGCTTAAAAATGTATGGTAAAGATGTTTCGAGTTACGAGGCGAAAGAAGTTACGAGGGTCCTACGCGCCCTGTCCTGAGAAGAGCCCATCACAATTTTAGTGGGGTATTTTGTATTTTTTTTTACCATATACGTATACAGTAACCTTTAAATGAATCGTTAACTTTATGTAGCCTACTAGAATTTACAGCAATTTTATTTTATTTCTTAAGTTATATGAGGTGTATTCACATTTTTTTGTAAAAGAGTCAATATTTTTATGGATGCACAACAAGTTTCTAATATGTATATGCCGTGAAGTGTCATTATTTTTACTGCTCTGAATTTCTTTCTTAACGACTATCTTGGATCCATATTATAAATCGAACAAACAGCACAAATATTGCATCTATATCAGATTATATTGTATTGTGTTGTTAGACTGAACAATCGGTGACAAAGTTTCGTAGAGAAAACGTAATGACGTCACATAGAATAAGAATAGTAAATATATGATGAGGAACAATTAACTTAAGAGTCTATCAATATTATTCCGGACTCAATTTCCTTATTTGGTTGTTCGACTTATTGCTAAACTAATCCATATATGATCTATGGTATTTTTTACTCTTACTTTTAACTATCGCACAACAATACTTAACTTGTTATTATGTATTTATTATACGCCGTTTTTGGTACACTATAAAGTTCCTTTGCAAAATGACGTTGATCGAGCAGTAAATAAATCAGCTGACAATATATTATAATAGCCCTTAAAATTATTTGTGAATTATGAATTAAAACAATATGTAATGAATGTATGTCGTACTTCAATTTTATAGTGAACATTGTCGATTGTCGATGTCAGACTATACGTTACACGTAGATAAATTACATGTTTTATTTCCTATTGTCATAAAGCAGTATGAAGCCATGGCAATGCCCAACAAGAGAAAGTATAACGCTCAGTAATGGGAACTCATTATGAACTGTTCTAGAGAAATCGTCACCCCGTCAGATATAGAAATACTCTACAAAAGATAGACTTGATATTTCAAAAAATATGAATAATTATTGGTAACTGCAATTTTTATCCACATATTTTCATGATTTTCTTGTAAAAAGGGTAGACATCGTTTTTAAGGTATAACAACATTTTTTGCAGCTTTTTACAGCTCCTTGAGTTGATGCGAGACTTATGTATAAATTATTGCAGTAAAAACAACTCAACGAAAAAAATATTGACAATAAGCTTAACCAGTGGGGTCGTCTGATAAGTCAGACCTACACCGATCAAAATTAAAATAACTTTAAGTTAGAAACTACGACTACTCTAACATTTGCATGTGCTACTATTTATATTTTCTTTCTGTATCTTAATTACCCAAACGTGTAAATTTATAAATAAGGAAATCGATTAACTGTCGCGATTAGTTAAAAATTATTCAAGCGTGATACTTTAAGATAATTGAATAAAGATTGCCTACTTTTAATGCCTTATACGATCGTTTTATAAATAATTTCGAACTTTCCTTTACGTTGAATTTTTCACTAAATTACCAATTTTTTGGATGACTAGTCAAATACAATATTGAAGATTTACACATATTATAATGTATCGTGTATATATTGATTGATTTTCATAATTTTAATGCAGATATACCGATGTAATGACCACCTAACGGAAGTCGAGCAACTGCTATCCCCGAGAGAAACTGTCTATCAAAGCGGAAGACATATACTTTCATACTCATTTGTATACAGATTATACTTCAACGGTTTTACGAATTTTCAAAGGCATGGGTATATGGCAAATTGTCGATTTCGTCGTCCAAGCAATTAAATCCAACACTCGATGTTATATTCTATAGCCTAACGTAGAACAATAAGGCAGTAATAACTGTCATTTATATGTATTACATCGAAATGTAACAAATTTTATATTTCAATTTATCCAGTTTTTCTTTGACTGTCTTAAATGGTGTATCGCTTCGATTCTGCTGCGATTTCCGTTACCTCGGCTCTATCTACCAAAACGACGGCAGCATTGACGGAGATGTTACTAGCAGAATAAATGCGGGTTGGATGAAGTGGAGGCAGGTCTCGGGAACAATTTGTGCCCCTTAAACTAAAGGGGAAAATTTATAAGACGATCGTAAGACCTGTCATCCTGTATGGAGAGTGCTGGGCCTATCCTGGTATGAACATGTCATGAGAAGGGAGGATAGCCATGTATGCAAGAGGGTCCTAAATATGATGGTTAGCGGCAGTAAGGGGTGTGAATGTAGAAATGACAGCGGATAGAGTGAAGTGGCGAAAGGAAACATGCTGTGCCGACCCCACCTAGTGGGATAATGGCAAGAAAATGATGATGATGATGATGATGAATTACAATGTAATATTATTGTAGGTATCCTGGAGAATGCAGATAGATTACAGGAAAGAAATAATGTACATAATAAGTAATTAATCCTCATAAATTATGACACGTATTCAATAGACAAAGCTTTCAGTGTTAAGTTTACAGCCTCTAATCTGCCTCTTTTCTATTCCATATATTACAATTATAATTTAGTGCCTCTTGATTTACAATTTTTCTAATAAGAAAACGTCACTTACTATATTTAAAACCATTATAACGGGAATCTCCACAAGCGTCACATTACTGCAAAATTTCTTCACAGTATTTTAGGTATCAATATTCGTAGAAACATTAAATATTTAATCTTGTCAGTTTCACACTTCTGTTATATAAATAATAAGCAAATGACTACTTCCATCGGCACTAATGCAACAAACGACATATTAACTGTTAAATATGTATTTATATTTTAAACGACGTCGAACCTTATCTGCAATTCTACTAACGAAAGTATGTTACTTTCCTTTTCACCTCATTGATTATAACAACTGTTATGAATAGCGTCCTGCTAGTCATTCAAAAGACTAGCTCGTAATCGAATGATATTATTCTTCATTGCATAAACGTTACCTGATTTCATAATAATAATATTATTTGTAATAATCATAGTTTTTGACACGGAGGTCCTTGGGGCGATAGAAGGTTTCGGCCGTTGCTAGTTACAAAACCTGTAGCAAAGTGAAAAAGTTGCATTCCTATAGGACGTTTTGCAGATACCACTTTGAGGTAATAACCAAGGCTACTAAATGAATGACTAAAATTACTTTTTTCAAAATTTATGCTAGCTTAATTAAACTTTTAAAACATCAGCTCATAGAAAAAGAAAGGAGAAAGAAAGAAAGTTCATTAACATAGATATATAACCGTTATTTTTACTTTAGTGTTTCGCTTAATAATAAATTTATTCCTTATTTATTTTATGAGTACATAATTTCCCTTACAAAAATAGTAAACGTACACAAACAGCATTATACCAGTGTCAATTTGAGCAAAATGGATATAGTAGCCTCTATTATATATATAAATAAAAGGACAAAAAGTAATAAACCAAACTTTTAAAGTGTTATTTTGATATTACTTATTATTTTTACTATGTATAGAATATAGGTGAAGTATTATTAAATCATTATATTTCATTATTAAAACATTGGGAGTAAAACGATCCATAACGCGTTATATACTGCCAAAGGTTATCTAACAAATTGATGTATTCTCAAACAAAAACACGTTCGTTTTAATCACGTGCTAAGAATTTGAAGGACAAAATTTGATTTATAAGATTAAAATGGGTTTAATAAAGTTTTAATTTCCCATTATTCCATAATTAATTTAGTCATCAAATAAAATAGTTTCATTATACGATATTTTTTAATATTTTTAACAGGCTTATATCAGCTTCGCTTTTAAGTATATAACGGAAATTTTTGTACGAGATATGAATATATATCTTCAGGATAACCTCCCCGAGAATAGGTAATCTACGCGACTACTGCCTTATATGGGTAGCATAGCTGTTATTTTCAAAAAATTATATGGATAATAGTTTACAAAATAAAAATTAAAAGTGCGTGCATACAAACTGGACATATCAGACCTGAAACTTCTTTCACACTACTAATTTTTAAGTCTTGTATTTACACAAATTTAAAACTTTAGATTTCCGAGACCTAGAGGGAGGAGAAAAAGAAGACATGTTAGGAATTAAATAGTCATTAAAACATTAAATGTATCGAAAATTAAAACAAATAATTTATCCAAATCTGTACAATACATACAAATGAACACTTGTAAATAAAAATGTCAAGTGTTTCTTGTAAATATTAGAAAGTATTAATTAAATTTTGTTTTTGAATTTGAACTTTAGAAAAGAGAATTTATGTAATAGTTTTATTTTATATTTTATGAAAAATAGTACATTAAATCATTCAATGACGAGTTGCGAATTAAATGCCTCATGTTATTAGTAAATATTAAAACTACCTAACCTTCAAACTAGCAAAAAAAAAAAACGCTACACATCTTTGGAACTGAAAAAAAAGAAGATCATACTAATAAATACAAAATAAAACGTCTTCTTTCATAGAGTATCTTTTAGTTTTTTCAACTATTTTTTTATCTAAATTCTTATCGAAAATAAAATATTCAATCACAGTTCAAAGGAAATGTAATAGAACCATATTTAAGAAATGCATACGTTGTTTATACAACACAATAATACGAGTTAAAACAAAGAAATAAAATCGGTAACTATATAATATATTTTATAAATTGTCTAATAATTTAATGACTGTTACTAAAAAGATATTATTTGATATCATTAACAAATAGAAGCCGACAATCACGCAGCTTCAGTGATTAGACCGGTACCCGGTTGCTTTATGTAACCACCAGTTATCAAAACAGTTGTCAATGTCGTTGTGAAATGTTCTATTAAGTCATAAATCAAAAAGAGCAAATACTTAGGCCAATACCTGTAGTTTCATAAAATACAGACCTCATCTGACGACAGCTGAACCTAGATCTCATGTTAAGACGCTCACAAAGATCTTGTGACTTGCATTTAGCGGCTAAAATTGTATAAACACTACGTAGACACACTACCTCTTCCCGACAGTCTCACTTGCATAATTCCCAACCCCGTGGTCATTCGCCGAGTCCCACAGTCCTGACTGGTCATCGGTCAGGGTTAGTGCGTAAACTGCATTTCCCAGCGACAAAAAAAACCCGTGGACATATGGCGATATCCTTTTTTTATCGGATTGAATAGTCAACCTAAACCATACTTAAGTCCACTTGAACACGCACGATACTTCGTTAAATCTAGTGCAGGCGTCTAGGAATAGTTAAGTCATAGAGATCTAGCACAACTATTCACCTAATTAGAATACAGATGCTTACCAAGGATGTGTTCCCCATATCCCCACGGTATCGGAATATATGAGCGAAATACGATCACTTACTAATAAATCACATGTTAAGGTTAATTTAAATATATTATATTTTGGTTATCCTTATTAAATAGACAAGTAGTATAAAAAAATGTGTACTTGTGTACACGCGTTGGAAGTTATGCTTCTTTATAAGTATAAGTTCAAAATTTCATAAATTCCTACAGATTGGTCATTTCTTCTTCGAGTCTTGAATAAAATGCAGTTACACTTATAATGCAATCCTAATATCAACAATGCTGATGATGATGATATATAGTTAAACAAGAATCAAAGTGGCAAGGATACCTTTATTTCATTTTGATTGTACGAGTATGTCTAATTTAAAATTTAATTTTTATAATTAATTTTAATTTAAGTTTTGTTTTTTTCTATATTTATGTTATTTGTAAATTTTAATCGTAAACTGGGAAAAATACCTTTCAATAATAATAAATAAAAAATAAATATAAAGTAAATAGCTTGAAAGAAAGCAGTTTTTTTAGTCATTTGAAAACATCGAACAGAAGTCATTTTGGACATATAATTTCTTTGCAGTGTTGTTAAAATTTTTTTATTTGTCATTACTTATTTTAAAGAAAAATTCTCCATGGTTAACAAATATATTTGAAATACTAATTTTCATAGATTCATTTTTTTGTCTTGTTTATATTACATATATATATATATATATATATATATATATATATATATATATATATATGTAATATAATGTATATATATAATATATATAATGTATATATATAATATGCCGGTATATATATATATATATATATATACCGGCATATTTAGCGGAACATAAAAAAAATATTTGATATCAGTATCATATAAGGTACTGATACCAAATACAAACCGATTTTAATTTTTTTTAATGTTTTGCAAGATATGCCGGTATGTATATATAATTAAATTTAAATTAAATTCAACGATTAGCTATTAAAAACGAATGTTTTATTGTAATATTGGGTATAAAGTGTAGACGAATTTTATAGTAGTAGTACAGTAGCGTAAATTAAAAAAAAATCGTGTCTAAACAAGTTTATTTGGGCACTAACACTTTTATATTACATAAGTGCAAAGAGATTGAGGCAAGGCATAACTTCAGTGGATTGGCAGTTTGCTTGCGCTTTTAATGCCAATTATAATCAATCTCAAGAATTATTACAGATAATAAAATGTTCAAGGCCCATTCAATGAATTCTTTATCGTTGATATAGAATTGTATCAAGAACGCACCTCGAAGCAATAACTTTAACGACTATGTAGAGTGAATGTTGGATAATGTAACGAAATATGTTATTATTTTAGCATAAGTAAATTATAAGTAAGCATAAGTAGCACGTAATAACTTGATAATACTTTTAATAATTATTGTAACGCAATAATTAAGTAATACACCAAATAAGTATTATATGTATTTTTTATGCTGCACCAGGTCAAACGTAATAATTCTTTATTTAGATCAAATGTAACAAATTTATGAAATTCAGCAAAAAGTTGGTTCATCTGCATCGATACTTATAAATTATCTAATATGTTTACGGATCCTACAAGAATAACTTCTTCTAGTGCCACTTGTATAGATAATATATTTACAAACATAAATCCAACAGAGAAAAAAATAATTAGTAGTTTAGATTCGGATCACTGTGGCCAACTCATTCGCTTTCGAATTTCAAAGAAAAATGTAAATAAACGTAGAATAACTTTTGTGGAAGTAACAGCTGACCGTATTGGAAAAATGAGATCAGCCCTTATTTCAAACTGCTATATAACTGATTTTTCTAATCCAAATGAATTATATAATAACTTTTTTCAACCAAATTTAATCAAATATTTAACTCAATATTTAAAAGTAAATCGATCACTCTTACTGACACAATGGCATTCAGTGAATGGGCCATGGTTGATTTGCAGAAAAGTAGGCAAAAGTTGTATGAATTGTATGCTGAGCGTCAGTACAACACTAGTGTAGAGTTCAGGGATTATGTGAGATTATTTTCCAAGGATTTCAAAAAGAAATGTGTTTTTGCTAAATCGCAACACATAAAATGTAAGATAAAAAATAGTACTAATGTAATTAAAACAACTTGGAAAATAATTAATGACGAAACAGGAAAAGCAACTCCGCGTTTTAATGAATTTCATTTAGAGTTAGAGAATAAAAAAATTTCGATTTGTGGGGTTTGTCGCTTAACCTTGTAAAATCATTAATTGACATCGTTGCACCAGACATGGCGGTAATTTTTAACAGTTGTGTAGATTGTGGTGTATTTCCTGACTTAATGAAGTACAGCAAAATAATACCGATGCTTAAGTCAGGCAGTACTTCGAACTCTAGTAACTTTAGGCCAATATCGGTTCTCCCAACCTTTAGTAAAATATTTGAGAAAAAAATGTTAAACCAGTTGCTAAAACATTTCAAAAAATATAGTTTATTACATAATAAGCAATTTGCTTTACTCGAGGTCGCTCGACTACCGATGCTGGCGTACAGTTATTACTCTACTACCTAGTTAGTTAGGCCTGGGAGGATTCACGTGACGCGCTTGGAGTTTTTCTGTGATCTGTCTAAGACCTTCGATTGTGTTCAGTATGAAACTCTGATCGGGAAATTGGGACACTATGGCCTCGCGGGCCCAGCATTAGACCTGATGAGTTCATATTTAACCAATAGAACGCAAAAGTTCAATGACAAGCTTTCTGCGAGGTCAGTGACAAAAATGGAGTCCCACAGGGTTCCATACTAGGACCATTTCTGTTCCTCATTTATATCAATGACCTTCCTTACTTTGTTAAGGGTGATCATGAGATTGTTCTGTTTGCTGATGATACTTCGCTGTTGTTTAAGATTAATAGGCGACAAACAAATTATGACGACGTAAACAGCTCTCTCAATAAAGTGGTACAATGGTTTGAAGCTAATAATTTATTGCTCAACGCAAATAAAACAAAATGTATTAAATTTAGTCTGCCTAATGTTAAACAAATGCAAACCATTGTTAAACTTAATAATGAGGAACTAGACCTTGTAGACAGTACCGTTTTCTTAGGCATTACGTTAGATAACAGATTACAGTGGGGGCCCCATATAAGTGGTCTATCGAACAGGCTCAGCTCTGCGGCTTACGCAGTTAAAAGAATTCGTCGTCTGACAGATGTTGATACTGCCAGACTGGTATATTTCAGCTATTTTCACAGCATTATGTCATACGGTATTCTACTTTGGGGTAATGCTGCTGATATAGATGCAATATTTGTGCTGCAGAAAAGGGCCGTTCGTGCGATTTACAATATGGGTCCAAGAGAGTCGCTAAGAAACAAATTCAAGGCAGTTAACATAATGACAGTTCACTGCGTATATATATTAGAAAACTTGTTGTATGTACATAAAAACATTGACTCTTTTAATAAAAAGAGTGAATGTACATCATATAACTTACGAAACCAAAACAAACTTGTTATAAATTCTAGTAGGCTGCATAAGATTAACAACTCATTTAAGGGTAACTGTATACGTTTCTATAATAAACTCCCACAAGACGTTCTAAAGATGTCAATTAATAAATTCAAAGTCTTTGTTAAAAGAAAGTTGATAGAAAAATCGTATTATAAGTTGCAAGATTACCTAGACGATAGAAACACCTGGGAGTGAACGAATTGCTCTAATTTTAATTAAAATATAGTAAACTAATATGTTATTGTAATGATGATGGTAAAAAAATACCCGACTGAGTTTGTTGGGGGTCCTTCTCGGATTTGGGCGCGAAGGCACCCTTGTAACTTTAGATTTTAAGCCGTTCTTGAGTACCATCATCAGACGTATATTAGAATCAGAGTATGGAAAAAAAATATATAATTTGACGATTCAAAAGTGCTGTAATATGCCTACTAGAATAAAGATATTTTTGATTTGATTTGATTTGATTTGATATTTTTGATTTTGGTTTTGATTTCGACTGTAACGAAAGATAAACTGA
Source organism: Elymnias hypermnestra (assembly GCA_015832385.1). Lineage (NCBI taxonomy): Eukaryota > Metazoa > Arthropoda > Insecta > Lepidoptera > Nymphalidae > Elymnias > Elymnias hypermnestra. The sequence continues at coordinate 2,120,985 of JACTOM010000032.1, read as the reverse complement.
TAAAAAAAACTAAATTATTCGTGAAACTTACGGCAATTTCTTGTTTACTTGTAAACAAATTTCGACAATAAATTACATAAAAAGACTGAGCTACATTTATTTTAGCACTAATACACATATTTGACAAAATGAAATGGAAAAACGAAAAATCTTTTATTAAGTTTATGAAAACGATATGATTTTTTTCATTTATTAATCGTCATTTGAAAATGGGGCATTTTTCTTGTTATTAAAAGCGGGACTTTTTTCTGAGATGACTAAATGACAATCTTCTAGACAAGAAATAATAGTTTTTCAGTATGTAATAAGGAAATGGACTCTCCAGATCATCATTTTCCAAAAATAATATATAGTCTAAGATGAAAGCGCGCTAATATGGTAATAAGCGATATACTTCTTATGGTTTCTAAACAACATCGTACCGGAACACAAATCTCTTTATTTGGCGGTACGTCTTTGCTGGTTTGGTTTGGTTTGGTTTGGTCTATTACAGAGCCTTTAAGTAATTACGTTTCATCTGCTATTTATCGCTTATATGTCAGAAAAAGTAAAAGTATAGTTGTTACTATTAGTCAATTCTTTACTTTGTTTGTCATATCTTAGAATTCCTGAAAAAGAATTCCCGGCTTCTCTTAAGAACTCTAAATACACAAATGTATACCATTACACATAGACATATACCTATAATACTTCCTTAATAAAATGTAATAAAGATGCAACTCAAATCCTAAATTAAAGGAAAACTAATTGATAAATCGTACTATAATTTGGAAGGTACAAAAGCGTGGGAATGATGCTCTAATCTAAATAAAATTATTTAAAAGTATATTGTAGTGGTGATGAGAAAAAAGGGACACCCCACTCATTTTGCTGTGGGTTCTACTCAGAACATGACTTGAAGGAACCCTTGTAACTTTAGCTTTTAAGCCTTGACAACCATTATTAATCGTTCATTGGAAACAATATGTAGCAAAATGATATTCCATGAATTAAAAGTGGTGTAGAAATATATGTGTATGCAATTCTGCCCCTTGAGTTCCCAGGGGATCGTAAAAATGAAAGCATTTGACACGTGCACAAATACAAACTACACAATAATATACATCGATACTTCTACCAAGACATCGCTTGAAAAGGTTTCGGTTTTACACCCAATCCTTAGCAGGATACAATCCTGGAAACAATTCCAATCAATGAAAATCGAGCAAATTATATTTCCAATAGGTCAAGGTGTGGAGGGCTGAATGTCTACGGCAGTAGGTAGGTACCAATCTACCAACAAAGACTCCGTGATTTACATTTCTATAAAATCCTGTTGAGATACCATTGAGAGGCAAACTGTATAATACTTTATCTCTAAACAAGCTTCTGCGTTATCATCTGAAAGTAAATCATCACTTGTTATCGAATGAGATAGTCAAGCACTAATTGTGCGCAATAAAAAAATGATCGCGAACAAATTTTGTAAATAAAAGCAGTGAATGGCACGAACCGTGCAACATGATGGAAGCAGTTGTCGAACGAGTGACGCAATGAGTCCTCCGTTACATCTCACATATCGCACAGTTTATAATTACATCATGAATATATTAAAAATTAACGAGAATCGCCGACACGGTAAAACTCGTTATCGCGCACATTAAACGGTCTGAGTATCATTGAATTGTATAAGCTTACTTGAACATTCGTTAAAAGTTATTCTGATTTTCATCGACTTATGGACATCAAATGAAATCACACTTTACGGAAATACACGCTTTTGATATGTTTACTCATATAATTTAATGAGAAGACGATTCAGGTGTAGTAACGAAATTAACTTGAGACCTGCTCTACCTACAAAGGTCTCGGGCAGCAACTAGTCCTTATGATATTGGCGAAAACACAATGCTCTTAATTTATAGATCGGTCAAGCCTTTCGTAGTTGATAATATTATCAGCAATAAAAAAAATATTTTTGGATTTCAGGTGTATTTATCGTCAAAATCCCGCATGACGTTTATACCTAACTATTGATGGTCAATATCAGACCGAGCCATATTCTCGATTTATATAGGTATTCTTCACTTTAGTTTATAATATATACCATTTATACTTTGTTTTAACCACAATATCGCTAACATCGTGGGTAGAAGATGGATATGGCCGCCTAATTCCAAAAGGTCTAGTGATCGAGCTCTTTTTTATAAATTCCTAATAATTATAAATATAAAAAAAAACATAAGAATATAAAATTATACACTTTCACTTCTACATTTTAGTTTATTTACTGATCAGGCCGCAAAGAATAAAATGTTGAGCAGTTAAATTAATGTCAATTCACAATACATATTGGAAACCTTGTTATGCGTCTATGGAAAAAATGGCACTTTCAAAAAAAAGTGATCGCACCTCATAGAATGTAAGAAATAAAATTAAACTGTTGTAAATTCTAGGATTCTACATAAAATTTACGTTTACGTTTCTATAACAAACCCCCAGATTACATTCTAGAAATATCAATTAATAAATTTAAGGACTTATTGAAATTAAATTAAAAACGAATTGAAACATCGTACTATAATTTAGAGGATTATTTGGAAGTTAAAAAAGGATGGGAGTAAAATGATTGCCCTAATTTTAACATAATATTATAATATCACATTGTAATGGTGAATTTTATAATCGACAGTGTCGTTACAAATAAATTTATATATCAGAGAGTACGTAGTGGTAAGGCGTTTTGGAAACTATAAAACTCGTTATGTTTCTCTGAATAACTGGAAGTCATGTATATCATATAAATGTACCAGCAGTTACCCGCGTAGTTCTGGATAATCGAAATATTGAGAAATCTGATTTTAGTAAGAGCCTTAGTCGATATAAGAATATGTATGCCTAATCTAAGGTCAAATCGGGCGAATATTTTTAAAGATGTTACTGTGGTTACCCATTAATATATACTATATAATAAAGATAATATATACCATCGGACTGCCTCATTGGTCTAGTGGTTAGCATGTTCGACTACAAACATGAGGTCCTGGGTTCGAGTCCCGGGTCGGGCCAATTCATAAATCAATATTGATATTTCTATTAAGATTTTCTCAATATTTGCCCGAAGTTGGGAAGTTGGCGGTGCACTCCATCCCCGTGCCTCGGAGAGCACGTTAAGCCGTCGGTCCTGCGCCTGATCTCTCTCTGGCCGTGTCGGATTCCCGTCACATCGGACTATGAGAGCGAAGGAATAGAGAGAGCACTTGTGTACTATGCCTGCCAATCTGCAGTGGAGCAGCGTGTTGGGTCTATGCTCTAAAAACCCTCTCTCATGCGAGTGAGGAGGCCTGTGCCTAGCAGTAGGACGTTAATGGGCTGCTACTTGCCTCACCTTATATACCATCGCTTACTTTTTTATCGATTTGGTTAAGATATCATTATGTTGAGATTTACGAAAAGCTTATCATTTAGCCAGCGTTTACGATGCATAAATATAAGTTTTTTACGACATCACATTACATATCTTTGATTTTTTCGACCATTCTATTATCTAATATTGATATATTATACATATAAACCTTTCACTTGAAACACTCCTTAGCTTATTGCTGAAAACTGTATTAAAATGCGTTGAATAGTTTCAAATATCTAATAGACTGCGGAAGCTATTACATTTTATACTACGTAATGATAATACACCTCAAAACTATAAGCCCTCAGAGATAGAAACCATATTCAATTTAAATTAGGGCACATAACTTATAAATTTTTCATTAGAGCACCTGTTCTTCATTCAGCACACGCACATTTATATGTAACATTGCACATTACGTTTTCTGAGAACGGAGTGGAAGCTTATTTATTAACTTACTATTCGCTCGACACCAATTCTCTATTTGGAATCTACGAAGTACAAGAGGTCCAATTACAAATCATATTTTATTAATCATCAAGTATCATTGAATATATAATGGTTTAGCCTCGTTTTGGTATCTTGATTCTACCTAAAAAGTGGTGCAAAAAAACCATAGCAACTTAAATACGTTTGCCTAAGTATATAGCTGATACTTATTCTTAAAGAGTGTTCAATACGTTTCACCTATAAATAGAGGTTGTTGAAATGGTATCGAGAAACATTCTAGGTATTCCGGAGTAACTTCTAGGTTCTATTGCCAAAGAAACTTAAGTCTATCGGATAAAGTGGAATATAATATTATATTACCTTTGGTATAGAAATAAATGTAACGACTGTCTGCGTTTACGTAAAATGAATTGTTTTTATTTACTTTTCACCTAATTGCAATAAAATATGATACTGTTTCAACTTTCATAAGTGTTTACGGTATAGGTTCGACCCAAAAACGAATTACGCGAGTCTGCCAAGCTTTAGCTTGTTACCTAATAGTTGTAACTGGATTATCCAATGTGAAATTAATATATTATTTTTACGTATATTTAGTATAAATTAATAAAAGTAAAAATGTGGTTAATATGATTAATAAAAGCCCATTCTGTCGTGACTTTGAATATAAAAAACCACTGTAATAGATATTTCGCTAACGGCAGACTTTTTCATAAATATTTATTTGATTATATTGATGTCGGTCGATTAGTTTTTAAATATCGACGTCGGAAATAACAATACGCCATATGTATCGATCAATTAATTATTTATGGATTTCATTCTATATGCGGCGATTTCAAAACATCACCTTAAATCAAATAAATTTACATTATTTTTGTATCAGGATTTAAAAACGAGTCGCAAAATATTCATGTTTCGCCTATGAACTACATATAAGTGATTTACAACTTGATTAAATACTTCCATAATATACTATAAACGGCAGAAGATAACATTCTAGACGAAATCTAATTAGACATAATATCGATTGAATATTATGAAAATACTAGAATCCACCCCTGAGTCTAATTACTTTTCGCCCTCGCCGGGTTCCGGCTTGCCATTCAATCTGACTATAATTAGTGTAATTCCTTACACTAATTATAGTCAACAAATTCCTAATAGTTTATTGAAATATATACAGATACATAAAATATATACACTGAGATACATTCTCAGACAGATGAGTGATTTCTGTTTGACAACACAACATTGTAGTAGATATTCTTTCCTGACGACATTATTGTCGAGTGTTATTATTATTTTTTTTAATTAATATTGTAATCAACAGCTACTAATACAAATATACGTACAGTTAGAGATATTATACAAAATAAGGCCACTTAAGATTTCACAACCATAATAACAAAAAGAAGAATAAGATAAAAAGTTGATAATAGAATACATGAAGATAATAAAAAATATGTAATTATATAATATGTAATTAAAAATTCACAATTGAAATTCGTGAGTGATGTGTGTGCGTGTGCGTAAGTGCGCAATTGCGTTTGAGGGGGGAGGGGATCTATGCGTAAGTGTGTGTGTGTGTATGTCTTTGAATGTATTTAAACCTTGTGTATACTATTTTTTTCTTTTAATTCCATCTCTAGGTTGGAATGATGTGCAGCAATTGCTTTTTTTAACTGCACTAGTTTTAGTTAGGTAAAAGAGGTCTAAGTGCGAGAAATTCTTATTATAACTCCGTGCTAATTGTATCAAGACTGGGCATAAAATGTATTAGTTTTTGATATTGCTAATACAGTCTCTTTTAATCAAATTCTGGTTAATACACATATTTCAACGTTTCAACCAGATATAATTTTTATTAACCGCAAGTTGAGACACATACAATGTCCACATATTCCTTTTATACAATAATTATTATTTATAAATCGTTACCATTTGCTATTTAACATAATCGTAGGAAGTGTCTGAGAGGCAATCAAAAATTGTCACCAACATTCACAGCTTTATCCTTGATTGAAATTATAAAATGTAACTGCAATTTAATGCCGGCGCAAAATTACGAAGTTTTAGGTGTCCAACATTCCGGTCTTAGAATTAAGCTGGGAATATTCTTGCATTAATGTCAAGTTGAAATACAATTTCTATTTGTAGAATTATGGAAACAATTGCGGGTTACACGCATTTAGGCCTCATTTTTATACTCTACCATAATAGTGTCGAGACGATCTTATTCGTTTAGTACTAGTACAGCGTTGATTGAAGTCTTATGAAGGTGTTACCCAAAGTTTTTATTTTATCGTTCTTAAAACAGCAAATCCTCTTTATTGTCAAGTGTTAGATCCCATTTTCGCACATAAAATGGTCATTTGAAATGCTGTATAAACTCAATTTTTCATCTAGTTTGTTGTAGAAGTCAATAAGCAGTACCTCAAAGCGTAATACATATTTATGGTCGTAACGGAGCGCCCTTGTTCAAACCATATTCATCTTTATCGAAGCGATAATAAGCATTCACGTAAATTTCACTTCAAGTACTTGTCATATAGTAATTTCATGAACTCATGTTGATTTAAAACAACTTAGCCATAAATGTAATAAAAGAGCTAATTTTAATTGTTAAATCACATACAAGCATCAATCCACATAAATATCAGCCGCGGCTCAAGATCCCAGGCGGCCTTTCACGCCGCAATGAACGCCGATTTGCCCAATCCAAGATTATTATGACATTAGCCATTATGGCAACGAGCTGCCACTAATAGACGGCACGCTCGAGCTAACTCTGCCAATAGCTCAAGAATCTACAGAATTATACATAGGTATATAGATGGTCAGTATACCGAACCCACTTAATTTAAAGCCCATTCATTGAGCTCACTATTACTTACACAGGTTAGCGTATAACATAACCTTAGTGTAAAATTTCACATAATAGTAATATATAGTGTACACTAGCGCAAAATTTTACAGGATCATAAAAAAATATATAAATCGAATTGAAACTTTGTAGGGATTTTAGGGATAAAATTATCTTTAAAAGGCACTGACAAAATATTTCTTTTTCCCGATATTCTCAATGTAGCATGAGATTTTCTTGACGACTCCAAAAATCTCTAGTTTTTATGATTGTTAAGAGTCATGTTAAGGATAAAAAGATTTTTTCTAAAACACCATCCTTGTAAAAATATTATTCAAGTTTAAGAAACCCTTCGTCGATTTTGTGTGCAACCATTACTTTCGGAGGTTTGCTTGAACAAAGAGAAAATGTTGCATTTTCATTCAAAGTCCGTGAGCTCAGCAAGAAATGCTCGTATCGAGGCCAAAAAATATCAAATTGAAGTTGAATAGACAGCCTTTCCAATCCATATAGTAGTTAACTTAGAAAAAATATTTCAATTCCGTACTCCAAAAATAAGATCGAAAAAAAAATCGATTTTTTTTCTCATCATAGTCATTAAGTTTGCAAGATACGTGCTACTTTAAAAAAAATATTTTTTGCAAGATCCTAAAATTAGAAAATTGCTTTTTTATTTTACTTCCGTGCAACCATTTTTATAAAAGAGACAGCCATTTAAAAAATCGTTAAAAATTGTATATAATTTTTTGATTCTTTAATTTTTTCCACTACAATATATTTACATTAAGTGACATCACTTACTTGATACTAATGGTAGTATACCATAATAAAACATTGTTCGTGGAATGTGGGGGTCATATAATATGTATTCATAGCAGTAAATCTCAAATGTGAATTAGAATAATAAACAAACACAAGCAGCTGAAGTACATTTGAAGTCGTTTCACTTAATATTGATTAGGTCAGACACAGGTTAAGAGAGCGAAAAGGACAAGGTTAAACGTTAATGCTACATACCTTATTTTTAAGAAACAAGATAAATACCTGAATACTATATGACTATAGGTCATAGAAAAAGGTAGCATTAATTTTATTCATATACTAAAAAAAATTCCTCGTTAATTTGCTTCTTTCGAGTCAACTTCGCGAAACCGTCAAACGGTTTTATTTTTTTCCTTTCCCATGTTATAGCTTGTGCTCAAAACCAAAAATATTTTACAATTCAAGGTGCATACTATTATGGCGAAATATAAGCCGGCATAAAGATAATATCCAGCCATATTATAAATACATTTAAATACCAACACGCGATGGACGAGCAGACGTTAAAATATCAAACATTTCATTTAAGATTTGAATTATTTGCGAAATCTATTCATTAGTGAATCATTTTTCTTAACAATTACTACAGGCATATTTGAAAATAATTACGAGAACTTTAAACTAATAGGCGGTACTTTAAAAGAGATTTTGAAACGTTATTTAATTATATATGCCATATTATACATTACAAATGTACTGTTTAAGGCACATGCTTATCAAATATTTGGTAACAATATTACAACAACAAGATACACGTAGAACTAAAATAGTGCATGCAGTTGAAGTTATAAGGCATGTGTATGCAAATATAATATCTTCTGCATAAATTAATGTGAAAATATGCATTCCTTATTTACTCACACTCGTAGATAATTGATTTCGATTCACAAAAGAAATCAAATCAAAATATTCTTTATTCAATTAGGCTCAATAACCACCTTTGAATCGTCCGTAGTCTGTCTGTTGGTAACAAATTTACCACCGATTAGGAGAGTTGAATCCGCTGAGACAAAACCGGCAAGAAACTCAGCGGTTACTCTTTAATAATCAGGAATTTAGGAAATTCCACCCTCAAATGTCAGTGCGAGTATGTTTCTTATTTATTTGCCTCAATTAATAAAAATTCTACAAAAAAATCATTACATCAGTACATAAAGCCTACTTGAATTTAAAAGCACACAATTATCAGATGTTTACAAGATAGTCCAATACGTATGTAATCGATATAAACCTTATAGGGTGTTTGTCGCTCAGGATGTACCGAATATGTATCGACATAATGCTCTAAAACCCATGTTTAAGAGTTACGCTAACATCGATTGACTTGTTTGTCCATCGCAAGGTCAAACGTCTAAGAGGAGACATCTTATGTTCCCATATTAGGAATCTTGAGTTTGATAGTTGATACTACTGATGCATCGCTTAGAATATATTTTTAAATAACAATATTTTGTATATTTGCGTACACTCAGAATGTCGGCCCGTATAACAATAACATGCTGAACCCGCGACATCGTCTGCGTGGAATAATTTTTTTATTAATTAAGGCAAATAAATAAGAAACATACTCGCACTGACATTTGAGGGTGGAATTTCCTAAAATTTACTTTTGATAGGTTCGATTATTTCAAAAAAAATTCTGACCTAGTTTTACATACCATAAAAGATATAGTTTGTAAATTTGAAGCTTGAATTGTTTCTTAATGTGAAAATTTGAATTTTTTAGTTAACACCGCGCAACTCCCCCTTGCGGGTGGAATTCCGTTCTTAGTTGACCTCTACTCGGAAAAAGGAATACTCCTACCAAATTTCAAGTCTCTGCGCCTTATGGTCTCAGAGATATCGTGATAAGTCAATTGATACCTAGGTATCTATTTTATATATATAGATAACATGAACAAATTAAATCACAAGGCACTATATACTACATAAACATTGTTTATTGATGAACAAGTAAATTTAACTGCACTTTGACATATCTTTCCTTCCGTCCGAAACACGAGCATTTTGCAACAAAAAATTATAAAACATGCTTTTTTTAAGGGGCTTTTGTATTCTTAATAATACACGTCAGCCTCATTGTAGATTAATAATATACATAATTAATAAATTAAAAGTGCGTACGTACACGTGTCAGAAGTGAAATTTCTTTGGTAAACTAATTTTTCAGTCTTGTTTATATTTATACAAATCGAAAACTTTAGATTTCTGAGATTTAGAAGAAGGGAAAAGGGAAATTATGTTAGGAATTTAATGAATTTAATCGTTATAAAAATATTAAAAGTGTCGAGAATGAATACTAACAATTTATTGAAATCTCAAATAAATTGTAAATAAAAATGCCACGTGTTATTTGTCAATAATAGAAATCATTAATTAAATTTTGTTTTTGGATTTAAAATTTAGAAAAGAGAATTCCTCAAATATTTTTATTTTATATTTTATGAAAAATAGGATATTACATTATTAAATGACGAGTGGCAAATTTAAATGCCACATGTAATTTGTAAATATTAAAACTACCTGACCTTCAAATGAATTAGCATAATAAACGCTGCACATCTTCGTGATGCTAATCAATCGTATCATCCATAAAAAATTTATCCTCATGCGCCTTAAGAAGTTTCACTTCAAAAACAACAAAGACTAAAATTGTTTGGGAGAATCACTAACATATTTATTTATTTATGCACCAAAAAAGAAGTCACAGTAATAAGAAATTAAAGTTAGTATACATAGAATACCTAATCTCTTTGGAGAGATCTCTTCCAGGAACCCCAGAAATTGTAAGAATTTTATAAAACATGTGGTGTAGGTAAGAATATGTCAGCTAAAGATATATTATAAACATACATATACTCATACATAATCCACTTATAATATATTCATATATACACACAGATAATATACATAAATACTAAAGAGTTATCCATCTGGATAGAATACGATATATAAAATATATTTCAGTCCTAATTTATCTACCTTTGAAGCCAAACAACCCAAAAGTTCACTCATGATTGAATTATAAATACCAATATTTTTAAATATTTATGCTTAAGTAATATAAAAATATTTTATGTAACCACAAAAGTGTATTATTTTACACAACTGTTTTTTTAGGTCAACGTTTATCTTTAAATAAATATTTCAAGCCTCTAAAGTTTCTATGCATTGAAGTAATGTCAAGTATAATCGTATGTGTTAAAAAAAACTATAATCATGATTACGAGCTATGGTATGATTGAACTGAGATATATGTGTGCAAAAATATCGTAAAGAGGATTCGTCGTCCACCAAATTTCACACTGTAGGATTAGAGGTGCTGGATCGAAACAATTGGAAGGATATCATCTGCTCTTGATAAAACTCAGATACTAACCCAGATCCTCAGGCATGAGGCATCGACCCAAGAGAGGGATATATAATACTTATATGCCTACTAAGTATATATCACATTTACAAATCTGATCTGATAAAGTACTTCTGTTCGATATCTATCTATCTCATCACAAATAGTAGATATTGTTATAAATATCACAAATCAAAAAATTAAAGCTCTGTGTACTTCGTATCATAGTTTAAGCCTTAAAATAAGTAAGTTTGTGATGTAACTTAAAGTTTAAAATGTACTCATTAAATAGTATATACATTTAAAAGTACTCTTTTACTTCTAGCCAATATTGTAATATCAAATAAAGCTTGAACCATATTCTTCCTAATAAAATATTACTTTATATAGTTACTAACTTTTTTATACAATGCATAAAACATTGAACGGTGAAATAAATTACGCGCTGCTTACTGATTTCATCATAAATTTTGTTTCTTTGGGTCGTAGCTCCTAAATAGCAAATAGCACGTTGGACTCATATGTATATTTACTAGCTAAACCCGAGACTTAGTCTGCGTGGAATGTTTTCAGTTAGCATTTTCATTAATTTATCTGTTCATAGCTGACCTCTACTCGACAGATGGAATTTTCCTACCAAATTTCAAGTTTCTACGTCTTATGGTTCCAGAGATATCGTGAATAGATACTTGGATATCTCTTATATATATTACGCCTCTCTGTAGCTATGGTGCGAGTATTCATTTCACAAGTAAAAGTCTTGGGTTCGATATCCGGCAGGCTAAACGACTTACGATAACCAAAAAATAATTTAAAATAAAACTAGTACATTAAGTAGTTAAATAGACTATTTTTATAACACCAAGACTATTTTAAATCTCGGATATACTCCATAAATTTGCATTACACCTATACTTTAACTATTACCAAATTCCAACTACCAGCTCTATGTGGCTTAAGTTGTCAGTTTTAATTGAGGTTATTTATTATTGCACATTTAACATATTTGAGGTAATATTTAACCAGTAAAGTGGTTTTGTTAAAGCATAAATTGTGGTTTCGACGAATTTCAAGTTATGCAGTAAAGAGTAAGTCGTTTTACTGCATAACTTCGTTGCTTTTTTATGTAGATTATTTAAGTAATCGACCGAAAAATGTAATATATATAGAGGTTGTTATTCTGTCAGAATTTTGATAGTTCAACAGTTTCATACAGATTAACAAGACCTAAGGCTTAGATGTACTTGTAGAACAAACTGGGCTTAATGTTTACGGGCGTAATTAAAAAAAATATATAGTTACGCAAATTGATTAAATAAGTATAATATGGTTACAGTAATACACTGTTTTACTGACATTATCACTGTATAGAAAGTTTTGTTTCTTCTCTGAAGGTACAGCAATGGTGACGATAATATAACAAATTCAATTAATAAGTAACCATACAGTCGTAAAAACGGCATTGTTTTGTCTCACTATAGCAAAGGGTATAACTTATGCTACCATAAATAGAACCGGACATTGATATTGTTTTACTTGTAATAAGTATTATAATTTGTGAATGTTGTCCATACTTGACAGTACTACCTTATCAAGGTCAAATTTACTCTACTGATAAACGGTCAGCGTCTTGAACCATTACTGACAGATATTAGAAACATGTAACAAGATCTGTCATGAGCTGATGTTAGGAATGAATATAAACATCTTTGAAAACCTGCCTGACTGCCTCATTGGTCTAGTAGTTAGCATGTTCGACTAGAGACATGAGGTCCTGGGTTCGAGTTCCGGGTTGGGCCAATTCGAAATCGATATTGAGTCTTCTTCTATTAAGATTTCCTCAAGATTTGTCCGAAGTTGGGAAAAATCTGGCGGTGTGATCAACCCCAGTGCCGTGCCCCGTGCGGAGAGCAGCCGTCGGTCCTGCGCCTGATATTTCTCCGGTCGTGTCCGATTGCCGTCACGTCGGAATATGAGAATGAAGGAATAGAGAAGTACACTTGTGTACTATGCCTGCCAATCTGCAGTGAAGCATCCGCGGTCTATACTCTAAAAACCTAGTCTCATATGAGTGAGGCCTTTGCCCAGCAGTGGGACGTTAATTTTTTGTAAACCTTAGACCGTGTTAAAGAATAGAAACTCAGTCGGAATGTCAGGATAGAAAGTAGCCAGTATAATTCCCTGTCAATAGAGCTTTGTATTGATTCGACTTCATCATAAATTAGTTCAATTCCTACTATTACTTCACACTCTCCCTATATGCAACATACGTTTCAAATATTTAATAAAATACTTTTTTATCCACTCAACTTCAAAAAAGTTTATCTGGATTGAAGAAAAATTCAAAGAAATATGTATTCTCACAGTACCATCGCAATATATATTAAATAACATTTTATATATCCGTGATAATATTCATTAATACAGCAAAAGGAGGAAAACTTTTAATACCATATTTTAGACTGAAAAAGATTCAGAAGTCATTTGTCGGGTTGAGCATACGCATATTTAATAAGATACCTGAATCACGTCTGGGATTGCCTCCACATAGTTTTAAGAAGTATGTTAAAAATGTCCTGTTACAAAAGGCATATTATAATGTTGAAGATTATTTAAGCGACAAAGTCGTTTGGATTGATTTCAGTTGCACATGAAAGGTAAACACATTGTAGCCTACAAAAAAAACTACATTTAAAGGAGTAACCGTTAAGTTTATTGCCGACTTCTTCTCAGCTGAATCAACTTTCCGATTCCGGTGGTAGATTTGTTACCAACGGACAGACTACTGACGATTCAAAAGTGCTTCTTGAGCCTACTTGAATAAAGAATATTTTGATTATGATTTTTGATTTTGGTCTTACCAGATTTCTTCATCTTTAACGATATCATTGTTTAGTAAGTACCAACAGGTAAGATCACAGCAAAGTACTGACATGTCAGCAATATAAAAGCTCTTTTCCACCCCAACTACTTGAGCTTCTGATTGCCTCATTCAGATGTATATATGTAGCAACAGTGTAGCTTCTTTATGGCAGTCTATGAGGATATCCGATGCCAGCCCTACACGGTTGGACTGCACAACTGTTAATCTATCACATTTGCACAGATTCCCTGTCCCCCTATTTCAGTGCATTTGGATCTATACATATTTAAAACAAGAAACCATTTACCATTAGTAAAAATTAAATTTTTATTACCATAGTCTTCTATGGAGTTATATTCTTGCCTATAATATAAAATAAGAAAGTTCATTACGCAAAATCTATAAAAAAAATTACCATATTTGCTCATATGTGAATCATAAGCTTGAAATGGTTGGTAAAGAAATTAATCCATATGTGATTCATTGGACAAAGAGCCTGTTAACGAGATTGAGTGCACAGCATTGTTATGTCTCTTTTACCAATGTAAGGCTGTACTTGAACGAATACTAATTGTTCATGACCTGTTTTAACAATTAACGCGGAAACGAACTTGTTGATTCCCTTTGGTGTGAACTTTATGTAATTAGGCAGTTTATTAGTATTGGTATAATATTTACAGAACAAAGACGCCTCGCTGTCCGTTATCAGAAATAACAGATAAAGACTATTATCAATTAAATATATTAAAGCAAGTTTTATATATATAAGATATCCAGGTATCTATTAACTCATCACGATATCTCTGGAACCATATGACGTAGAGACTTGAAACTTGTAGAGGTGTTAATTAAATAAAATTTTCACATTGAAAGAATTCAAACTTCACATTTACATTTATATCTTTTATGGTACGTAAAACTTGGTCAAACTTTTTTTTACATCTATCAAAAGTAAATTTTAAGAAATTCCACGCTCAAGTGGCATATCGAGTACCTTTCTAATAAAACAATTTGCCTAAATTAATGAAAATGGTACCAAAAAAACATTCCACGCAAACGAAGTCGCGGGATCAGCTAGTATGCTTGCGATACAATTCCCGTAACTACAATTGATTTTACATATGCGTTTCTAATTTTCCAATCCCGTATAAATTTTGAATTTAAAAATAGCCCATGTAATATTTATATATTACAAAGGCTATTAATAATACATTTTTAGATATTATTAATAAAGGATCTATATTACTTATACGGTCGTTTTAAATATTGTTAAAGATTCCAACATGTTCTGCTCTTCATAGAGTATAATTAAAACAAGTCATCATAAGTCGTCATTGCTCTAAATTGGGTAGTTATTTATTTCGGATCGTTATTAAAATAAGGTTTGTATAAAGGAAATTAAAAAAAATTGGGGGCGGTTTTTTTTTATTTCTCCTGATATAAAAACTGAATGAATGAAACAGAAGACTGTAATAGAATATCAATTTTATTCATTCACTTCACAAGATTATTCGGAGTTGACTTCAATGTAGCAAAGTGACTTATATAACTTTGTAGAAGTTCTCTAAGTATGAATTTCCCAATGAACCCACGCAATCGGGAACTGCGCTTGTAACACTGGGGGAAACAGTATGTCATAAACTTACATAATTTTATTCATATCTTTAATATTGAGTTGAATTTCCTTTCTATGTATGTGTTATAGTTTCATTATTTATTTTTTTATAAAAAAATCTAAAAGTAAGTAAGTAGCAGCCCATTAACGTCCCACTGCTGGGCACAGACCTCCTTACTCATATGAGAGAGGGTTTTTAGAGCATAGACCCACCACGCTGCTCCACTGCGGATTGGCAGGCATAGTACACAAGTGCACTCTCTATTCCTTCACTCTCATTGTCCGATGTGACGGTAATCAGACACAACCGGAGAGAGATCAGGCGCAGGACCGACGGCTTAACATGCTCTCCGAGGCACGGGGGTGGAACCCACCGCCAACTTCCCAACTTCGGGAAAATATTGAGAAAATCTTAATAGAAAACTCAATATCCATTTTGAATTGGCCCGATTCGGGACTCGAACCCAGGACCTCGTGTCTGTAGTCGAACATGCTAACCACTAGACCAATGAGGCAGCAAAAAAAACCTACAGCATCTTAACTAAAGATGTTATATAAAAAAAGGAAAAATAAACTTACCTCGTGCCAATAACAGATTTCTTACTTTAAAATCTAAAAATGCCTATAGTAGTAAGTAAGTTAGTGCGTGTAAATCTTTGGCGTTTTTCTGTGCGTGTGTTTTTGTATGAGTTTTGTATGTAGTTGATTTAACGCTAAATAAAATTTGGGACCTTATTTGAATATATTTTTATATGATACAGGTATATCAATAATACACTTATCGTAATCAGTAAAACTCCGGAAACTTTAATCTTGGTAAATGTGAGCATTTAAATGCAAAGATAGATCATATAAAAATAAAAACTTACGGGGACAATAATACTAGTCACTAACTAAAAGCAACCAACGACCAATACGAGCTAATGAGTTCATAGTATCATGTCACCGTCACAAACCAGCGCGCTAACCACCTTCTATTGATATTAAGTACAAATCACATTGCACAATACAGATTTTATCTGTTCAACTGTAGCGGCCGACGGACTTTAAATTTAATCGCTATGAACAAGTTTATCAGCCAAAATTGTAATAAAATCTCGGTTATATTGATAGTAGAAATGATTTATTAATTTTTATCTAAAATCGATACAGTGGTCTAGCATATTGCATCTACGAGAATTCTACAATCAGGTATCAGGTACCTCACGACCTAGGCTGTTTGTTTAAAGCAATAGTATTTAATATTTTGTTAGGCTTAAAAAGAGTTAAATCGTTTAACAGTTGGTATTATCGGGAATAACGTGCAAGAAAATCCATACCCTTATCAAATGATATACTATAAAAATGCCATAATTTCTCATTCGATGAAATCCCAATCCCAATTTACAAGATACACAGACAAAAAGGTGATTATATTTGTCACTTTTTCAAACTCATAGAATAAATGGGTTCATTAAATCTAACGGTGAAATTGGTGTTAAAGATGAGATCGTTGCTCCTTTACAGCAAGAGAATTTATCCATCTAGTCAAACTTGTTATACACACAATGTCAACTTAATTTGCCGTAGTGGCCGCTATTCAACGCGCTTGTGTATTCAGATTGTAAAAGTTCAGATAATCTGATGTTTGAAGGTCGCATGTTTTGAAATTTAATCCTCGCCAAGCTTTTTGTTAGTCGCCTATCGATCAAATTGTATACAACTACTATATTATTGTTGCGTGCATACTGTAGATAACGTATCAAAGGCATTATTTTAAAATCAACGAGGTGCATGTACAATTCAGACAATGAAGAGGGCATTTTATACATTTCATAATAAAGACCAAATAAATATATGTGACAACATTTGGCAAAGTATTTATGGATTTTTATTGATAAATAATATAATACTATATATTTGGCATAGGATAAAAGTGTGTATTTAGAAATAAAATCACAATGTACAGAAACTTATTTCATATTTTATGTTCCAGTTCAATATCTAAAGGAGTCAGATGTCGTTGTATTTATATAGTGTAAAGACATCGGTTTCTCTAATTTATTAATCTAATATATATTCAATTATAAATTTAACTCACCGTTACGTTATTTGAAACATCATAAACAAATATGATTTAAGAAAAATCTCCTTAATTTATTTAATTATTAAGATATTGAGAAATTTATTTTTATTTACATTTGTTGCGGCTTCTTATTATTGCACGACAGACAGACGTATACAATAAAGTCTCAGTTACATTAAATAAAGTAATTACAAGAAATTTAAATAACTAAAATATAAATAAAAATAAAATAAAAAGTAAAAATAAAGTAGAGCAATTAAAGATCGAACAAATCGGATATTGTTATTTCTTCTTTAAATATTTTGATGACAAACGTTTTAATAAAAATATTAAAATCACAGGAACATAAGTTCAATAAAGAGAAGCCTTCATAGCTGTATTATTATTTCTTGATAATTACAAGAAAAAAATTGTAACAAATGCAATTAGAAAGTAGATATTCTTGTGAGATTCCTCTTAAAATGAAACAATAATCCTCATTAGAATTAATTTCTTGCCATCACGTATACTGTTAGTGTTTTAACTACATGTAATAATTGCAGTTCAAAACATAATTTGCTCAAAAAACAATGGTTTCAACGAAAATGTGAATTCTTAGTACAGGTTTTAAAGTTACAAAATATTGTTCATAGAAAGATAAATTTAAAGCCAAGCATTGTTCTAAAAATTATTTCTCAATTAGAATAAATATTTCTGGATATGTGTAGTGCAAGTCAATTTGCAAAAATATAATACACTTTACATGGAGAAAACTTACTTAACTCCTAAAAAGTTAACTTGGCATCATTAAAAACGAATCTCGTTATATATATATATAAGAGATATCCAGGTATATATTGACTCATCACGATATCTATGGAACCATAAGGCGTAGAGACTTGAAATTTGATAGGAATATTCTTTTTGCCAACTAGAGGTCATGTTTCTTATTTGTAAAACAATTTGCCTAAATTAATGAAACTGCTTCCTAAAACACATTCCACGCAGACGAAGCTGCGTGTTCACATAGTATTACATAAGTTGTATTTTCTTTTCTTTTTTGTGTGCGAAAAACGAATGATCATTGTTATTGACGAATTTAGCTTTAAATTTTATGACTTAAACCTAAAATATATTCAATCCAATTATCGCACTTTTTTTCTGATTTTCAAGGTTTTCAAAACAATATTCCTTCATAATTTAGCGAACGGAGTTGTTACCCAATGTAAAGTGATTATGACTACCCACGGATATATGCAGCACCGGAGGTCCAAGCGTTGCTTTGTAGGCTTAAAAGATTTATGTTCTAGTAATGATATTTATCTGACAAATTTTCATAAAATCCAATTATAAATGATGAACTACGAATCGGTTTGTCCCCTCTAAAAATGGACCTCATCAAAAAGGAAGCAGCAGCTTTATAATATCCCACTGCTGGACAAAGGGTATGCATCCAAAGGGGATATGCAGGTTTCCTTACGATGTTTTACTGCATCGAAAAATACAATAACAACTACAATTATGCATATAACATACACAAAGAAAACTTAGTGGTGCCTCTTCAGGATTCGAAATCGTAACTCTAAACGAGAAACAACGTATATTGGACCTCATAGGCAAGGTCTCAATGGAAGCAAGCGGTATAAGACCGTATAATGTGGCAATTATCGCGAGATGTGTGGCTGCCCATAGATTGAGGATAAGGTATTTCAGTTTTCTTACTAATATTTTTAGGATTTCCCACTTAAATATAAACGAAATTAATTTCTGTAATAAATTTAGTTTAAAAATGTGGATACATGCAATTAATAAATTTTGGGCGGATATTTACTTCCTGGTCTTAACAAGCATCGAAATTATTGGTAACAACACCTGAAAAGTGATTTATATTTTCCCATATCCTCTGCAGTAAAACTATTTCTTAATGATCTTTCTGCCCTTTGATCACTAAAGCGCCTAGTTTCTATAATGTTGTACAGTATCGTGTAAAGAATGAGCGCAAAATGTTAGCTGCACATACAAATTTTAGCTTTCACTGTGTTCCATTTATGTCGCAAACAATCCCATTCTAAATCCACCTGCGACTGCGCCAAGCAGGTTGCGTTTTAATGGAAAATAATACCAGTCGGCTATATTATATTACGGTAAGTAGGCTTCCGCCATACAATCGGATTAAATTGCATAAACTAAACGTAGCTTAAATCAAAGGTAATCAACGAAATCAATCTTCAGTTCAATTGCATGCAATTTAAAAATATAATTTTTGAAATTTCTACTTTTAATTCAGACAGCCAGTTGAAAAGCCATTGTGGCCTAGTGGTGAGACGAGTGGATTCTTGTTTAGATACATCGCGGGTCTATTGTTTCTCTCTATAAATGCTTGATTGTGCTTTTCAATTCATCATTGTGATTTTCAGTGAAAAAAAAAACATCTTGAGAATACCTTCATATACAGGGAGTCATTCTGGGATATGTGTAGCTTGCTAATCCGCAGTGGAGCAATATATAGCCGGTCTACCTTAAAACCCTCCCTCCTATGAGTGAGAAGTCTCTGCAGTGGGACACCAATAGGCTACTACTTACTTTATCTATTACTCCAGCCTCCCCCTATAAATATCTCGTTTAAATTTTCAATCGTTTAATTAATAACCTTTTTTATTCATTCAAGTTCTAACACATTTTTAAACTTCTAGTGGATTCTTGATATTGCAATTCAATAAATTTAACGTACAGCGCTATTTATTTAAATCTCATGTAAAAGGATGAAGTTGAAGAAGTTCGTGGTACATGGCGTAGCAAAAGACTTTTTTTATTACATGTATATAAGCAATTTAAATTAGCAGTAAATCGAAATTCATGCAGCGCTCAATAAGTAGTCAAGTAGACATTTTATTTGGATTATTAAACAAGCTGCAATGCATAATAGCCGTTAAGTAGCATAAATAAAATTGCAATCTATTCGAAGTGACCACAAATTGCGTACTCAGTGAAAACTGAAGCTAAACTAGAATGTATATTAATAGTATATGTAAATAAGTACTTGTCACAACTTTCGTATTATTATAATTATTCTTTAACTTTACTTAATACCCAAAAATGTTTTTACCATTAACTTTATGAACAGTTCTAATATTTATTCGAATTCATCTGTTTTGTACACTTATAAATTATATTAATATTTAATAGTTTGAGGACATAATCAAAATCTTTAACTTATTTCAAATATATTATAAATAGATTATAATATTATAATAATCTGGAGAGGTATTCCCGCATGGAGATACTCGTACACCTATGTGCTAGATACTTTATATTAATTCAACGTTCATTCATAATACAAAATAGGTAGCAATCTAAATACGTTAATCAATAATTAGGCACGCTTCGATACACTCGATTTAAAATTTATTTCCTCTATTGGGACTTAGTTCGATCCGCGACTTCATTCGCTTAGAATTTTAATAAAAAAAAAGTAAAGTAAGTAGCAGCCCATTAACGTCCCACTGCTGGGCACAGGCTTCCTCTCTCCGAGGAACGAGGGTTTTTAAAGCATAGACCCACCACGCTGCACCTCTGCGGATTGGCAGGCATAGTATACAAGTGCACTCTCTATTCCTTCACTCTCATAGTCCGACGTGACGGCTATCCGACACATAGAAAGAGATCAGGCGCAGGACCGACGGCTTAACGTGCTCTCCGAGGCACGGCGGTGGATCACACCGCCAACTTCCCAACTTCGGGCAAATATTGAGAAAATCTTAATAGAAAACTCAATATCGAGTTGTGAATTGGCCCGACCCGGGACTCGAACCCAGGACCTCATGTCTGTAGTCGAACATGCTAACCACTAGACCAATGAGGCAGTCCCATTCCATAATAGTTTAGCACGTTAGGAATGTATAATAAATTTGAAAGACAGAAGGTCTCCTGAGATAGGCATAATATACGAGTATATGGTAAATATACAGACTATAATCGCGCGCTCGTGAAAAGTAGAAAAAACACACTCAGATTTTATGACATTTTAAACAACTTTCTGTGCCGTCTTACCCAAGAGTTGCCTCAGGTGAGCGAAAACAATATAAACAATGATCTTCTATTGCTGTTATCTAACAATCTCCATAACCATTCACCTAATCTACAAGATTTAAGAAAACATAATGCTATTAATTCATTTATTATAAACTATAATCAAATACATCTACCACGTTATTTAATACAAATTACATCAAAAGGTTAACAAGAATTCTCTATTTAGAAACATTAGCAGCGAGTTGATCGCTAATATATATTGATACATATACTTGTATAAGTACAATCAATTACCTACACGTATATCCTTGTCTCGGCCAACGTCCTTGTTACAAATACATTTGTAAAAGACAAATACCCACTGCCGGCGACATCGTATCACGCCCAGACTCTCTTCCTGTACCCGTGTAGGCCGACATTGACATTTAAGCGAAAAAGAGTGAGAAATAAATGAATGGTGTTTTCAACGAGTGCGAGAGTGATGCCACTACACGAAAAGTCCAGTTGCACTTAATCGTCGTTTTATTATCTATCTGAGATGTAAAGAGTTTGAAGCATACATTCGCCTACGATCTTAGTGTCCTTGGCCAACCGAGCGTCCCTTCAAAATTGCAGATAAAATTATAATACGTCCTTTATAATGAACTCAACAAAGGTAATGTACTCTATACAAATATTATAAAGAGGAAACATTATGTTTTTGTATGTATGTTTGTTACGTTTTCACACAAAAACTACTGGACCGATTTCACAAATTTCTTCACCATTAGCAAGCTGCATTTTCCAATGAAAATGCAGCTTACATAGCCGATATTACTTCCTCAAAAAAATAGTAATACCTAAGAAAAATGTATTAAAGTAACCCAAGTTGAGAAACAAAATCTGCTATCGCATGCGCTGTTGAAACTATTGAAGATAGAACAAAAACATGTTCTAAAATATTATAGAACGTATTAATTTTAACAAAAAAGTCAGCGACACCATGTCCAAGTCCGTTTAGTACCTGTAAAACACTTTTAAATTAACAAAATGAGACATTCCATTCAAAAGATGTAACGAATTTAAAATGTCAATCTAAAGAAAATTGTAACGATCCTGGGCCTGCGACTGGTGAGTTAGCTTATACTCCAAGGACGCTAATGATACCCGCCGATATACCTATACTGTTTTTATTTTTATCAAGCTAAAAATAACTGGAGCGATTTTAAAAATTCTTTCATTACCTCCTTGAAATCAAGAATTTGTCAATACCTGTAGAGTATTTTTAATTTGCTAATGTCGGACATTCTACTTAAATGAAGTTACGAATCGAACAATGTATTAGTTAGATATATATTCGTTGTAAAGTAAAATCTGTTTATATTGATTATATTATCAATGTAAGTGTGTACCTTCTAATCTAAAAGGAAGTAATTAAAAACTAAGTGAAACAAAACTTTTGTGTTAACTTATTCAATACATATGACTTAATAGATTTTCCAATGTCACAAGATCGGTATCTACGAGGGCGAAACCGCGAAGCATTGCTAGTCTATTAATAAAAATACAACCAACCAATTTAGTCATATAAATATTTTAATTTGCTATATCCTATTGACTATTTGAACGGGTACATATCACGATGGCGATTTTTAATTTTTAATTTTTAATTTTGCCGATTTTTCGCAGTATCGTCGTGACCACGATCCATGCAACTGGGTCGAAATATCGGCAAAATTAAAAATTAAAAATTAAAAAGTCCGTTCAAATAGTCAATATCTTGCTATATCCTTTATGATTGTGTATAAAGTGTAGAAATTACTAAAAATATCGTTATCCAATTAGCAAATAGCGCAAATACTTTGTAATATTCTGGTGCATAAGCGTTGGTAGGCCTTAAATTTATTAACCAACTAATAATATTATAGTCTGAAATTTCATACACGTCACATAATAATATATCATGTTCTCGAATACTAGCAGTCGGATCACAAGTTTCGCAAGTACATAACACCTGAGATGTATTTTTGCCTTTTATGTTACTTATTTAATGATAAAGAAATAAATAGGTTATAATTTTTTTTTGCAGTGAAACGCATGGCGCATGAGGATATTTTTTTTACGGATTAGCAACACGAGGATGTGCAACGTTTTTTATGCTAATTCGTTTAAGGGTTTAATATTTACGAATAGCGTGTGTCATTTTACTTTGCCACTCGTCATTTAATAACTTAATAAACTATTTTTCATAAAATATAAAATAAAAATATTTCATATTGACAACAATCATTTCTAATATTGACGAAAAACACGAGGAATTATTATTTCAAATTCATCATTTCAGTTTTCAGACAATTAAATTCATGAAATTCCTAACATATCTTCCTTATCCCCTCCCTCTAAATCTCAGAAATCTAAAATTTTAGATTTGTATAAATATAAACAAGACTACAAAAATTAGTTAGCCAAAGAAGTTTCGGTTGTGACATGTGTACTTTGTACACATACATTTTTTTTTTATTTTATAAACTAAGACTTTATAATTTCTTATTGCCCCTTTTTCAATTAATATATTATTAGTTCACATATTTCTTATACATACCAGTAAATCTTGATAAAATTTACAATACCTAAAAAACACTATTTTAAATCATCATTCAAGTTCAAATACTTACTATGTTAATACGGTTCTAAGTAGGATTCGAAATATATTTTTATGTTACTTGTTGTTATACGAAAGCATCGTTAGCCATTAGGGGTACCTTGTTACTATTATAAATATATATTGTAAACAGTTTACCTGGCAGACGCTGTTCTCTATAAATCTATAAATGAGTGACAGGTCTGTAATAAATAATTTCTATCTATCAATTTCCATCGTCAGATGCACGTTGGAAATAATAACTGTATTCTACGATTCATAAGTGCTATAAAAACTTTCTTGAACAAAAAGTTTTTTATTTTGAATTTGTTAGACCAAATCTAGTTAGGTAAAAAAGTAAACGTTTTATCAAGAATACCTTCGTACATCATTTTGTAATAGTATTATACGGAGTTATTTTTGAGGCCATGGTTGTGGCTAGATGTATACACTAACTATTTTATATAGTAAGCAGTGACGTCAATAGAAAGTATTGTCAATACAGTAAAAATGTGATAACCGCGCTATGATATTATCGAGGCCACATAACACGAAAAGATCAATTTGCTTGATATTTAATGGGTATGAAAACTACGTAATGCTGTCTAACATATACAAATAAATAAGATTGAAGTATACACTTGTAATTCCCCAAATAACTTGCACAAAATTTTGTAAATCGATTTGGATATATTCTTCACTGTTATAAGAAACATCGCAGGGGACCACAAAGATTCCGTGGTAACGGGAAATTTCAAGCTTATAAATAATATCAAATTAAGCCACTACGTGAGCTGGTCAAATGTCGCTCTTTGTCAAAATTTATTTGGTCGCTTGCATGTTTGCAAAATTGTAAAGGCATGTTCAAAATGTTTCTCTCCGTGTTAATTTAGTCTAAAATATAAAGCTCGGTGTATATATAAGAATAATAAAAGAAAAAACATTGTCCATTGCTAGACATTTAATACAGTTACAACCCCTGTCCGACATCCTTAAGTTATGGTATAAGTAGAACAGAGTCAATAGTGGCAGTTCAGCGGGAGTCTCTCGGCAGTTCTCGAGTGGCGCTCGACCGGAGCGGTTTACTGTTGGAACTGTCACGTTCTTAGCTATTATTCTTAATTAGTTTGTGTAAATTGATATCGGGGTCATTAAGTGATTGAACATTACAATCCGAGTTAATTAATAAAGTGTTTTATTAATTACATTACAACATTACCCACAAACGCCCACAGTATAAGAAATTGAATTATGGATGCCATTAATTAAGACGTCGGCGGAGAACCCTACGCCTCTGTGATTTATGCTCTCCTTCTCTCTTATTCTCCGACATATATATATATTAATTGAGGAATTATCAAAAGTGTTATCTCTAAAATCAGTCAGTATCCATTGATCTTACTCTTCGTCTGATATATTAAAAATGTACCCCAGGTGGTTTTCACATATTTGTCCCAAGAAATATCAGTAATTATACGCCCACTAAGTCGCGTGTTTCGACTTGTATTATAAGAAACTAATGTACTTTCGCTACGGTTATGAACGGATACGAGATTTAATACTGATGTTATATGATAAACATCGTTAACAAATTTCCAATCATACTATTATATATTCTAGTTATTTTATATTCGTAACACAATATTTAAAAGATAAAATATGTTCTTATTGTCTGACCTTCTAAAATAAAAATTTAAATAACAATAGCAACGCATTAATACGTATTTTTATATATTGAATGTTTGAGATAATTTAAAATCAATATCTAATAACTTTTTTTATAAATATACATGAACCGAGAAATTGTTGGACCGATTATGATGCGGATTTCATTGGCATATAACTGAAATATGTCGAAATTTTTATAGGTCCATGTAATGTCATTCTGGCAGACAATTAATATCAGACTGAGGCACAACGTTGCGTAACTGGATTTAACAAGTTTGAACCTAAAAGAAACTGTAACATGCGGCTAAGCATTCGACATTCTCTGACACAAATATTTCATATTTTATATTAATACAATACCTAAACACATACACACACACAATTAAACAGAGAATAGATTCAATTATTTTCTAATAAGTGTTGTTACTTCCACTTTAAATTTATTTTATCTTTATATGTAATTTTAGAAACAGGTGATTCATTTGACATTTTGTTTAAATATTATAGGATGTAGAAAAATTTATTATTATCTTCATCTCAGGGGTAAATAGAATAGGATTTAACACGATTTAAATGCTGAAGTTATTGTGATGAAATCCGAGAAAAAATTTAAAATTTTTTTACAGAACAGGCTCTTGTGCGATCATTTGTATAATATTTATATAACATAAAATAAGTGTACTTTAAATATGTCACTCAAGGTGACAATTTCCGTTGCCTATGTCCACACAGACGTAGGAGGCAAATATCTCCATATATTGGATACTGTACGTACTTAATTAACCGTAATATCAATTACTGTCGCCATTTTCTACGTTTACTGTGATAATAAACAAGTTAAATAAAAATAAGGTCTTTAACTACACAATGCAGCACAAACTTCAAAGAACTTTAATAAGAGCTTTCAATTTTTGAAGCCTGGAAGATGGGATTGCCTGGAACAAATCACTACTTAGTGATAAGGCCGTCCGTTGCATGCTTTTGTATATTTTTGCTGTTTATTGGTTTTAAATGTTGGTTTTGTAGTTTTAAAATATGCAATAAAGTGTTTCTCTATCTATCAATAAATTGAGCGGATGATAAAAATTATTTTATTGAAACATTGAAAATTTTAATAATTACGTCATTATGTGCAGAATGTGAATTGAAAAATATCTCTCAAGATAAAATTGTTTTCTCATATTCTCTAGTTCAGTGACTGCATCTGAAGTATGTTTGTAATCTACATAAGATTTGTGCAAAACACTTAACGCCCATAGCACAAGTAGGCTACGATCTCATATTATTATTGGCATTTGTATTAAAAAAAATATCAGAACAACAATAACACTGTTTGACCTTGATCTCGTTTAGAATAACGTTTGCGCCTTACCGTACACCTGTCGTTTTACAGACACTTCACGATTTGCTTCTTACTATAAGAAAATAAAAGAATTACTTCAGCAGCGATTTTACACCATTTATTTAACTTAAAGTACCTTAAAAGCTCTATGAATTTTATATTATATGTAAGTCTGTACAATTCTATAGGAATGCATTAACCATAATTGTAAACAAATAAATGATACACGGATCAACAGCTGACTTCGTTTTTATTTCTGAAAAATAATACGGCGGATATAAAACTATCCCGTCCGCAAGTTGCACCAAAAAAATTAGTATATCTATTAAAATTTATTGAACGGTATCAGAAGGACATGGACAAAAATCATGACTCGTGATTTTACATACGTACAGAAATTATAAATATAATTGAAGTCTTTATTAAATAACTTCTGTAGGAGTTATCTCTACACAACAGTTGTACTCATTTTGATGGGAAGAAACAATATGTGTCATTTTTTTCGTAATTTCTGTAAGATATGTATAATGAAATATCTAATAAGATATCGATCGATATATATCATAATTCGTACTATACTTTCAGAAACAAGTTCTACAGCCAATTAAAAAAAAATAAGTTTTTTATCGATTCTATTATATGGTTTCTTTTTAATTTAGTTTAGCTGTGGTTTTGTAGCAGAATTGTATAAACTTTTGCTTTTATTTCATGCATAAGGTGATTGTTTCCTATACCTGTAAAATACGTTTTAAATTATTAAAATCGGAGATTCCATTCAAAAGATCTAAAGAAAATAATATATCCCGAGTCGAACTCCAGAGTGTCAAATGTTGTGTATAGCGAATTTCTGAGACAATTAAGTATTTCAAATAAATCTCGTCGAATATAATAGAAGAAAGTTTTGCATTTAGAATTCTTGTTTTTGTTTTTAACAATTTATTATAATGAAGCCAAAAATTACTGGACCGATTTAGAAAATTCTTTCAATACCTGTAGAGTATTTATAAATTGACTAATGTCGGACATTCTACGTAAATGATGTTGCGAATTAAAAAATTTATTAATTTGATATATATTCGTTGTAAAGCAATATCTGTATATTGAATAGTTTATGAATGTAAGTGGGTATCTAATAATCTGAAAGGAAGTAATTAAAAACTAAGTGAAGTAAGACTTTTGTAACTTCCAACAAAATTAAATCTATTGTCCGACTTAGTAGATTTTCCATTGCCACGACATCGGTATCTACGCGGGTGACACCGCGGGGGACTATTAGTTGTACTACAAAATTAAATACATAAATCACTAGTATTATTTACTATTTCGATTATTAAGGTTAAACAAACTTTTGTGGGCGAAATTTGTCCTTGCCCTAAATAACCTCTGTGGTTTATACGTATAAAAATAAAAGGAAACAAGTATATATAGTGATGTTAATTAATGAAAACTTTCAGAGGTTATAAGTGTTAATTAACATTGAACGTTCTGTTTTAGTTTTAATATAATCCACACACATTTCAAATGTAGGTAAAATAAATAGAGCGTAATAATCAACAATAATATTAAAATTTAAACAATATGGAATCGGCTGCTAAACGATTTTCAACGCGGGCTGGGCGCTTATCGTTTAGGAAGTGAACGTGACCGTGATTGTGTTTTCCTTTCATATTGACCGGTGGTTATAATACAACAAGTTTTCACAAAATTATCACGCCTTTTAATCACTTATAAACGACGTTAAGTCTTTCAGCCTTTAAAAATGGTCCACTAACATTGGACGTATGAAATTTACATATAAATCTTGTATTACAAATTTATTATCAAAGATTAATCTGAAGTTTTTAATCTGAGACCATAAAAACTGAATTATACAATAAAGTTCCAATTAAAACGTTAGTTAATCAGTGATTCCTGAGGGCAGTGTGCTACTACTCAATGCATTGCTAGAGAAACTGGCTCATATCAATCTATGACTATTAGATAGGTAATTTGAAAAATAAATTTAATTTATATCCTATTTAAAACTTGAACAAGATATGTGTTGGGAAAGGGTGAACTGATAGTAGGAATAAAACATGAATTATTGCTGCTGCATATACTTAATAGAATAGTAGTATTAATATAAGAATGTCGAAGTGTACGGAATAATGGAAAGCCGATAGATGTCCGCCGTACGTGGCTAGGAAATCAGCTCTTGATTACACACGACACGCAATTTTAATTATCTTGCTTACGAATTTGTGATATTGTACAGCGATTGCTTACGGCAACCACAAACATCCAGAACAAACGCTTACAATAATTTCATCCAAGTGTAACGTTCAATTAAACCGTTAACGTTCGATTTCCTACGAAGAACTAGCAAATGACCACAATTTCATTTGCATAGAATATTGAAACATCCTATAGGATTAGAAAGATAAAATGTATGTACTTATTACTCAAAAGTTGTGAGCATAAAGTAATTCATACCATATGCTTTTACCGATTGTGAAAGTCCTACTAAAAATACAAATCCCTAAATTTGTAAGTAGCGTTTTTGTATCAATGAAATCTCACATGAGGTTAGGAAGTTATTTTTGTCTCAAGATAGTTCAATACACGGTTCCAGTGGAAATAACGCACTCTTATTATTTCGTCTTTCCGCAACTCTGCTCGGAAAATCTTGATACTCTACTAAAATATTCAACTATCACTAATAATTCCCACAAATATTCGAGCAACATTGAATTAACTTTCGATTATAAATTATGAATTTTAATTACTTTTAACATTCCTTGAAACTATTCAAAAGATTGAACAATATTCGGTCTATATTATAAAGTTAATTCTTTATCAAAATATATAAATAATGTGGCTTAATATATGCGACCTTTAACAAGTATTTGGAAAGTAATTACCCTTTAGATCAAGTGCTAATTTCTCAATGTAAGGTTATCGAATATTTTAGTCTCATTTGAAATATTAGAAAAATATAAACAATTTATTGCGAGTTTTAATAGAGCGCTGCACTCGTTTCGTGCACTACCTTAACAGAAATGTAGTAGTTGTTGTACTTGACGAGTTTAGTCACAAAAGCTTAAGCTCTGCTACTTATTGAAGAAGTTGTTATACAAAACTAGTACCGAAAGTGAATTTAACTTGATACATTTACTACAACTACATGACACAGCGCAATCTGAACATGTTCGCGCTGTCTCGAGAAGCATTTTTACGTCAAGTAGGTAATTAAAATCGGTCAGTTTCACTTTTAATTTGCTTATGACGTTTAGTGCGAAGTAAAAACAAATTATCAACTACTTAAGTTCTCGACTTTGATAAAAAGTGTATAAGAGTAAATGTTTTAAATTCAAAGACTCCTCTAATTTCTTTATTCACACATTCGGGTTAATTTGTTTCGCATACAATTATTGTATGTATTTACAGTTGCCCTATTCGCAAACAAAGAAACGTCCATTTTTTCTTTAAATATTTATATTACTGTTCTTTAACAAGATATCTGAAACTCGTAGCGAATGGCAACTAAATTAAGATCATTAGTTACGATGTTAAAAATTTTAATAATATTCAATATATCTATGATACGAGCTAACTGATGAGACTTAATCACTTGATAATCAAATTAGTGAGATCTTATTTTTCATATAATATGCCATAAAAAGCCGAGAACAAAGAAAGTCACGTCTCAGAAAAATGACACACATACATATGACATATAATAATAATGATATGATAATTGCAAATATACAACAAATCCAAAAATATTTTCATAGCTTACTTGTTAAATACATGATATAGGATGTGATTGAGTAAAGTTATTTTCTTTTGTTCGCGGAATATTTGAATGAAATACTCTTAAGGCTAATTACGAAACTGCCGTATTAATGACACATAAAGTTATTATGATTAATTGTTATCTATACTGTATAATGTCGGTTATCATGTTATTCTCATGGGAGGGCGATATGTCCACAAAATAAATGTAGACATACACATATAACCAGAGATTTAATGTTTGAACAAGACACAAACAACCTCATCTGAAGACTTGCAAGGTTATCAAAGTTATATGTCAAGACAATGATCAGAGTACATATTTGAAGTACGGTTACTTGTTATATTTTTAAATAGAAGAGGTCAGAATGCGGTTTTTATTTATATTTGTGGATGACAAGTCTAAACACACTTTAAATGCTAATGTTAAAGGTAGCGACGAGTCAACATCTCACATATCTTAAAGGTTGTCATGGTGATGACATATTTCATAATAATGAAAATACACAAATATACTTTGTTTATTCAACATCATTGGTTTAGCGGTTGGATTATCCGGCTGATATAAGACCAAACCAACAATCATTAGTCATTTAGTCATATTATTTCTAATGTATGAACGACATAAAAATCTTTAATCACAAAGGGTCCCTAGCACCCTGTACTAATAAATGCACAATAAACTCAGTCGCGTGACCACTCTTTATCAACATTTTTACATTAATATTTTTAATGAGTAATTTTATTAATAAATAAAAAAAGATAAATGACTTCACTAGAGCGTACCGTGGGAATTCGTTAAAGAAATAGTTAATAAATTAAATAAAGAAACCTTTAAAGGCATTCTTATTTTTATGTACCCTATTAACATATATTGGTAAGTTTATTTTCTATAAGAAGTGCAAAGACTATGTCTATATATGAATAAGTAACTGTTATATATTTAAAGATTTGTGTATACAGTAGACAGTCATTTTTGTCATATACAGGCGAACACCTTGAACATTTTCACAGAATAAATATAAAATCAAGCTGCTTCAACGCATTGTGGCAAACCAAATGACTAAATGATGTGAAATGAAATTAATTATAAATGTGACAGATTCTACGATCAATAACATGTATATTTTTAACCGGATCAGCCGCAGTACTCTAAATAACCGTATTGACGTTTCATCTAGTGATATACCTAAGAAGACTGTTAAGCGCTGGTCCCTATTAAGAAAGTTGGATTAACAAAAGCACATCCGGTTTGAGGGCACCGGTGTGAAATTAGTTTTATTGTTTAGAACTTTAAAATCTGATGTGTAATATTTAGACCACATGTAGGGGAGACCGGGTATGGTTGTCACATCATATGTCTTTTGAGTTATTAGCAATATTGTATTTAGTTTAGGAAAATAAGTAATACATTAATGGATAGTGTATTTAATTTAGTTTCAAAATATATAAAATAATAATACACACATGCTCCAGTGTTATTATTATTTATTAATTTAATTGTTATAAACAAATATGTTATATGTAAGTAATTTTAACGAAAAATAACTAAAGACCCATTCGAAATGAGCTAAAAAATATAATTTGCTCTCTCTTCTAATTGCTATAAAAAATAAGCGGACATAATGTGCATTGAAACTAGTGGCACGAATCAAACTGGTGGCTTCAGATATTTTAATGGATAGATCAGAATGTTTTTCTATAAATGAAGTAAACCAATCGGTGCCCGTAATCTTGTTCGCTTCCCAATTCTTTGGAAACCTTAAATTATTGGAAATCGCAAGTTCGTATATTCTTGGGGGAAAACCAAAAATAAATACTTAAAGCCTAAAGTATATATTTTTCAAATCCTTTTTTCTGATCTTCTGTAAAAATCTAGTGATTCTTTTGGTAACCTATTTTTGTAGTGGGTAAACTTTCTACACTATCTAGTTAATGTTCGATACTTGATTTCATAATCCGTTGCGACAGATTTTATTGACATCCCACGTCTTTTCAATTCATAATTTATATACAACACCCTCAAATAGCCAACAAAAAAGTCGACATATGTTTATTTGTCAGTTATAGCCTCTGTGACAACCAACCCGTGTGACAACCATACACGGTCTCCCCTACCTACCATAAGTAAGGCACGAAACATTATTTTTATCAATGGAACTTTAATCTGCTCTCCTTAATCTGGTTCTGCTTTTTGGATACCCCACTTTCTTAATTGGGAGTATCATAGTTATTGTTTTAATTTCTTTAACATCTAAGTTAAGGTTAAGTACACCTACTTAAATATATTTTTATAATTAGTTACAAAATATTGGAAAAGAAAATTGTTATTCTATATAGGGCGAGTACCATGTCGAAGTTTGGTTCAACTTGAATTTTTACTAAAATTTTACCCATTTAAGGATAAATTTATAAAATAATACCTTTTAAATGACTGAATTAATCCCCTGGTGGGCAATAAGATGTGTAAGATTCATTATTTTAGTAAAATTTATGTAAAGTTCAGAATAATTTATAATCAATTAATTATTGTAACAAGGATTACTGTTAAGAGGCCAAACGAAACTTTTTCTTATTCAATTCTTTTTGAAGTGAAACTTCTTTAAATGCATGAGGGTAAAATTTTTACGGATGAAACACGTGATTAGCGTGACGAAGATATTCAGCGTTTTTTATGCTAATTCGTTGGAAGGTTAGGTAGTTTTAATATATACAAATAACATGTGGCATATTAATTTTCCACTCGTCATTTAATAATTCAATACTACTTTTCATAAATTATAAAATAAAAACATTTCATAAATTCTTTTTTCTGAATTTTAAATTCAAAAACAAAATTTAATTAATAATTATCGACACTTTTAATATTTTAATTAAATTCCTATCATATCTTCCTTTGTCCCTCCCTCTAAGTCTCGCAAAATTTAAAGTTTTGGATTTGAACAATTATAAACAATTGTTAAAATCAAAAGCATAACTCGTCTCAATACAATCATTTATTACTTCTTTATCAGATTTTTCTTAGTAGCCATCCGACCTTCCATATGAAGTCGTAATTCAAACATAAATCACTTTCTTCTAATTTTCAATACGAAATGTAATTCCAGCCTTGCTTGCCAGTATCAACGCGTCGACCGCTGAACTAAGCATAAATCCTCTTTGGCGCTCTGCATACCGTCTGCCCACTTATTTGTCAATATAATATAATAACTAACGCACTCTGCTATTAAAGCTAGAGCCAAGGGCGCGTAACACAATAGTTAAAATTTACTTTGCCAAAGAAGTTTCACTTCTGTCATGTGTACTTTTTACGTATGCACTTTTATTTATTTATGTGAGACAATAATAAAATGCACAATAAACAGCCCAAACAATTCTAAAATGTACAAAAATTTATTAAATAATTTATGTTTCTGCCTTACGGTTTATGACTTGAGAAATATCAGGTATAAATATTTAAAACTCGCTGCTCCCGGCATAATTCGCGAACGGTTCGTTCATAATATAAATGCCTAATTGCATGTCAACAGGACAAATAGTTTTGAAGATATCGCAGATTTTTGTGAATATTTCTGATGTTATAATATTTGTTCTACGATTCGGGTTACGAAACGTATTCACCAAATCACAGTTCATTAAAATCGATCCAATCGTTCTTGATATAACTAACCTGACTTTTATATACATAGGTACTAGCTGCGATAGCATAGCATACCCGCGATGCGATAGCAGGGCTATGACATTCATACATACATCACGCCTCATTCCGATAGGGGTAGGCAGAGACCACGTCCTTCCACTTGCCACGACCCTTGCTTATCTCCTTCTCTTCTTTCATTCTCATTCAACCTTTCATACAAGTTCGCCGGTTAAGAGAACTCTTAACCTGGGCCTTATTTAAAATATCGTGGATTCGGTCCAGGAACGTACGCTGTAGTCTTCCCCTTCCAACTTTCGCATTCACTCTTAACTCATAAATCCTTTTTGGCAGTCTCCTTTCATTCATTCTCCCTACATGCCCAAACCATCTAAGCATACCTTTCTCAATTTTCGTCACTACATCTTCTTTATAGTAGTCCAGCTAGGCAGATCCAATTTCGACAAAGAGGTTAACCGCCGAATCCAACTCGGTTGGGCAGCGTTCGGGAAATTACGGCAGATCTTTTCGTCCAATATCCCTCAGATTCAGGTTGCCAGTGAACCTACGACTCCGAAACGTGGTCGCTGACTATACGAAAGCTCAGAGTGACTCAGCATGCAATGGAGTGGGCTATGCTCGGAGTTTTTCTACGTGAAGAAATCAGAAATGAGGAGATCCTTAGCAGAACCAAAGTCACCGACATAGCCCTGCGAATTGCGAACCTGAAGTGGCAATGGGCGGGGCACATGAACCGACCGGTGGATGTTGGGGCCCGAAGGTGCTGGAGTGGCGACCCGCACCGGGCGGCGCAGTATAGGGAGACCCCCACAAGGTGGACCGACGACATAAAGAGGGTCGCCGGTAATCGCTGGAGCCAGGCAGCGCAAGATCGGGCCTTGTGGACATCATTACGTGAGACCTATGTCCAGCAGTGGACGTCCATCGGTTGAAGCGACGACGACGACGACATCTTCTTTTATACCACAACGTTGTTTTATCACACTATTCCTTACTTTGTCACTCAGTTTCAATCCACTCTTACTTCTCAACGCTCTTAGCTCTACCGCATTTATTTTACTTTTGTGATTCTTCTGCCATACAGTACTCTTCATGCATGCAGACAGTCTGGCCCTTTGAGATGCTATGAACTATTGAAATAACGTGAATAATACATATAACAACCTTCTTTTAAACAAACATAAGGAGCTATTTCATATTATCATCTATTCATTACACTTTTTAAAAGAAGTGTATCACCATTCTTACATGTTAGGAATACTACCTTTTAACAGATCTAAAAAAAAGTGGGCGATGTATATGTATATGTATATGTATATATTAATATATACATAGCATGTTATCTCCAAAACATTGTCTATAAGAATGCGGTAATTAGAGGAGTTATAATAATAATAATAATAATCTTTATTTCTCAGGTAAATACCCATTACAGTCACACACGATACAGTCACAGTTAAATGAAATAAATTATTACAAGAAATTTAAGTAATTTAAATAACTAAAATATTAATAAAAATAAAATAAAATACAAAGTAAAATAAAATAAAGTAAGATAATTCAAAATTAATAATAATAATTATAATTGGAAACTAAATCTAATTATTTGGACTGTGGTGCACGGAATGCCAAAACTTAAAAATTGAGCAATCAAAATTTTCTGTCAACGTCTTAATAATTATGTTGTCGGAGGTTCGTATTCTGTTCCAGAATCTTCCAATGCGCGATCTTATGATTGCATAAAAATCTGGTATTCTGGCATTAGCAAACATGGCAGATGCACTACATGATCGATGTAATCTCATCAGAATACGATACGCATTATTATATTGCACCCTGATGTTATTAACTGCACGTTTAGAAAATTTTGTCCAAAGCTGACAAGTGTAAAAGCATAGGCAATACGCCCGAAATAATGTTACTTTGACACTGTCGGTACATTTTCCAAAACGGCGTGCAATCATGTTGCATCTTACAGCCAGAGCACGGCGTTCTCTTTCGATGTCATTGTCATCCATAAAATTTTCAGTTAATATGTGCCCTAGATATTTGAACTGCTCAACCCTTTTTAATACATAATCGTCAAGGTAAACTACTGGAATGATTTCCGGACCTCTGCCTGAGCGGAAAACCATACAGATGGAAACAGTATTACACTTTTTTAACTGGCATACATGCTTCAGTTACCTGTACTTTTTACACGATATAATTTAAATGCATATCTTAGGAGATATGGCAAAAATAATATTCGCGCGAAAATAAATTCAAGCTCGCAGCCCACACTGAGGCTGTGACGGCCTCGTTGTGGCAATGGTGCCAATACTCGCTTCGCTAGCAGAGAAGACTGGTGGTAGACTTCGACCGTAGCTAGTTAACTATCTACCAGCAAAAAAGGTACCGCTAAAGCAAGACATTTGGGTTCCGGTAGGATGCTGTGTCGAAACCATAAGAAGTATGTTGCCTTTTATCAGATTAGCGCGTTTCGCTCTTAGACTCGTATGATCATATTGACTGACCATCAGGTGTAATCACAGTCAAGCGTTAACCTGTCAGCGTTAAAAAAGGCTCAATGCGTGACCATCCGCTGTCGCGACATATTATATAAAAATATGTTACTTCATTTTTATATTCTCTCACTCTCACTCACTTCAACAGATGAATGCCTACTGCTGGACAAAGGTCTCACCTAATGATCCCCACTGTGCCCGATCTTGGTCGCCTGGATCCAACGGCTACCGGCGACCCTCCTTATATCGTCGTTCCACCTTGGGGGGGTCTTCCTAAACTGCGCCGCCTGGAACGGGGTCGCCATTCCAGCACCTTCGGACCCCAGAGTCCATCGGTTCATCGGACTATGTGCCCCGCCCATTGCCATTTCAGCTTTGTGATTCTAAGGGCTATGTCGGTGACTTTGATTCTTCTACGGATCTCCTCATTTCTGATTTGATTGCGTAGAGAAACTCCAAGCATAGTCCATCGCTGTGTGACTTTGTGCTTTCGAATGAGGTCCATAGTCAACAACCACGTTTCCAATCCGTTCCCGAATTATATTCATGACATATTATAGATAATAAAATTCTTCAAGTTGATTATATTGCAGTTAAATCTAATCTATATATGTATCAGTTCGATACGATCCTATGACAGCCGAATAAACATATAAGCATAATATGCTCTACTTCTCGTGAGAAGCCAGGGTGGATCGCTAGTTAAAGGAATAAAGAAAACTTTATAGCCTGCTTCCAGAACTCCACAATTATTTTATTAATTTTATTTGACTTCATAATAATAGAAGAACGTGAATACTTATATGTTTAATGGCCCATGTACGTATGATATTGGAGTAGTCAATCGAGAGTAAGTACTGTATAAGAAAAAAAGCTTTATGAAAGTTGCTTCAACCAATGGACGTCCACAGCTGGGCATAGATTTCACCTAATGATGCCCACAAGGTCCGGATTTTACACCGTATTTGAATCTTTCGAAATTTTTAAATGTTTTACCGGTCCGTTAATAAATACTCCATAAATTTCATAAATCCAATATTACTTGGTCCCTTTGGAAATCGGAAGATGAAAGAATTCGTGACCTTGTTCGCCAACATGTATTATTTAGAAGTTCGGGCTTCTCTACTCTCTACTACAATTTGAAGCACTTATTATACACGTCATTCGTTCAATAACATATACGGCCTGTACAAATTTTGGTGTAATATGTGAGCGTGTTTGCAGTTCATAATCAACATTGCTTTACATCAAATTTTTCTTCCCTCATTCTTGATCATTTAAATTCCTGTTATTTTGAGCTCTTGATACAATCGACTCTCGTTTATTGATTCTGACTAATTTAAATCTTTTGATAGTTTGACATTATTCGCTGGTCCTTTGGGTTTCAACTTATATAGTCGAATATATCATAAGAAAATACTTTGTTAATGTAGTTCTAAATAATAATATTACGGCTTGTATTTTTTATTGTCTATATCTATAATTCTTTATTATGGTTCCATAATTATAAGTATTTGAATATTAAGATATTTAAACAGGTAGTATAAAATGAAATCATTCTTATGAGAAAATCTTACGCCTGTAATAATTCATTTAAGTTAAATGAATAAAAATTAATCGCCTTACTTGCATAATTCGGCATTTTAATTAAAAGGGAAACAAGAATTTATAAATCGTTCAGCAGACTAAAAATTGTTA
This sequence comes from Elymnias hypermnestra, assembly GCA_015832385.1. Taxonomy (NCBI): domain Eukaryota; kingdom Metazoa; phylum Arthropoda; class Insecta; order Lepidoptera; family Nymphalidae; genus Elymnias; species Elymnias hypermnestra. Next base: position 2,082,289 of record JACTOM010000032.1, on the reverse strand, counting down.
TGGCCAAAGTGAATGGTCCACATCTACACGCCCCGGCCTACCTTTATTACGTGTACGACGATATCCAATTTATATAAGTCAATTCGATTTATATCATTTATAGCCTTACGTTTACATATATATACATACATGCACTTAATTTTAACCATATGTACCGAGCGGAATGTAATCTTTCAGTTTGAATAACATTTTAGGAGTTCTTATTTCTGCTTACTGGATATGTTTTGTAATCAGATTTTGGCCAAAGAAGCCAACAATGATAAAACGAAATGCGCTCAAATCTGCCTCAACTTGAATTGATCAATGCCTATTTCACAAATATGTCAAGATCTTTTATGTCGCAAATAATGTACTTAGCGGCAGCTTTGGTAAAGTAAAATGTTTATATTTTACTTTTAGAATTGAAATAATTTCTCTATATAACGATCAATATTTTGCATGTAAAAATATTCATATGCATTGCTTTGCGCTATGGACTAATCGTATTGTTGTCTTTTGAGAGCCCGTTGCTCCTTTTTATTACATTATTACGAGTCATTTTGTAAATAGACTAGTACTTAAACAAGTCAAACAGTTGCAAATTATTACAGGATCGTCCTTTGCGGTTTTGATGTCGTAACGGTGCAAAACCTCTGCTATAAAAGTAATGAATCTGGGAAAATTTTCGGAGATGACTGAACTGTAATGTACAGTCTGTAAAGTCGGTTATAAAGTTAATAATGTGGGGATAATTCGTTGGGACTGACTGACCTGTTTCGTACAGAGGAGCGAGAGGATATAGTAAAGTTCCTCTGGGGCAATCGAGGCGTGCTGGAGGACGCCGGGGTGGGCGCGGGCTGCGAAGTTCGGGGCAGACGGGTACCCGCCGCCACCGCGCCCGCGGCCATCACCACCACCAACCACCACCTGTACATCACGGGTCCGGGCACGAACGCGACACAACCTTCTGTCACGCTAGCGAGTTACCGACTCGCCGCAAGATACGCGCTCTCAACCACCTTCACTTTTGTTGTGCCTCGCTCTACAACGCCAGCAGCGACCGTACGCCCCACTACGATGAAAGCGAAGGCTTTCACTACTATACGATTGCACTCGACCGAAAGGCTTCTACACCGATCCTCACATAGGATTAAATCCTTTTAAAACATTGGTAAAATACAATCGACACAGTATTTGCGAATGTCAATAAGTTTGGAATCGCACAAAATTCAGGTGCGAAAGATTCAATGGCAACATGGGATCTGATTTTTATTTATCAGAGGCAATTGCCTTGACGCGCTTTATTTACAAGCACGAACAAGTTTCGTGTTTTAGAGGTAAAGCGTAGATATTTTTTTATTTGATACAATATTTAAATGAGATAATTAACATATGCAGTTATACCTATTCCAAAATCAATGATTCCCAAAACCGAATCCTACAAACTGATTTATAGACTTAACTTTCTATTAATATTCTATTTATTTAGAGACTGAAGTTCTATCCTAAAATATATCCAGCAAGGAATAAATAAAAGATTTCAGAGGAATTATTTATTTATTTATAAAAATAACAACAAGGCACGACTTAAAATCATCTTTAAAAGTTTTAGAAATACAATGCATTTAAAAACAAAAAAAAAAGCAATTATTAAAGTATATTTCTATACTTTTGGACACGATGTCTTTCTAAGATAATTTTTGCCCGAGGGTAGTGACACCACAGAGACTCCCTGAGGGAAGACCTTGGCTACTTGATCCTCGGGAACCGTGGGCAGCACCATGCAATCGTCGCCCATCTAGAAAGTGCATCAACAATTCTTATATCTAGTCTTTATAAAATCAATTACAACATTTTTATGTCACGGCGAATAACATTCCTTGCAATTCATATAATTTGCTTATAAATAATTTATTAAGATAAGAGATAATTCTGTAAGATTTACTATAAAAATTGTATGGAACGTGAATTGCTCATGCAAATTAAATAGAAACCTTGCTAAGATAAAACAATTTTTTACTCGATTAACGGAAACAGAATTTATTAAAAGTTTGTCAAGTCCAGCTTATTAAAATATTGTCCTTTCTACATTGGTCAAACTTGTAACAGCGGAAAATATATACAGGACGTCCTAAAATTTAAATTCACTTGGGATATGTGTATAAAATTGCGTCCTGATTTGTAATCCAACCGGAAATATATTGAATGTTATTAATTGCTATTTAACTTTTTTTTCACGAGCGACGCGATTCCTTTATCCATATATTTGAAATTAATGTTTGACCGTAGTCTTAGTTGACGGTAAGTAATAATATAATCTAGTAAATAGCATGTATTTATACATCTACGTACTTAAAATTCAAATATGCGTGTTAAGAATTTCTGCTATTTCAAAGGAATAAAAAAGTTTCAAATGATAACCCAAATTGTATAACAGTTTTCCTCTTAGCCCTAAGGAAAAGCAAAAATTCTACTGCGCTGAAGGCACGAGCAATAGCCAGTCTACAAAATGTTTTATGTCGAATGGTTTTAAGTATTTTTAATTTACGCGAGCGCAAAATATTCATTTTCCGGCAATACGCGGTTACAAACAATATTGCCATGATTCGAATATCGTATCATATCACAAGTCACTGTGTGTTGCTGGGAATAAATTGCCAGTATTTGCCAGTATACAAAATTTACTGTGTAACATTCATCTGTCTCCGTTCCAGTGTCTTTATCCGGTGCTTTGGAGATCAGAAACCTCTCGGTGTTGCGTTTGATCACATTGCAGTCGTGTCGAATTACCCTTTCAATGGGTAAGAGATATGCAATGCAATCTTAAATTGTAAAGGTAACATTTTTTTAGCGATTGACTGTAATCTCACCGCTAACCTTGTAAAAGGTCATTTACCTCTTACATTATAATTGTTAATAAACTCAACGCTTTTTCAATGACAAGCAAGAAAATCAAGTCAATTAACTTTGCAATAACCCACGAATAAAGAATTGCACTAATTAATGCTTGTTTTGTTTCGTCTTTAAATAATATTAATATGATTATTTTATATAGACCAATATAATAATATACATATACAAAAATGAATGATTATCTATGCATCTACAAGCAGCTAGTTATCCGATGGCGATTACACTTTATCACCTTTTGTTGGTTTTTCTATGGAGGTTTTTCGACATAGTACTTATCAAGTAGTCCATATAAAACGATATTGCGAAATATGTAGAACAGTATCTATGTAGTTTTGTAACATTCAATTGAATATGGGATAAAACAATGTATGTATTATTATATGCTTATGTCATCTTAGCGCCGACACATATACTTCATATCAATGCACAATGCCTAAAGAAGTTTCCTTACGCGTTCTTAATTGACTTTGAATATTCTAATATCAATTTCTACCTGATATCCACATTAAATTGGTAGAATTTTAATATATAACTGTGAGGTTATTAAACTGAGTTCGTAGGAGCTATCAAAACATATTTGTTTGTTATCTAATTTATGGTTGATGTAACATTATTAAACCATTTTTTTCCTACAGAACGAATATATATTATACTTTCAAAAATACGCTTTCAGAGATAATCAAACTAAAAACTCCGTCGCACTTTTGCGGTGTTGTACACATTTTCTTCCTCTACATGCAAAAATCACGCTGGCTCACGCTCTTTTATTGCCTACCATAGATCATGCACACTCGTGCTATTCTGATTTGTCTGAACAACAACTCATAAACAGGAGCGTTTGCAAAATCTATGCATCAGGTTTTTTTATAGACTCCTTAAATTTGACGTGTTAGAACATCGTAATCGGCTCAAATGGCTTTCAATTAGACAGCGCAGGAATTTACATCTTCTCACTCTTCGTTATTCTATCCTCTACTACCCCCTTACTCCATTTTATTTAAAGGAACGTTTTTCTTTTCGTAATTATAATTGTGACCATAATCTTAATCTTTGTTCGACCGGCGAAAATCTCCTAAGCATTAGTGAAACTCCTTCTATGCGAAGTTAATTAGATTGTAGAAAGATCTTCCCCATGACAAGTCCCAAATATTGTTTGTTTCCAAATAATTTTTGTAAATTCGTTTCTTTCTTAGCGTATTTATGTGTGCAATAAAGTCAAATAAATAAAAAGTAAAAAATATTTTTTAGTATAAAAATGAAAATACTGACGAGAATATGAAATGTTACTGTTCTAAAAACATGAGGTGCTCAAAACATGAGGACATTTTTAACGTTACTAACTCTGTATTTCAGAATAAAAAATTTCACACGATTGATATCGAGCAAGTTGTAGTATAAGTGAGTGAAATATAATCCCGGTGCGAGTCTGATATAGTTTTACTGGTAATTATAATCACTCCCATATAACAACCATCTTTAATATGTACAAATGTGTTAAAGAATGCATCTCGATTTAGATATTCTCGTCAGTAATTTAATTTTAATGCAATTTTTTTTTTTATTTTGCCATTTTCCAAATTAAGAACTTCAACTGACTACTATGAAACACCCGTATAACATTCTCATTTACATAACGTAAACAGCAATGCAAACCCAGATGTTATTTTTGGTTCATTAAAAATATAAGTGCTAGAAAGATTTCCTGTCAATCATGTTTCAAGTGTAAATGTCACTACTGCTCGTATTTCTTTAGCTCCTTTTATTAAAATACATTTTCTAACAAAACGAAAGTACCTCATGTCTGTAGTCGAACATGCTAACCACTAGAACAATGACCATATTAGTATCGCTCGCTAAAAACTAGAGTAGGCTCAAAAAAGCTTCCACCAGTCCAGACTCAGACAAATTAGCAAATACAATTTTCTACATTCGCCCTATCGGGGATAGAACCCGGGACCTCTGCTAGCAATGCGAATACTCGCAGCACTGCTCCAGGCAGGTCGTCAATCCATATTGCTCCATGCTAATGTTATTTTTAATATGCAACGAAATCCCTATCATTTCTAAAATAATTAATAAATTCGACAAGATTATATTGCTTTATAGCATACAATTCATTCAGTCCATTTCTACTTTATATATGCCAACAGTTGCCCAATCTTTAAACCTCACATTGTTATGGAGTCTGAAATATATTATATAATAGATGGCATTGAAGTTTGGAAATTTATTTAATAAATTTGATATTATAATAAACTATTGTATTAACATTCTCATCCTCTATGCTTGCCCGTATAGAGCAAACTATGTAATGAGTCTTACACATTTCAACATTCAAACACTAGAAAAGCGTAGACTAGTTCGCTGACTTAATGACCCTTCACAAAATTATTCACAGCACTCTTATTATCCTGACTTGTTGGGCCAAATCAACATCAACATCCCCAAATGTCAAGAAATGCCATAAAAAATAATTTTTCCACACTCCTCGTATATCAAACTAGGTAAATTTTCCCCCTTAAATAGCCTAGCCAATACGTACAATAATTTAAACAACATTGACATTTTTCACGATACCCCTGTTAAGTTTAAGAACACATTATATGTATCTAAATAATTTCCATTTCGTCCATAATACTTTTAACTATTTTTTTTATTAAAGCTAATTTTAATTCAATCATTTGTATATAATGCTTACTGATTATAAAACTTGTATACACCTGTAAAAGTAGCATTCTGTCGGTCTCATACTCATATTAATATTCTTATTGTTATGTTGTTATAATAGTCTGGTGGTGTCTATTAAATAAATACTATATATAGGAAGAATTTTAAGTAAAAGTAAGTTATATGTATAATATCAGAAATAAATTTTAGTTAAGCTTAGACATTGTCTGCATAGATTACACAATGTAGATAATCTCCAAGCTTGAGTAAATTTTATTACAGAGTCTTATACTTGATAACTATTTTATGTATCACAAATAGCTACTTAGAACCATATTCCAAAATCCAAACATAACTGAACTATGAATTGCTTAGTGATGATTAAGATTATTTATATTGCCTTAAAACTATTTAAGACCTATTACACCGGTGAAGCTTCCGCCTTTGAATAAGTTTTTGAATGTAAATTATATGAAAGCAAAAACCTTACCTTCCAATTAGCAGGCGTTGCAACCTTTGCCTTATCAGTGAGCTGTAAAGAGTCAACTATACGGAGGATCTCACTGAAAACCAAAGTAATATCAACATCATTATATAAATCACAATTTATATAATCCAAATCTAAATTTATGGCATCTCTTATTATGTGAAAAACCTTTTTGAAGTGAAACTTCTTTAGGTGATAAAACGCGTGATTAGCGTCACGAAGATGTGCAGCGTTTTTTATGCTAATTCGTTTGAAGGTTGGGTAGTTTTAATATTTACAAAAAACATGTGGCATTTAAATTTGTTACTCGTCAATAAATCACTTGATATACTAATTACATAAAATATAAAATAAAAATACTTCATAAGTTCTCTTTTTTAAATTTGAAATTTAAAAACAAAATTTAATTAATAATTTCTAATACTGACTAAAACACGTGGCATTTTCATTTACAATTCGTCATTTGAGTTTTCAATAAATTATTTGTATTCATTTTCAACACGTTTCATATTTTAATTACAATGAAATTGCTAACATCACTTCATTTTTCCCTCCTATTTCTCGAAAATCTGAAGTTTTAGATTTGTATAAATATAAACCAAACTTGAAAATTAGTTTGTCAAAGAAGTTTCGGTTCTGACATGTGTACTTTGTACACACACTTTTTTAATTTTTATTTATTCTACATTTAAGGAAAGATACAGTAATTAAAAAAACTCAGAAAATGGTCTGTCTTGTTTTCAATTTTTGTATGTCTGTTATTCAAATTTTAAAGTATTGAAAATGCTTTGCCACTGTTCAATATGACAACACACAGTATTATTTTGCAGTTGTTTAAACATGAGACATGTTAATAAGCAGTAATACTTCTGATTACAATAACATTTTTAAAACTTGTAAATATATGTCTCTTGATCCTACAGCTTTGCTCATGCAATGATGAGAGTACTTGTGTTACTAACAAAAGTTGTAGGATTAATTCACTGCTGTGTAAATTTGGGAAGTAGCATTTTGTAATATGTCTGACTCAGGACTGGTGGGAAAGCATCAGCAGTAATCACTTTATTAGCAGAACTGTGCTGCCAAGCAGAATCATATCATTCTAGTATGTAAAAACACATCAGGAAAAAATAGAAACACATCCTAACTTGTCAGCAATAAAAAAGCTAAAAAGACAATTTTGATCCCCATAGGCAGTGTTGTTATCAAAATCTTTTATATCTAAGACAGGACTGTGTTCGTCTGTACATATTATTTATATCTTATCAAATATTCAAAAATATCATGACAATTACTCAACAAGTTTTAATAGATATGACAATAGGATCTTAAGTTTTTTCATGTTCCTGCCCCTTACTCTATTTTTTCTATAATTGTATATGCATATTACTTATATACATTCCAATAAATACTTTATTATTACAAAGTGTTTTGCCGTATCTATAATTTACTTACTCAAAATTACGGCCAGTTGTAGCAGGGTAAAGTAATGATAATCTAAACTTCTTATTAGGATCCACGACATAGACTGCTCGAGCAGTTAGAGGTATCCCAGCAGAGTCCAATTCATCTTTATCTATCATGCCAAGCTTATTAGCAATGTTTCTATTCTTGTCTTCAATTATTGGGTATGGAAACTTTTCATCCTCATGGCATCCTGGAATAATGTTAATTTAAGATTTTAATAATTAATATTAATGAAATCATATTAATTTAAACAAATGTTAGTGGTTCATCAACATATTTCAAAATTTTATTTATGCACAATAATAAATACATAATATAGCCATTGTGTATTTATATCACTTGTTGAAAATTAGATCTAATTGCAAGGACTGTGAGCACAAGGAAGGTGTTAATTGGAGTGTCAAGTTGAGCTGTCAGGGGACAATCATGCTCATGCACTTGGATCAAAATATCTAATTATGGATGTGGTATATCCCCATAATTAATATTTTTGAATATGTTATATAACATTGTAAAAATTATGATGAACTATTACAATATATATATATATATATATATATATATATATATATATATATATATATATATATATAAAACAAGGTTACAACAGGCCAACCTTATTAGACATGCAGAATAACCTTTCAAGGAGATGCCACACTTCATCATACAAATACCTAATCAAAATAATAAAAATGGGGGGGAATGGCTGTAAGTGGGAGTACTTCATTAGCTATTCTCAAACCTACAAAACACACTGACTTAAGATTTCTATGTTAGATTTACCTGCATAGCTTTTAATGTCCTTACACCATTCAATATGGGATGCTACAGAATCACATGACAATCCAATGACTTTAACATTGCGTTTTGTAAATTCTGGTAACAAGTTTATTACTTTTGCAAGCTCAGTTGTGCACACTGGAGTAAAATCAGATGGATGAGAGAAGAGTATACCCCACCTAAAATATACAGAAAATCTCTAAATATCAAGCATCGAGTGGTTATCCGAATGTAAACTGTAAGCAAAAACTAACAACTCATGACAAGAGAAGAAGTTTCATAGGTATAGATAAATCAATGTATTCTGAATTATAAAAATTAATGTAAGATTTAAACAAATAGTGCTGAAAGTAACAGCACCATATGCTTGGGTTAGTTAAACCAATGTATAGCAAGTTTTCAGACAAATTAAAATGTAAACGCTTGTTTAATAATTAAGTGCTGTGTACATAATTATATTATTCGATTATATACTATTTTGTAACAAATATCCTTAATACAAACAAATCGTAATAAGAACTTAAATAAAAACATTAATATTGCTTACCAGTCACCGAGCCATTCATGAAAATCAATTTCTCCTTCAGTTGTGTTCGCACTAAAGTTAGGAAAAATATCTCCAAGCAACATTTTAGGTATTAGAAAATAAAGTTCAAGTAAACAACGACAAGTTACAGGTTAGCGGCTACAATAATTTATAATACTATTACAGTCTCCTACTACACGAATAAATAATATATACAAAACAAATTAACATATGTAAAAAAGAACAAATATTTAAAATTCAAAAATAGACATTTACGGATTACATGGGTTATTTTGAATTGTAATGCTGGTTACTGGTTGGTAAAAGTTTGATATATAGTCTGTTAAATATAGAGAATACACTTCTTTTAATAAGTGTTTTAGGCGGCACATCAGTCGGCCAAATAATTTAATAAAAGGTGACCACTTCTATACATTACGAAAGGTAAACCGTCGTTGGCTTAATAAGAGTATAAATCAAAAAGTGTCTATAAATAGTAGCAGCATAGTTGTTCAGTGGTTTGTACGTTTTATTGATATGGATTATAAAAGTTTTTTTTTTTTATGAACAAGTCAATTTTGTAGAGCTTATCCAATATAATAGTGATACATTTAATGTACTATTCAAATCTTTCTAGACCATACAGTAAAGACTATTAACATGTAGATCATTTATATTTCAACAATTCTGTGCAAGAGGATAAGTGTTTCATTTTGCACAGAATCACTTTTAATCCACAGTAGTAAATGTATTTAACTTTTGATTTCGCCTAAATTATTATATTGCTTCTTTATCTACATACATATACAAAATCTATGGTTTTTTAAATAGTTTACCCAATATCTGTCGAATGGTAAGCGTTTGCCACAGAGTAACTAAATTGACATTTGCTTATCTGAATATCTGTGGATAAATCAATGGCGTCACCGTCTAGGACCCAGCCCGTTCCTTGCGATTTATAATTTTAACAGTATTACATTTATTGGGAAATCAAAACTTATTTTGTTATAAGTATTAGTGGTTGAACGTAAGTAAGATATTAATATTTAATAGGACATTAAATTGAACTACGTATTATTTATTTTTCTGGGTTTTTTAATTCTGAGACCCGATACAAGATGGACGTCAAATAATTGTATTGTGACGTGATTACATAAAATAACATTTTCATAAGGAATGTGCTGATAATATTATGTGTTAAGTCTGCTATATTGTATATAATATTGCTATTTATTATAAAAAGAAATTAGTGCGGGGCAATGTAGTCCCAGGATTTAGTATTTAAAGTTACAATTGGGACTAAAATCTGCTTAGGTAATGGCACCCAAGTAGCCTGTAAAAGAGTACACCGATGACAAGAATGCAAGTCGGATCGTATACGCCCACATAGTCTAGAGCTTTTCCACAGAGTTTATATCTACTTGACCATAGAAATGTACATTGAGCTATATACATGACATCTAATAAGGTCATTGTCCTCTTTTTAAAAGTACATAATCGCCAGCTACTGTCTGCACTAACCTAAAAATGATAGTTCTACCTGCGTGTTGTTTGTTCGCCTTGCGAGTTTTGATGTTTGTTTTTCTGTTTTTAATTTTTCTAGGACACAAACGTAAATAAGTATTTGCTTTGAGTCAGATTAAAACATTTTCTCTTTTGTAACATTACTCACAAATTATATTTACGAATGTTAAAAATGATAAGACAATTGAAAAGAATGATTTTGTTTGAAAATGCATATAAAGTTATTTCATAAAAATATTCTTTTCATACATTTTTGTGTAGTTACATTGTAGCGAATTGTTTTATGTATTTAAGTAACATATAATACTAATATTAATAAATGTTATGCATAAGCTTTGTTTTTATTAGCTGCTTAGTTGAAAGTTATTTAAGTTTTTTTTCTTTATATACATATTTGTGTTATATAAAAAGGGAATTGTTGTATGCATTATGCAGTAAAAACATATGATTGTAGTTTGTAGGTATTTTTGTAATGATAAGTATTATGTTGTTTCTTTCTAATTCATCATTCATTCCATCCATAAAAAAAATAATTTGCATAATTAATGGAACTTTAAAAGCATGTTTTTAAAAATCATAAGAAATAATATGTACAGATAATATTATTGGCAGATTAGGGTACTTACATGTTCATTGAAATAGAAAGTAATTTTCTTAAATTACCACATTGCTTAGCGGTTAAATGAATATTAATGATCACTGTTTGTTATATTCCATTGTTTCCTATTATTTGAGATACTTAAAAGTTACTTTTTGCCTTTCAGCTAATAACATATTTGCACAGTGTGCTATGTAAAACTTGATTGTTAGAAATTGAACTGTGTAATCTACCTAAAACTCTGATAAAATTAATACAATTGTAATTGCAAGATGCAGACTATAAAATGTGTTGTTGTTGGTGATGGAGCAGTGGGTAAAACCTGCTTGCTTATCAGCTATACTACTAATAAGTTCCCATCAGAATATGTGCCCACTGTCTTTGATAACTATGCTGTAACTGTCATGATTGGAGGTGAACCATATACTCTGGGCCTTTTTGACACTGCAGGTGTGTAAAATTTATTAAACTTATTAATTTAAATATACACCCATTATTTCTTTATTAAAATGTATTTTATGTTTGTTATCAGGTCAAGAAGATTATGACAGATTGAGACCATTAAGCTATCCACAAACTGATGTTTTTCTTGTTTGCTTCAGTGTAGTTAGTCCCAGTTCATTTGAAAATGTTAAGGAAAAGGTAAATTTTAATAACTATATATGTAACTGTATGCTAGGAATTAAAATAGTTTAAATTAAAACTGAGTTACATAATTATTGTTTGTGAGTTTTATATATATTCTGTGTACAGTGGGTGCCAGAAATAACTCATCATCAGCAAAAAACTCCATTTTTATTGGTGGGCACACAAATTGATTTACGAGATGATCCGGCAACAATGGAGAAGCTGGCAAAGATTAAGCAAAAGCCTGTGTCACTAGAGCAAGGTGAAAAGCTTGCTAAAGAGCTGAAAGCTGTCAAATATGTGGAATGCTCTGCCCTCACTCAGGTAAAATTTTGAAATTTCAAAAGAATAACAGGTATAGTATTTTGTGCTCCTCTGTAGATATTCACCATAAAAAAAAAAATGTGCTTAAATTTTAACTGTCATATTTTCTATATTCTTTTATGGTGCTGTGATTTAGATTGCTAGACCTCAACAGCTGCAAAATAAATACTTTTTAAACATGATATTGATTTAGGTTGTTCAGTATAGCTTGGGAAGGCTTAGTGCACAATTGAGTCCATTTAAAAAAAGCTGTATAAATTTCCACTACACATGTATCATCACCATTCCTGTTACCAAGGAGATCTTTACAACAATGATAGATAAACTATCATTATATGCCATATATTAAAGAAAAGATTGTAGTCACACATCTTTTATGGCTGGACAACATCAGAGCACTTATATGAGATTATTTGGATGTAAATCACTTTCCTTGAAGACAGGTCTTCAAAATGTGCTCATTGCCAGTTTTGACCTGTGCTTTTGAATCATTATCTCATTCTATGGGCCCCATAAAAAAGCTCAAGGACTAGCAATGATCAATGGACATGGATTTTCCTCTTTTTGCAATATGGGCGAATGACTTAAAGGGGGCACAGGTTTTGAGGGTCTCATTGGGAGAGATTTATGTGGAACTGTGGACATCCAACAGATAAGCAGCAACAAATTATGAAATGATGAAATAACACTGATTATTTTGAATTTACAGAAGGGGCTGAAGAATGTGTTTGATGAAGCTATTTTAGCAGCCTTGGAGCCTCCAGAACCTGTAAAGAGAAGGAAATGTGTTGTACTATAATTTGACAAAACATCCTCGTCAATGGCATGCTTTAAAACAATCCTTGAGATTGGGAAACCCATTTAAGCTACCAATTTTAACATTCATCTTAATTTTATAATCATTAATACTATTTAATACATGCCATACATTTAATAACTACCCAGACCATTATCTTAATAATATAGTATTACTCCTAATATGTACTCTTAATGAAATAGTTTTTAGTTTTTGCATCTTTTTGAATATTTTCTACTATATATCATTATTCTATATCTATTATCTTAATTTTTACACTGCAGGCATTTTCCTAGAATGTCTATTTTTGTGTTATAATATCAAAGGTAGTACAATCCTATGAGGGACCAACACTCCCATACAATGTATTAAATGTATGAATTGAATTTTATATTGTGTTTATTGGTACAGCATTGCATTCAGAAAATATCTGCTGTTATATACTCATAACATTAAATTTTAAGTGACTTACTCTCTAGTTTTTAATTAATTTAAATTTCAATGAACATATATTTAACTATTTAGCAATATCTTGAATTCCTGTTTTGTTAAAAACAAATACAGAAACTAATAATCTAAAAAGTAAAAGAAATTTTGAAAAAATGATTCAAAACATAGTATATAGTCAATAAGTCATAACTCAACATAGCAAATTGAATTCTAAATAGCTTTGCATATTCCATCATATTATGAATATTTTCATTCTATTCTTTATTATTACTTGATAGTCAACTTTGTGATTCAAACAAAACTTATATTATGATAAGTATACACTATCAAGGGATTGCTGCTGTTTTTGATATTATATATATCTGTTATTGTTAACAGTTTTATAGGAAATTTGTACCTCATAATAGCATTATAAACATTTTATATTAAATACTATAATTGTATACATAACAAATTAAAAATGTTATTTAACCAGGTTCACATGCTTTTCACAAGAAGACTTTTTGTATTCTTGTTTATTGTTTTTATGAGTTTGATTTACATATATACTGCCAAGATTAATTATAACTTTTCATAAAAGGTGGAACAAAGCATGATTCGACAGAGATCCAATGAAATATCTATGAGTAATTTCAATTCTATTATTGAAGTCTAATGAATTCTTGATAAGATTGTTTTCTATATGCTTCTATTGATTCTAAAAGCTCAAGTTATATGTTAAAAAAATTGTTTACAATCAGTTCCACCTTTTATTTGTAATGTTTTTTTTAAATTTATTATAAAAGGTGTATTAATTGTATTTTTGGTATACAAAGTTTCATATATGTATTAATACTCCATTACTAGATTTAACTATACACACCGGTATATTTAGCGAAACATAAAGAAATATTTCATATCCGTATCATATAAGGTTATGATATTGATATCAAACATTTATTTTTTATATGTTCTGCTTAATATTCTGGTGTGTATATGTCAACTTAATTACTGTCTTTTTTTTTTTTTAAATATGAAAGGTCACTAATTTGATTGTGAGGTGGATTACATAGTATATTGCGGTGTGAATATCAATTACTAGCAATAAATATTAGTGGAAGTAGCATTTTATATCATGATATATATTCGCAAAGTGTATTACGACTGAATTGATAAAGGTATTCATTCCATGAAATTATGTTGGCATTTTGATGTGTGCACTGCGATTTTGATTTTATAGCGTATTTAGAAGCTTGTGCATATATTTTGCAGGGTGATTTATTTTTTGTGCAAGATTTTTATACTCTGTATATGCATGCTGCCTCAACACAAAGTTACGCACAGGGACGCTATATATTGCGCTATTAAAGACTTGAATCATGTTTTTTTGTCCAATTAATTTATATTCAGTAATAGTTCAAGTTTGAGTTTTATTTCATAAAGTATCGAGATCTGGGGAAAGAATATTGGGTTATGTGGGAATTTTACCCACAAAAACCCCTTCGGTAGTGTCACATGTCTGCTGGGGTGGTTCTGACAACTTGGGCAAGACCTACCAGTGTCACCGTTTGTTTATATTAGCAATACTGTAGTAACAGCCTCCCTAGTCCAGTGGTGAAAGTTCTTGATTTGCTCGCAGAGGTTCTGGGGTAGTTCCCTGGTAGAGTGAATTTAGGAATGCATTTCCCTAATTGGTCTGAGTCTTGATTAGTGGGAGGCTTCGGCCGTGACTCGTTATAGCAAACACTTACCATAAAATACGTACTTTCAAGCAAGAGATTTGTGGTCCGGTTGGAAACTAGAAACCATAAGAAGTAAATTAATTAACCAGATAACAGTGCTTCCATCTTAGCCTGTCCAACACTTAACATCAGGTGAGATTACAGTAAAAAAAAAAATGAAATAATAGGTTTAACAAAACTACTACTGCTGAATAACAACAGGTTTTATTTCACAACCAATGAAATATAGACAATAAGAAAGATGCAATAAGTTTATCATGCTTTTAGAAATGAACATAACACCTTATTTTCTTTAATGGCGCGTATTGTAGTAGAATATATTTTCGGCATATTATTAACCGTCAGCGGTTTGATGTTGTCGCGTGGCTTATCCGCTACATTATATTCCCTGTAACTAGATTTTAATTACTGTTTTTCATACATTGTAAAATACATTTCACTTAGGATCTCCGCTATCTCAATTGTATTTTGACGGCATGCCAACTGCTAGGTTAATTTAAAATTTCATTTATAAATTGCTTACCAGGAAGTCTTCCATCTGTCATAAGTGTGGTCACGCCGTCGTCGTAATTGTCAGCGATACTAGAAAAGTCACCATTTCGGGTGATTTCTCTATAGTGCGAGCATTCTGGTTCAGATCTGTAAAGACCTGAATTTGACAGCCAGTGAGTAAAGATAGAGAGCTGTCCACCAAGTACCTTTTTTGTGAGGTAGAGGTCTCGCAAAAGGAGGCACTTGGTTGATTTCGGGTGCCCTTGTTATTCATAGCAGAAGCCTGGCATCTGATTCTCCAGGGTCACAGAATGCTCCAACAAGCTGCTGGTACCTTGCCTATTTATAACTAGGATCTGTATAAATAAAGAAATTAAGAAATTTATATGCTACTGAAGTAACCCAAGACAAAGGAAAAAAGTTAGAATCACTATATACCAGGACTCATTCATGCTTCAGGTTTATGCGCCTTGGCGTGCTGTCGATTTACATAGCAGAGGTTCTAAATTTATAATATTGAAACATTTATATAGTTGTTCACTGATTCATATTGTATCATTATGCATGGAATGTTTCATATTCAAATGTATTTGTGTATATATGGAACTGTCCTTTTAATAATACTATGTACTGACCTTCAAAGTATTACAGTAATCTGTCCTTAAAACATAACTGCGCTAATTAATTGCTGTTATCATATGTTTATCTTTATATTATTTGATTTCATATTCTTACTTTGTGTCAGTAACTAGATTTAGGTGTATATTGAATTAATAAATGTAAGAACAAAACTGTCTTTTATTTAAAAAAAATTTTCAACCCAATTAAAACCCCATCAGTACATATCAGTAGGTCTCAAACCTTTTTTGAAAGAGGCCACAAATACGTAAAATAACTCTTACGCGGACCGCAAAGAAAAATTATGTAAGGTTACAAATCGTATCAAACAACTGAATTGATTAGTCCCGTATATTTAACATTTCTCTATTATTATCTGATATTTCGAACACACCGGTCACAAGCAGTTAAAAATATTAAAAATAATATTTACTATAATGAAATAAGTGTCTGTTCAGCATCAACTTCATTTGACGTGGTGAAAGATTTTACAATTAATGGTTAACATTTTTCATATTTATTTACTGATTAAAAAAGCCTTACAAACTAGAGCTCGTACAAATACTTCTTAAACTAAAAAACATCTATTCGCTTTTATGTACGTTTCTAAATTAAAGGCATGCACTACAATGAAATAAAAAGTAAACGAAAACTGCATCTAACGCTATAATAATTAATAATAAATTGTACATTAAAAAAATACAGACGAATTGATATTCTCCTCCTTTTTTGAAGTCTGTTAAAAATAAAGAAAACTTAAATTACGCAAATGGAATGATAAATATTCAGGCCAACTCTGACTCTGAAATTAACTACAACATTGGTCGATACATAAGTAATTGTACAAAACTTAATTCTACCAGTATTAGTAAGCCCCTTTAATAATATAAGCATGTTTATATATTTTGTAAACTGATTAATAAATGACTTATATTAATTTATACATCTACACACATGGACCTATTTTCTTAGCGATCTCTCATTTCTTCTAATGTGAGCGAAATTCAATATGGTTTAATTAAAAGCAGATGGACCAATCAGAAAAGCCCGGCGGGCCGCAGATATACTGCCATATACTTTATCCTGTCTACTTCCGGTAGAAACGCATAAGGATGTAAGCCTTCACTTGTCTCCTATTCTTTATAGTTACACACTGATGGAGCTCAAATTAAAAAATCGACGGCTATCTCTTTCCCCAATTCTTCCAGGCATGATTTTTAAAAAAGCAAACCTCTGAAAGTCAGATATGCTATGATATCTTCACATGAGCAATACTGTTATATTAAAAAATAAGACATTAAGTAAAGCTAAGATACCGTCTTTACATTCCACTGATGAGTATAGACGCCACTAAGGAGATAGGGGATTAAAGCTTATACCTACCATGCTTTAAAACGCATAGCTAGCAGTTTATGTGTAAATAACCATTCTCATATATCAATATTCCTTCACATTCTATTTTGTCACAACGGCAAATTCGTCTCGATGAAAAAGGACTAGCTGCGAGATACAAGATTTAACGTACTTTCAGAGGCACGGGCTCCTAACTTTTCTACGTCTAACATACTGATGTTTTTCTAAAATTAAACATAATACTGATTTTGAATGGCCACATAGTCGAACAATCCTACTATTTGATTAATGAAACAGTTTACAGTAACGTTTTCTATTCCATAGTATAGTCTGCGTTTAACTTTATTCTGTTAATATTGTAACTGCCAGTAGATAACTTTTTTCAAAGACGGTACGCATAGATTTTTATAGGATTCGCGATTTTATCTTGTTCTTCAATTTATATTATTTTGACAATTTTGACATTATTTTGTAAGTGCTTTTAATATTCAACACCTTTTTTATATTAAACAATTTGCAGTTATTTTATTTTCGAATTGTTAACCAGGTTTATGTACCTACTATGAAAATTCTAAATTAATAATGGACGACAGTCTTCAGATAACTAACGGTAAGAACCATCGAATGAAATATTTTTAAACTATCATTTTTCTTGACTTTTTACACTGTTCGACATCCTTAAACAATAAGCTTAAAAGTTAGTTTATCCATCTTTACAATTAATAGTTAATTGGTAAACTTGCTAATAATTACGGGGAAAATGACACGTCATGCCAATGAAGTTAAAAACTAAACGAGTCTTGGAAATCTTTGCGGAATACAAAAATTTACATTTTATTCAAATTAATTATATAATTTACAACACCGGAGTCACTGTTGTGATTATTTATATCACTTTATTTTACACCCAATGTAGATGATTTTTGGAATGTCAGTATGTGAATTCGGTTATTTCAAGTAGAAATCGAACCTACATACATTATATAATAAACCACTAGTACAACGAGCCAATAAATTAAAAAAAATATTATAATGCGTTTCAGATAAGCGTCACAGGAGTTCCAGCAGTCTTGCCGGATGTTTAGATGGTGTACGTTCTGAAAGAAAATTGGATATAAGAGGTATGTTTTCTTTAATATATAAATAAAACATTTTAATAAACACTAATTTTTGTACCTACCTACTTACCTAACATATAATAGAATTATGACTAGTAAAAATTAAAGAATTACCTACTAGCACAAAAAATGAGCATTTGTACAAAAATAACAAACTGTTATCTCTTTCCTTAAGTTAAAAAAAGTGTAGAACTAAAATAAAAATACTGAGCCTATAATAAGTTGTATAAAAATACTATAATTGACTGTAATATCTCTATTCTATACTCTAACCAATTTAACAAAATAAAGATATTTTATGACTAATAATACATAACTGTAATTTGAAATTGAATTACATTATAAAGTGCGAGCGTGTTCTTTCTGTTTCGCGTTTAGATAAAAGTTTTTTCAGTTTCAACAAACCTAGATTTTAAATAATTAAATAGTTAAATTTCTCTTAATAAAAATGAAGCTTGATTGATCTGTCCAATCCATCATTGTGCTTTTCGGTGAAGGAAAACATCGTGAGGAAATCTGCCCCGCAAGAAATTCTGGGGGATGTTTGCCAATCCGCAGTGGAGCAGTGTGGTGGGTCTATGATTTAAGAAACCTCTCTCCTAACAGGCCTATGCCCAGCAGCGGGACGTTAATAGGCTGCTACTTACCTTTTTAGCGTTTTATTACGTATTAGGCCCGCTTTTAGTGATTGTATCCTGAATCTTTTTCTGACTTGTAAATTCAAGGTAAATTAAACGAAAATCGTTAATAATTTCTAAAACCAGGTTCTATACCAGAAGTCGATGATCAATTCTCCTTAGCTGAAGCCCGATGCGAAGACTTACAAGAAAAAATTGACTTAGTAAAAACGCTCAAGAAGAAAAAAAAATTAAAGAAACGCAGGTACCTTGTATAAAATTTATTGGTTGTCAATTTTAATAAGTGTTATACTTTTATATAAGTTATGTTGTACATTTATCTTTTTTTTAGAAAAATTATAGATTAGAACTTGATTCTTAACTCAACTGAGTAGTGATATAGATGACTTAGGAAAAGACAATTTACCTCTTAATGGCTTCCCCAAATGCGATTGTCTAAAGCATCCGATAATTTCCTATCTCCCGTTTTAATTAGTGCAGGATCCCGCAAGTAACGCCAGCGAATCCGACCAGATGTGACAAATCATGTATCGCCACTTTCATCGCGTCATCTTTTCCGTCATCGTCAACGTCAGTAGGCGATGACAGAAAACCTCACGAGGCACAGGCCGTCCAGTGTTTACAGCTCTTGGATGCTGACTGGCAATACCTTAGACGCGTATGTGACGGGAGTTGTCCTCACCAACTTCCAATGCACACCTTTATTTGAAAGTATCTGTGTTCTTTTTTACGCAAGCATTTTTCTTCAAGGTTAAAGGTTGGCCAAACGATGTAATCTCTTTAAATGGAATAGCCGAATATCGGTTCGGGAGCTCCTGTTTAAGAAAACGAGTTCTAATATAAATGAGCTTGCTAGACCATCAAAAAAGCCGACCGATTGCCGAAACTCTCGTGTATATTCTTAAAGCTAAGACGTCATATTTTTTATTTTTAAGTATGACTACGATTGCGGAGCCATCGTCTGTGGGTGGCAATGGCGTTGAAAATATTCCATTAATTGCAGTCCGCACTCAGCCCAAAAAAAGTAAGTTATTCTTATAAGACTACAATTAATTTTCTACTAGTAAAACCAGATTCTAGTTACAATCTAGCTTTTATGCACTTTTAAGACAGGCGATATAATACTTTATGAAAATAGTGAATATAATCAAGAAAGCGGAGAGGTGACTAATTATTCCCTGAGCCGAGTTTTATTTAATCCATCCAAATTTTGTTCAAATTACTTTTCAAAATGTCCACTAAATAAAACATGTGGCATCATAATATAAATCTTAATATAAATCATCATAATATTATGTCAGCTTAAATACAAAATTTGTACAGACACCAGAGCAGTTTCATCTTAATTAAATTAGTTTTGTCCATAGAGATATATAGTTCCTTAAATTTTCCGTTGATAATTGCAGTACCGAATATTAGGTGATTTCATATTTATAAAAAAAATGATGGCTTACCAGCTGGCTGGCTGCTCTCTCCTTTTTTAACAGTGCTAATAATGATCGTAAACAAATTCTCATATATTTTTTAAAGGAACTATTACGTGTTAGTGAGATAAAGCTGACTTTGTAGCTAGTGTTGTAGCTGTAGCAGCTAACTGTATGTGTGAAATCAGTTACTAACCATACAAACTTTAATACAGGTGTTTAAAATTAAAAATAAGTAATAAGTAAATTTTTGCTACTTAACACTATAAATGATTTTAAAAATTGTTTTACATGTGGGTTTTGCAAAAACGCTTCGAAACCTCTTTTTTGACCCATACTGTGGAACAGTCTACCTATTTTTTGTGATTCCTGAATACTGCAACCTGAATGATTTCAAAGTAAGGGTCCATATGTACTATTTGAGCACATATGCACGCGTACCAACTTAGACCTCATCATAGTTTTCCATCAGACATGACTTAGGTCAAGCGCAAACCGATCGTGAATAAAAAAAAAAGGTACTACTAGAAGAAAACGATTTTAGCATTACTTGTTACAGAGGTATCTCAACAAGCAGCGAGAGTGAGACGTTTTGATGTGCCCCAACACAACCCAATACGAGGTTACCTCGATCCTGATCTCATCGAACAACAAAATATGTTGGATAGAGTAAATGCAAACAACTTTCATCAACCCCAAAAAAATGCCAGGGTAAGTGACCTTTTCAAAAGTTGCTATAATAATTGCCTCTTTTGTAGAAAATATAATTATTTCTTTTCTTCTACATCATTAATAATAAACTAGTCAGGAGGTTACAAAAATACATATGTTTTCATATAGACAAGGGCGAATCGAGTTATTCGTGAAAATTCGGCACAGGCTCCGTCACGTCTCCGTCGAGCTCGAGCTGATGGCGATAGTAAGTTGATACTGTTCTTACCGGTGAAATAAAAATAGTATTTTTCAATTTTTACTTAATAGTAGAAATATATAGAGATATAGGGAAAATGAGAACTATTATTATTTCACGCTTTCCCTGTTAGCATATTTATACATTATATTGTTCAAATTTTCAATCTTTAACAAAATACTTTTTATCCAATAACTCTAGTTTAAAATATATATTAAAACTTACATTAAAAATTTATAATTAAAACTAGGGAGATTTTCAAACTTTTAAGTTTGTGGATTTAAATTACTGGACAATTAATGCATTTAGTTGAAAACGTGTCGGACTCCCGTCACATAGGACTGTGAGAGTCCACTTGTGTACTATGCCTACCATACTGTGGAGCAGCGTGGTGGCCCTAAAAACCCTCTCTCCTATGGGTGAGAAGACCTGTGGCCAGCAGAGGGACTTCAATGGGCTGTTATTTGTCGTTTACTTCATATTCTTGTAATATATGGTCTCATGGTAGCAAACATAATTAGTCTCGTTAAACTCGTAGTTTAATTAAGTTATGTTATTAAAATTCCTTTATTTTTGGTAAACTTGTTGATCATTGAAAGTATAGTCATATGTACTTTGAAAATATAATAACTCGGAATGTTATAGCGATGTGCGGGCAAGGTGTTCAAATTGAATCGAATAATTTGGCTCAAGAGGTGGCGTGCGGTGGTGACGAATTGTCTGATTACACCGACGAAGACATATATGACCGTGCAGATAATACTTACGTAGAGTAAGTCTTGGATATTTAATATTTTTATTTAAGACACTTTTTTGTAATTACTATTAAACTATAAGAACGAAATCGTTACGATAATATACGTAATAACCTAAAACTATATCATTATTAATCAATTAATTTTTATACTTTACCTTACAGGTTATGTTATAGGCAATTATAAAAAAGGTCAAATATGACTCACTCACCCTTGAAAAATCTGTAGCTGTACAAGCTATTTGCGCCTCTTAGTAAAAGTCTAGTAACAAAAATACTAATGCAATATTTTAACATTTCAGGTTGAAGACCAATAATCCCAAGCGACACATTGACTTCCGTCAGCAAACAAAGCAAAATTCGGGGCACCGACGTAGACATGTTCCAAAGGAAAATGTGACTCAAGCAGGTATTTATTTTAATATACATATATATATATATATATATATATATATATATTGTGCCAAAATTTCTTTTTTTTGTACAAGGCGTTACGAGACCTCTTCCGAAAACGAGATCAGACGACAGTACTAATGACATCTTTGGATTGGACTGGGCAATAAATTTTAGAAAGCATTTTTAAAACGTTTTTTTAGCATTGTTAACGCTCTATCATGTTAGCACAGCTAAATGAAACGAAAGATTCATAAAAAGTACATTATTTTGCTAAAAAAAAAACCAACACTGAAACACGAAATTCCGGATCAGCCCGGGTCAACGATCTCTAGCTAAATATCATTGACCCGGGCTAGACGTTGTCTGTTTTTATTATTGTGATTCATATCTGATTTTTTTTAGTAAAGTAACGTACATTTTATGAAACGATCATTTCATTTAGTTGTGCTAATATTAAATCGTCAGCGTCAATAATGCTATTGAAACGTTATAAAAGAATGATTGTTTTTCCTCCCACCATCAAATTGTAATTAGTACTGTCACCTGTCTACGTTTTCGGAAGCGGTCTTCTAACAATTTGTATAAATATCATCTAAACATTCACATGCATTTAATTAAAATTTCAAACATACTGTTTTATTTATTTATTTATTTATTTTATTTTATTGTAATCAACAGCTACTATTACAAATATACGTACAGTTAGAGATATTATACAAAATAAGGCTACTTCAGATTACACATTGATAAAAACAAAAAGAATGTTTTATTCATATGTATAGAAAGATAATGTTTCCCTTCTTAAGAAAAGGCTTCGTAAGAAGGGTAATCTTTTATCTTTAATTACAAAAACCGTAAATTATTTTCTATTTCGTTTCCAAAGCGTCTCCGCCGCGTTGGCCGGAGGAATCTCATGAGAAGTGGCGCGGGTCGCCTTCAACTTCGAATCGCCAAGGCCAGCAACAAAGTAATAGTTATTAAAATAACATCGGTATACTTATAATATTATATTTGGCAATTTGGTTAAGTATTCAAATTTCTTATTTGATGATATAAAATTTATAAATGTACTAAAAGTAATTGTTATAATCGCAAAGTAATTTACTTGTATATTATTAATATACTCTGAATTCTAAAGATATTATAATCTTACTATAAAAAAAAACCCGATCCCGATCTTATTTCTCTTATCTCTATAGTGTTACAATATAATATGATACTCATTATTAGTTAGCCCTTATTCATTTCCTAATATCAACATTACTTATGAAAACAAAAACGTAGGATAATTATCCAACTGTAAACAATGACTTGCGATGTCAGTGTTTTTCTACGAATACCAATCTGCTTCACAATATAATGCAAAGCCAATTGTTCGCGGTTCAAACGCATTGATTAATAAGGAAATAAAACGTTTAATATTATTTAATTACCCAATTACATATCAAACTTTGCTACAAATAGTTATAAAACAGGTACAAATGTATATCAAGCGGATGGAAGGCCAGTGGTGGAGTTGTTTCATAAAAATCGCCCTACCTCGGAGCCGTGGCCGCGTCAAATACACATCAATGTAAACGGGGAGATGAGAAATCATAAAGGCATAATATCTTTTTCAATTCTTACTATAAGCGTATATATTTCATCTACTATGAGGATAAAAAATAAATATATATAAATCGCTAGTTGGAAACTACATTCGATGACCGACCGAAATTGCCGAAATGATCGGCAATGAGACGGGATGGAGGACAGTTGCTTCTTTCTGCGAGGCTTTCATCTTGCAGAAGTAGGCAATGTTGAGGAAACATGAGGCTGCGACAGATGCCCTTTCTTGCCGTTATTCGAGAGAAGGGAGTAGGAGGCGTATGTTCCCCACCTGCTCCCATTTGAATGAGCCTTCTGTATGCATCTGGGGTGCCATCGGAGTCGAATGCTTAGTGCAATCTTCTGGTACCCTATATATTACATATTTAAAGCTTCAGTTGAGTTTTAGTGGCTATTCTGTAGTGTCCAGCCAGTTCCACATTACCGGAGCAGTACATTTATCCGGCGTACATAAATGTAAATGATTTTTAATTGAAATGATTAAATTATTACCGATTTCATAGCTCGCAGTCCACAACCTTACCAAGAAGAAGTAACAACAACCGGCCCACTTGAAGACGTGGTTACGACTAAGCCTCGTAAAAAAAAGGTATTGTTAATAAACGTCATTTTTAATAGCATTTCAAAAATATTAAAATATATCCTGAACACAAAAAAAATCATAAAACTCGATCTTACCCTTTTAGGAGTAGTTAAGAAGTGTTTTAGTCACTAAGATAGAAAGGCACTGAAGAATATTATACATATATAAATATTGAGTGTATATTACTTTTTTTTATTTACTTAGTTACTGTTAGTTAATAACTTATCATTAAATACGTTGCATTGCAACATATAAAATAGGTTGAGGAAAAATCAGGTTTCAAAGTGCAAGCTCATTGGCAATTATATTAATTAAACTGAACACATCAAGTGGGAAAGCGACAAACTATTTTGTTTCCTTTTTGTCAAAAAGTAAATTTCTAAGTGTAACTTATATTACGCGATATAAAAAAGGTAAGGTAAGCAGCAGCCTATTAAGGTCCCACTACTGGGAACAGACCTATCACATAGGAGAGAGGGTTTTGGAGCATAGACCCATTACGCTGCTAACTGCGGAGTGGCAGGCTACACATACCCCTGATTTACTTTTTCTCACGATGTTTTCCTTCACAGACGAACAATTAAGCATGTAAATTTCATTTATACAGAGAAATTTAATGGTGACTGTTGTGGAATCAAACCCATGATTTCGCTAAACGAAAATCCACGCGTCGAACCACTAGGCCATCGTGGATTTTCATTGCATCGCGCGACCTTACTTTCCTACATTTTTATAAGTAGTACATAGCTCTAAATAATTTTCGTTATTTGTCATGACTGATCTTCCTTGTCAAACTTTCTAGTAGTTTTTGAGTCATATAAATCATTATTATTTCAGACGAATCGTCCGAAATTCCAAATACGTAGGTATGAGCTACCAACCGTTTCATCTCGGATGAAACAGGTTGGTGTGCGCTACCCATCCACAAACACCAATTGCGCAGATATACCTTTCGTTGTAAGTAAAAGCGCCACGCCGTCGTTCAACGTCGGAGTTAACTTACAGCAGGTAATTATAATCCAAGTAATATAACTAAGTTTAAAGTATATTCCAACTTAATATACCTACCAAGAGTGAGAACTATATGATATGATTAGCTGTGTTTTGACGATTTCCTATTAGCTAATAGCCACAGCAAAAAGGTGTCATTGAAATGACTATTCTATTTGGCACCAGCTTCTTAAACTTGAAAAGTAATGGGACATTGATGGACTAGTGGTGAGACACGTTGGTTCTCGTCTAGAGAAATTGCCGGTTCGAATCCACAGCAGGCACTGTTAAATTTCCCTTTATAAATGAAACGTACGTTCTTGATTATTCCTTCAAAGTTTTTCAGCAGAGGTAAACCTCGTGAGGATACCTGTATATCCCGGGTGCATTTCTGGCATATGTGTAGCCTACCAACCCATAGTTAACTAGTGTGGTGGTGGGTCCTTGCTTTAAAAACCTTCCCATCGCTGAGTGGGAAAGCCAATGCCAGACAGTGGGACGTTAATACGCTGCCTCTTACCTGAACTTCCTTAAACATGGAAAGAGACCTTTAAACTCTTCACTTGAGCTTGCATTGTGTTTTCCTAACATTTAGATTGGCATAGTACCATCTTTGCTTATGAAGTCATAGAAATAATATAATAATTGAAAAAACGGGCTCTGCTATATCAAATAATATTAATATAAAATCGTATTATATTATTATTTAGCTATTTACATATATTCATAAGGATTGTGTGCGTTAATACTATGAATTACAAACGGGGAAATTATAATATTGTTAACTTTTAATTAGTCTTGCTCAATTTGATTAATTTGTTCTATCTTTTTAAAAAAAGTTTATTGCGCTTTCGTAGATTTAGAAAAGGCCTATGATCGAGTGGTGAAGAATGAGCTGTGGTCAACGTTATCTACGTATGGGGTGAGCGGTAGTCTGATTCAAGCATTGAAGTCTCTCTATGAGGGTTCTAGTGCCTGTGTCAGAATAAACGGAGCGTACACGGAGTGGTTTCCTGTCGAAAGAGGTGTTCGACAGGGATGTGTTGCGTCACCATGGCTGTTCAACCTTTTCATGGATAAATGTTTGACAGATTTAAAAGAATGTATGTATGGGTTAAGAATGAATGAATTACTCATCAAATGTTTACTCTACGCTGATGATCAAGTAATACTTGCGTCATCCGCTAACGAGCTTCAGGAGATGCTAAATATTATGAATGAAGCTTTGAAAGGGAAAGGAATGAAAGTGAATGTAAACAAAACGAAAGTTATGCTTTTTGAACGAGATGAATCTATGATGAATGGCAATATTTTGATAGATGGGGAACAAGTGGAAGAGGTGAAAGAATTTGTATACTTGGGATCTAAATTTACAAAAGATGGAACATGTGAAAGTGATATCGAAAGGAGAGTGAATGCAGGGAATATGGTAAATGGTGCTCTGCATGCTTTTATGAATAGCCAGATGGTGTCTCAAAGGGCTAGACTGGCAGTGCATGCTGGAGTGTTGGTGCCAACACTTATGTATGGTAGTGAAAGTTGGGTATGGCAGAAGAATCACAAAAGTAAAATAAATGCGGTAGAGATGAGAGCGTTGAGAAGCATGAGTGGATTAAAACTGAGTGACAGAGTGAGAAATAGTGTGATAAGAGAACGTTGTGGTATAAAAGAAGACGTAGTGACTAAAATTGAGAAAGGTATGCTTAGATGGTTTGGGCATGTAGAGAGAATGAATGAAAGGAGACTGACAAAAAGGATTTATGAGTCAAGAGTGAATGCGAAAGTTGGAAGGGGAAGACCAAGGCGAACGTTCCTGGACCAAATCCAGGACATTTTAAATAACGGCCAGGTCAAGAGTACTCTAAACCGACGAACTTGTATGAAAGGTTTAATGAGATTGAAAGAAGCGAAGGAGATATGCAAGGATCGTGGCAAGTGGAAGGATGTTGTCTCTGCCTACCCCTATGGGAATGAGGCGTGATGCTATGTATGTATGTATGTTCTATCTTTGTAACATTTGTGTAAGTTGTTTTCGTTTTTACAGGTCTTAAATGGGTTAAAGGTACAGCAGCCTCTATCGGGGATACCCTTGACAATGGCCCACCACATGGGTCAGTATAAACACTTGTCTTTCCTAGATAATTATTTTATACAAGTAACTTGTTGTAATATCTTATATAGATACGAACAAAAATTTATTTTTATATATTGTTTTATGTTTCTGGCGCTGTTCTGCCCTATTATTTATTTAAGTCTGCTTCTTTACATAATAAGGTTGTCTGGAAGAGATTGCTTATGGCAATAAGACCTTTGCACGCTATATTGTGTGCAATAAAGTATTTTCTCTCTCTCTTTCTCTCTTGTTTCATTTAGACTATTTACAGGTCTGCGCCACATTCCAAGACCAAGCACAAGCGGCGGAAGTGCTACAGCGGTAAGGGTCGTTTGTAAACATTCTTTACGAGTATTTTATTATTTAAGAATACTCTTTAAAGGTTGTGTGAGTCAAATTAAGGCTATTAAACCATATTAACCTTCCTCTTAACGATGATAAAAGCAGTAATGTAGGTTAGTGTAGCCGTAATTCCAACCTTTCACCAAGCAAGAGATTTGCGTTCCAGTACGACGCTGTGTAGAAACCATAAGGGGTAAATTACCTTTTACCAGGTTAGAGTGCTTCCATCTTAGACTGCATCATTACTTACCATCAGGTGTGATCGCATTCAAGCTATCAGCTATAAAAAAGCTATCAGTATTGCGCTTGATATTTTTCTATATGCATTATACGTAACTAGCTGAATCTGCGACTTTGTCTTTGTGGAATGTTTTTTTGGTACCATTTTCATTAATTTAAGCAAATTGTTTTACAAATTAGAAGTAAAGCCCTTTGAGGCTGGAATTTCCTAAAATTTACTTTTATATATAGATAGTTTCCATCATTATTAAATAGTTTCCACTGTCGAAAAAAATTCTGACCCAAGTTTTACATACCATTTCGTTTGTGGTAAATGTGAGATTTGAATTTATTTTAAATGTGAATTTTTTCAATAAACACCCCCTTTGCGGGTGAAATTTCGTAAAATCCGTTCTTAGCTGACCTCTTCTCGTAAAAAGGAATATGCCGGCCAAATTTCAAGTCTCTATGCCTTATGGTTCTAGAGATATGTAATGAGTCGATAGTTAATAACCCCGCAACCCCCTTGCGGATGGAATTTCCTAAATTCCGTTCTTATCTGACCTCTACTCGACAAAAGGAATATTCCTACCAAATTTCAAGTCTCTAGGCCTTATGGTTCCAGAGATATTGCGATGAGTCAATAGATACCTGGATATCACTTATATATATTGTTAATGTTTCCTATATATAGACCTGGTAAGCGACCAGAAGGAATATTTTTACATCGAGCGTCAGAGTTTTTATAGTTGTTAGTTTTTATTATATTACTTTTTT
The DNA here is from genome assembly GCA_015832385.1 of Elymnias hypermnestra. NCBI lineage: Eukaryota > Metazoa > Arthropoda > Insecta > Lepidoptera > Nymphalidae > Elymnias > Elymnias hypermnestra. Next base: position 2,053,095 of record JACTOM010000032.1, on the reverse strand, counting down.
CATGAAACCAATAAATAGCGCATGTGTATTGATGCAAAATGTTATGCATTATAATATGAGCTTTGCAGACGTCTGACATCTACAACTGTAGCCCAAATTTTGATTTGGATAGACCACAGACATTATTTTATCACGCAGCGATGTATTAGTACCGGTGTATAGTGTTTTGTTATTTCTCTAGAAACCAACACTACACAACAGTGAAATAAATATCATAAAGCTGGGTGGAAAGACGCTGCGTTTGCCAACGTTCAAAGGCATGTCATACAACCGCCTGCTGACACTCTACCGTCAGGGTGACGGCATCGTTCCTCGCTTCCTACGAGCTGTCAGTCGCCCTCACTACTTTTATACCTCTATGTACAAGTGAGTATCATAAATATTAAGGAAACTCATCTAACAATGTAAATAAGGTTACACTTTGCAATTCTCTTCTCTTTGCAAGATTACACATGCAAATCAATCCGTGAGCTTTGGAGTTTCCAACAGGACACACAGTAAAATTGAATGCATATTTTAGTACTGTCAGGATTGTTACTTGATTAATAAATTTTTCATTGATAATTAACTTTGTCTGATATATAAATCATCTTATACCACATACGTAAGACCGCCTCTTGTACTCGTGTATTTTTAATTGTCTGTGTCTTTGTAATTGTGTATATTTACGGTGTACAATAAAGAGTATTCTATCTATCTATCTATCTATACGTGGTTTTTATAAGATTTATAGCAGGACTGATTTTATTTTTTATTTAACAATTTGGACAAAATGTTGCCCTGAATAAAAATTTATTATTATTATATAGGTTGTATTTACAGATATAATTATTTTGATTATATACTGTCTAAAATTAAGCCTCCCTTACGATAATTGTTAAACTCCTATTATTAGGAGTTTAACAATTATCGTATTATCAAGTTATCACGTCTGGGGCGTTTCTTTGAGGTTTGTCTCTTTGATTATAATATATTAAGAAATTTAAAGGATAGACAAACAAATGTGTTCAATCACAAACAATTCACAGTAAAAAAATAATATCAAAATGTAAAGCGTCTGAGATTTCAAAGAAATCAGTCATACTGACCGCACTATTATTAATATAGAGTTCAGATGAACGCGTTTTAGAATTGCGTCTAATATATAGGTTTCAGTCGATAGAATTTGCAGCTAAAATCAACCACGCAGATCCAAAGTTCCACAAATACTGATAGTGAAAATAATTTTTTTATATGTTTCATATATTTTAGATTATATTTATAAACACAACACCAGAAATTACCTACAGCGAAAATGCCTGGCAACTTGAAACACACATTTAATCTAGTTGAGGCACTTGCTCCCACATATAATCCCGATATTGGTGTTACAAATAAATATCTACATCTCTCAGAGATGCTCCCGTTATATGAAGTGAATTGATCTCACTGCAAATTAATGATGAATAATGAATATTTTATGTCGGGGTTACTGCAGATTACTACTGTGGATACTGCAGATTAGATACTGTGGCGTATAAATCACTTTATTTTACTACAGATTTATGTTATTATTTGCACATATCAAATATAACGTATAAAAAAAAGCATTTTGAAACACCACATATTTTTTTCTGAAACTTTTTAAACTTCACATTTTTCTACTAACATTAATAATATTGATTTGTTTTTGAAGATTACTACAAAATACATAGATTATTAGTGATAAAATGAAATATTCATAGGACATGCCTACATATTTATAATCACAAAATAGCTAATAACTTGTATCTACGTGTAACTATACGGTTCATTGTCGGTATGGTTCATTTACATCGTAGGGGTCATGGACAACTATAATAGATTGCTAAAACTATCTATTTAAATCATTTCAAGAAGTACATTGAAACGCAATTGAAACATTTCAGTAATTTCCTAAACTGGCATCATAAAACTATGCAATAAATATATATTTTTGTTCTGATTAGGTTATTTACACTGTGGTTATTTATGTAGATCGGTAATAAGTTTATTTTGGTTGCAGATATTAACGCGTAATAACTGCAAATGTCCCCGAATGCAACCTGAAAATGAATTTAAATAATATAATTTTACATTCAAATATGTTTTTCAAAATATCTATAAAAAATAAAAAGCATGAAAACCACCATGCAAAAATTGACCATGCCTTTTTTCTTTTTTTATTTCATCAATATTATATACAAATACACTTCTTTTCATAAGCTATAACATATAAAAAGTAATTTATGAATTTACTATAGTAAAATAAAATCCGTAAACTGAATATTGAAGAACTTTTTGATACTAAATGTTTTTTTTACATAATTTCAAAGTCATCCTGAGATTTAAATATATCTCTAAAATGTCAAAACCATTATCCACTCCCCTCCCCCTCTCCGCACTTCAATCGTTTCACTCCACCCGGTTGTTCGTGTCATTCTATCGCTCACGGATTCATTATTACCCCCTCCATATGAATTATACTTATAAAAATTTATTCTTAGAATTATGCGTAAGGCTTGTGACAATTGAGTCCTCGTAGTGGGGTAATCAAATGGGTACACTGTTGTGATAGGCCTTCCTCTTCATATTAACCGTAACAGCTGTGAACGCCGAAAATACCAGTGAAGCATTTTCATATTTGTATTTTTAATTTCCCTTATTTCACCTATGAGCAAGGTTTTATCTTTAAAAGTTTTGTGTTGTCCACCTTGTATTCTTCGTTTATCTGTTTTCAAGGCATCTTTTGAATGTCGTCTCTTCTAAGCCCTAACATACTCTTACTAAGCTATAATTAGTTCTTGAATAAGTATGTTGCACACATTACATATTAACAAATTCGACGTAAGTATGAACACAAACTGAAAATGCGTTATACAAACACTAAGAACGCACATTTTGACACCAATATAAAAATTAACTAATTACGTGACACTTCTACTGCACTAGTGCAAACTTTTTATGCTATTGGCTATATTTATTTTACCTAAATTACTTTTCAAAAAAAAGCTGGTGTTACATCACATGCTTTTACAAAACTATATTCCTTTCATTATCGAATGTATTTCAAACAGCCTTACCACAAGCCCCGAAGATATTGATGGAGCAACCTCTAAGGGACAAGACGGAAGCCAAGAAGCGAAGCAAAGCCTCGCCGAATATGCAAATTTATTTCGCGAATATGAACGCATAGAGAAAAGTCTTAACGAAAAATATGACCCGGCGTTGGAATTACGTAAGGATGAAATAGCTAGACAACTCACCGCACGTGAGGATTTTATAAGAAAGGTAGAATCTTACATAATTTTTTGTAAAGTATTTATAAGCACAATGATGGTACAAAGTTTGCGACGTTATTTTTAATGCCTATGCCTTTATACACATTTTTTCAAAATGGAGCACTCGCTTGGTTATCTATAGCCATAAAATAGTTACTATGCTCTGCCGAAATCTTTCTAATGTAGGATATAGATAAATCTAGGTTGTCGCTTGACTTACTGGCCTACTTCGTTGGAGAAAAATTATTTCTTCTCTTGCCCCGTACTGAATTCTTATTTATTTTTGCTTCAGTGTTAAATTTTTGATAGTGAGATATTTGAAATCTCTCTTAGCTGAAACCTTTTACGGATCCATACCGTGGTAATATACAAAATGCTAGTTTATAAATAGTCCAGCTGGTGAAAGGAGCCAGGATTCACTAGAGAGGCACAGCCTATGTTTTAGTAGTGAAACTATTAAAAATAAAATATTGATTATTACAGATAGTCCAAGGTGATACACTTGGAGCTGAAATGGCTCCAGAGCTCCGTGCCTCCGCCTCCAATGCAGAAGAGACATATCGACATCTGTCATTCAAACATAATTCAGATGATGCTAATTAAAAATTTGAACCATAATGATTTAACTATATTTTAGTGAACAATCTAAATTTCGTCACTATTTAACACGTAGGAAAATTTTATAAATTTAATGTTTTTCTAAGTAATTATATTTATACATGACATTTTATGTTTACATGACATTTTATATAGGACCGTCTGACATATACATCGTTGAGATACGAAGAGTAGCTTTATTTTTAGAAATTATTAGTGTGATAAATTATTTTGGATAGCTAGATCTATAATGAAATATTATGACCCATTAATTGATTACATAATTATTTTGTTTAGGAATTCATAAGGGACCCATCCCTTTCGGAACTCCAAGTTACCATTTTTGTTATTTAAAATGTCATCTGCATTTTTGTTTGCATAGATGAATAGGGCTTGACATTTATGTTTTCTTTTCTTTTTAAATATTGCGGCAATATTTTGAAACCAACTACCAAATACAAGTATGAAGTAATCCGTAGTCAATGAGTAGTATCAATGTTCAATTCCTACTTTACTTTGACTAGGCTTAGCTTAGTAAGGAAATGTAGTCTATATTGTATTTGCTCAAAAGTGCCACCTTTATGGCAATTTGTTGAAATCATATTAATTACGTCTAACTTAAATCGTGAACTATCTTTCGCTATACGGTAATATTCAGGGTTATGGTTGATATAAAAAATTTCAAATAACATCGAAGTTTTATTTTAATAATATCCCATTAAAGAGTAATTCCACATTAATAAGGTAACTACAGAAGTCACCTACATTTATAAGCATTATAAATAGAAAAGATCCTACGAAGTTCTAGTAAATAATATAAATGAACAATCTTGTGACATATACATAGTAGACTTCTTGAATCATATCAATAGTCCAATCGACGAAAGTACCTTTAACAATAAAGATTACCTCGTACGTTAAATAATAATAATAACACTATGGGGTTATCAATAATTTCAGTTGTCTTACAATTGAAATATTGCTTTGCCTACTCGCATATAATTACACTGAAATTACGTAATAAAACTTACGGTTCTTTGGTTTAATTTTGGATGTTGATTTTCTATCATATATAAAACGATATATACCATTCAATATAATCGCCAATGTATTATTAATAATAATCATAGAAAAGACATCGGTTAAACATATCTACATGAAAACATAACATAGGGGTAACTCAAGCAACCGCTTTTAAACTCAGTATGAGAATATAAACTAATAACTGGTTTAATCAGTCGTCTGCGTTATCCCTAAATAAATGTAATATTTACACAAGTATAACAAAATTAACTAATTATCTATGGTGAATAAATAAAGAAAAAGATTCGACACTTAAAATTATACTCCTATATTTAAAATTGATTAATGAATAATTATTTTAAATTTTAACAATGTCATTGCGAATTTCTTACAAGAATATTAAATTTCATTAGGCCGTTTTCTGTTGAATGTTTTTAAATTATTAGGGGCTTTGGCATAAAATAACAAATGCTCCTATTTTCTCGACTGGATTTTTATTTTAGTAGCGACTCGTCTTTGCTGATAGATTGTTACCAACCAGTCCTACAGAGCATAGACCCACCACGCTGCTCCATTGCAGGGTAGCAGGCTTCACATACCCTAGTTAAAATATCAAAGCAAAGCAGAAAACAAAAATGAAGTGAACAAAACCAGACTAAGTTTGTTTTATAAACGAGATTGTAAAGGATGCTAAAATAGTGAATTTAAGAAAACTAAGCCATTTGATCCAATTAGAAGCGATTTAAGCTTAATGCTAGATCCTTAATACAAAATTTAGTAACAATCATAAATAAACAAGGAAAAGATGCTAATGGTTAATATTTACCTAAAGTATAATATTTATGAGTTGAGATTAAGTTGTTTTACAATAATAATAAAATTGTTAAATTTTATTATAATAATTATTAATAAGGCAAAAGACAATATATGTGGATAAATATATATTTACAATAATACGTAAAATATATTCTTATAGTCTATATTATATTGTATTATTAAGAATACTATACACATGGCTATCTTAAATACATATGATTGTCCAAAACATAGAATATAAATATATTTCACTGAAAATCCGACTCGTTTTTATTAATATTTGGGCATTTTTTGTGGAGGTGAAATTATAACTCACTTCGTGAAACAACTCGGGATCGGATGACAATGCAAGAAATGAGTAAAGTGCTACTCGTCACATCAACCGATGGACGTCCAGTGCTGGACATAGGTCTCATGTAATGACCTCCACAAGGCTCGATCTTGCGCCGCCTGGCTCCTGCGGCTACCGGCGACCCTCTTTATATCACCGGTTCACCTTGTGGGGGGTCTGCCTACACTGTACCGTCCGGTGCGGGGTCGCCACTCCAGCACCTTCGGTCCCCAACACCCATCTGTCCTTCGGACTATGTGCCCCGCCCATTGCCACTTCAGGTTCGCGATTCGTAGGTCTCTGTCGGTGACTTTGGTTCTACTACGGATCTCTTCATTTCTGATTCGATCACGTAGAGAATCTCCGAGCATAGCCCTCTCCATCGCACGCTGAGTGACTCTGAGCTTCCGCATGAGGCCCATAGTCAGCGACCACGTCTCAGAACTATATGTCATCACTGGCAACACGCACTGTTCGAAAACTTTGGTCTTCAGGCACTGAGGAACATTGGACGAAAATATCTGGCGTAGTTTCCCGAACGCAGCCCAACCGAGTTGGATTCGGCGGTTGACCTCCTTCTCGAAATTGGACCTACCTAGCTGGACTATTTGTCCTAGGTCCCAGTTCTCAACGATGACTGGGTGTGGCGGTACGTGGATATTGGACATAATTTTGGTCTTATTCGTGTTCATTTTCAGGCCCACCTGTTGATGCCCAGTCCGTTCCACTCCAAAAGCTTAAAAAGGTCTTCCAGCGCCGCAGTGAAGATAACACGCTTCGGGAGATAACATCTCCCTGTCGCACACCACGTTGCAGTTGGATAGACGCTGTGCTCTGGTCCTGTATACGGACTGACATGGTGGCCTTTTCGTACAAGCACTTCAACACGTGTATGTACCGGTAGTCAATTCGGCATCTCTGCAAAGATCTCAACACGGCCCATGTTTCCACCGAATCGAAGGCTTTCTCATAGTCCACGAACGCTAAGCAAAGTGTGTGATTATACTCTTCGGTCTTCTGTATAATCTGCCGCAGCGTAAAGATGTGGTCTATGGTACTAAAGTCTTTTCGGAATCCGGCTGGTTCGGAGGGCTGGAAGTCATCAAACCTGCGAGCGAGATGATTCGTAATGACTCTCGAAAACAGTTTGTAGACATGGCTTAGCAGCGCTATAGGTCTGTAGTTCTTCAGTAAGGTGTTGTCGCCTTTCTTGAAGAACAATACTAATACGCTCCTATGCTATGCCTAAGGCACTGTGCCATCGAGGATGAGGGAATTGAACATCCGCTAAAGGACTTTCAGTACCGGTTTTCCACCTGCCTTCAGGAGTTCTGCTGTGATTCCATGATCACCTGGTGCCTTGCTACTCTTCACTTGTTTGAGAGGCATACTAATATCGTACAGACTGGCGTCCGGGATGTCTTCAGAGTAGTGTCGGGTCAGTTTGGCTCTAGGATCTGCAACCAAACAGTCAATAGGCTTGAGAGTCGATGAGTATAGTACTTAGTCCCAACCATATGGACAGTTTCTACTAGCTTATTGTTAACCTCATCCATAGATTCGCATTCCTCAAGGCCATCGAAGCGGTTTTGTAGCTCTAGTTGAAAGCTCTCGGGGTCTTGGATTTGGGCACGAGTAGGTCGGAACGTAGACTTCACCAGTCTGTACCGTTCTCGGTGTACGTTGATATTCATCGTGCCTCTTACCATGCGGTGATCGCTCCCAGTTTTCACTTTACTGATCACAGAGACATCATTGAATATGTTGCATTTCGTTGATATGATGAAGTCTATCTCGTTTCTCGTGGAACCATCGGGACTTAGCCAGGTACATTTTCGGAGCGGCTGTTTCTTGAACATACTGCTCAATTACCGCGTAATAGTAATATCTTTAAATAAACTTAGGGCTAATTAAAATGAGTAATTACAAAGCACAACATTATTTCTAATTAAATAACATTATATTTTACATATTAAGTCTATTACACTTACGACAATGCATAATTAATAACAATACAATATCTATACTGGATTGCAGAGGAAATACTTCGGAGAATTCGATTTAACTACGTAGTTTCCCATCGACAACCATGTAATTAGAGATACTTCAGAGTTGATGTTAATTTTCAAGGCAAGTAGATTTAAAAATTATATTAACAAAGCTTACATAGCACAACTACTAATCATAAAAATTAATCAATAGTATATTATTTTTAACATAGCTATGGACTCCAAAATATGATTAATTATCGTATGAAGTTGTTTTTAACTAATTTTTATACCCTAGACCCATAAAAGCCAAAAGTGCCTATTATTTTATAGGGACCTTTTGGCTTCTATAGAAAATTACTCTACCTCAGATACGTTAGCACAAGTTACAAAAGCAATATTACAAAAAATTAATTGGATGTAAAATGTGAAATGATATGTGAAGCGCAGCGGCAATGTTTTATAAATATTTAACTTTATTGGCAGTCGTGGTTTGAATATAGACTTAGTTCCGAGAATCGGTTGAAGAAGGCATTTCTCCATCGAGCTTATGACGGGCGTGAGTGTAAGCGTCAGCGAGACCAGGCCAGGCTTCTGGAGCACCAGACCATTCTGAAGTGCTCACTTCGGCAGGACGTTCTACGCTTTCTGTCTTTGTGCACTCGAGAGATAGAGGTTTTGGGGTTTCAATCCTATAAAAATAAATATATTATATGCGTTTATAAACCTTTCCTAAGAATATTATTAAGTTACCTATTTAATTACTTTATATATATCAAAGTTATTTATTTATTTCACGGCCTCATTGGTCAAGTGGTTATCATGTTACATTACAGAAATGAGGTTCTGAGTTCGAGTCCCGTGTCGTGTAAATTCAAAAATCGATATTGAAATTACTATTAAGACTTTATCAATATTTGCCCGAAGTTGGGAAGTTGGCGGTGTGCTTCACTCCCGTGCCTCGGAAAGCATGTTAAGCCGTCGGTCCTGCACCTGCTCTTTCTCCGGTCGTGTCGGATTCCCGTCACATCGGACTATGAGAGTGAAGGACTTGAGAGTGTACTTGTGTACTATGTCTGCCAACTCGCAGTGTGAGGAGGCCTGGACCCAGCAGTGCGACCTTAGTGGGCTGCTACTTATCATGCAGTTATATAGTAACTTTGAAATTCCAAATTTAAAGTATAATTTCGGCTATAATTTGGTTTTTGTCATATTTTACTGTTTGGGAGTCGATTGGTTGCTTGATATGTATAGAAAATACCTCACGCGTTCAGGCGACTGCATAGTATCATTAGTGCTCGATATTTCGAGATCTTCGGCGTAGCTTAGATGCAGTTTATCCCCTTCGCTGCGAGGCTCTTTCTCTAAAAATGGCACAAAATAATTTAATATACCACTTTTAGATTCGGCTATAACGTTTCTACATAGCTAATGAACTTTCTCAGTGATTAATCTGTTTCTATAAACGGACACTAATTAAGAATTCTCGATAAATGTTAGGTAAATGAAAACATTCAAAAAATCTGAAAATATATGACGCACTGGACCAAGGGTCTACGTACTTACCATCAATATTTATTGCTGCTTCAGGCCAGCCTAGAGAGTCTCCCTCTACGTCAACGGGTTCGTCTTCTGCATCGTAAGTGCGCGGCTCACGTGGTCTTTCTTCACGCCTATCATCGTCTAAGTCGTAGCCCAGCATACTCTCCACAGTGTGGTGACGTTTACGAGTGCGGAGCTTCAACCGTCTTTGCCGATTAGCGCGTATGCGTTGGTACGTCTAGGCAGATTGTGAAAAACCAATGTGAATATGTGGAAGCAACTAGCAAATTGATATTTATATGCCATTATGTAGAATATATGTTATGTCTCATTGATCTATTGGTTAGCATGTTTAGCCACAGATATGAGGTCCTAGGTTTGAGTCCCGGGTCGGGCCAATTCTAAAATGGATATTGAGTTTTCTCTTAAGATTTTGTCAATATTTGCACGAAGGTCCCGCTCTCCTAGGCGTGTGGAGGCCTGTGCCCAGCAGTAGAACGTTAATGGCCTGCTACTTACTATGTAGAATACTACATAACATGTGACACTTCATATCGGACACAACTACACAATATTAACTTTTCAAAAAGTTTTATACATCTACTCAACAAAACTTATCAGTCAAAAAATCTGAAAACGTAATGAACTTGAATTTTCATTAAGAAATGATTTTTAACGCGTCCTCTTAATTTTACTCTGTTAAAAAAATCTTAATACATATTCTCAATTTTAATGGAATAACTTTTAAACTTTATTTGAATATACATATACAGAACTGACTATTGCATACTTATGATAAACTAGGTAGGGGCTCTACACAGTATATATTAAAACTGAGATAAATAATTATGCAACGTTATTGTACACTTATTTTACCTCCCAACGTGCATCTTCGTCCTGATGGTGTAAGGAGTGCGACGGTGCTGACGCATCTCGCGGTATAGCTGTCAAACTGTAAAGATGTTGCAACTCTTGCAGAAAGTGTGCCTGAGCTACTCCTGGGCCAAGTCGTGCGCCACAAACTCCACACGAGGATTTCCGTTCCCCATCGGCTGCGTACGAATATTTCTTTATCAGGGAATTAATTACTAATTTTTTGTTTTATACTTAATTCAACGATCGAACGCCATCAGTCCTAAGATATAGGATTATAATAAAAATTAAACCAAATATTTTACTCTAAACATCAGACTAAAATAACAAGTATGTAGCCATTTACAATGGGTAAGTTGTACATTTTAACCACAATAAAAATGTTAAGAAAAAAATAAATGGGCGCCCTTATCGCAAAGCATCTTTCGCTATAGTAGCCTATATTTTTATAAAAAAATGTTATAATTAAAAAGGATGACTTACATAAACAATATTAATTTATTATGGGGGAAAGGATGAAAAACATATTCACAAACATTACAGATCTATAGTCATCGATAAGCTTACGTGAAAACATTTCATGTGAGTCGGAACATGGAGCAGTGACTGGTGGGTCCTCATCTTTGCAAGGACGCGGAGAGGCGGACGCGGCTGAGCCTGGTGAACTGGTATCGTCTCGTACTGTGTAACTATGACGATATAGTGGAGGGGTGCTATTATCATCCCGGACATTCTGAAAAAGTTAGCAAAAATTCGCTATAGCGCAGTATAAAAAATTGAGGTAATATAATTAACACATTCTTCTTTCTTAAATACAAAAAGTTTCCTGTCCCTATACTTTATAGTTTATTACAGTGGTCCCTACCACCTACCTAGCTGTAATCAACGGATTGTAGCTTGTGACTGGAATGAATTGACCGAGTAAGTATCACGTTCTCATAGAATGCCTCCGTAAAGTAATAACCATATTTAATTTCGTTTCGCTGGGCGAAAGAGAGAACCAGAAGCTCCGGGGCTTGGGTACAGGTCGGAAAACATTTTAGTCCAGTAAACAAACAACACATTAACAGTTCTCTTTGTTCTATGAAAATGAATATTCTATTCTACATCTGTCCGACCTTATCGAAGATCAGTCTGAACCGTTAGACCGAAAGTTTAAATGTTTTTTTTTTATATATAAGCACCATATAGACACTCACACAATTGAGTGAAAGCCTATGATTTTATCCCGGCCGGCATAATATCAATACTTTAAGATAAGCAAAGGTAAGCAGTTTTTAATATATAAATATATATGTTTACCCTTAAAGCTTGACCAACGCTTTGACCAAGCGCGTACTGCTCGCCAAGGTGTCTTGCAAAGGCTTTGCCAGGGTATAAGGGATGGAATGCTCCTCCTATTGGACGAAATGCACCACAGCCAAAACTCTGCAGCGCGGGATGTAAAAATTGTGGTGCCATATGATGAAGGAAACCTTCCATGATGACAGCAGGCCTCTAAAACAGAATTCAACTATAATTATTACTAAACAATATAACTGCGCCCGACGGACAATAATTTTCGACCTACTTAATAGGTTTACTAATAACGTTTCACTGCTGAACACTGCGAAGTCTCCTCACGCATAGGACGTTTTTATAATATGATTACGCACAGCATATATTTCATTTTTTACATAAGTCATGTAAATTAAGACTGCGAGAGGAAGATTTGTACGAAGTTAGGACACAACAACCAAGTAAATTAGCCAAATTTAATATAAATCTTTATCGAAAAAATGTTCATCGGCAACTAAAAAACGTTCTCGTGGCATGCTAATAAATTTCATTTTTAATTGGCATTACGTCGATTTGTATATAAAAAAAAAATCCACAAAGTTCCTGCAATACGAGAAACCTAAATAAATAAGATTTAAAGATATGTAATATTGGCGAACACTCAAAGATTTCAACCACTGCGGGATTACAATAACATTAACTACTGACCTGAGCCCTTAGACAACGCAACTTTCGAAGATTACTAACGCTTAAAAATGTATGGGAATAACGTTTCATTTTTCGATAGGTTTTGATTCTTTCAGTCCCACACCGCATAACCCTCCCTAACTTATATAATTTAACTGCAATTTTTATTTTATTTTATTATTGTTTATTTCTCTTTTCCTATTTTGATAAAAAAATTGATTTCTCTGTATTGCATGTCAAACCAAATGTTATGTTCACTTATAATTGATATACGTATAAGTAAATGTGTCCTAGTTTATGTTATTTGTATCTAGAATGTTATGAATGTATAGTGTTAGTGTCGTAAATAAATAAATGTATATGAAACGTCAAATATTTTTTAAGCGTTAGCAATCTACGAAAGTGACGTTGTATACTAAATTTAAAGCCATTACTTTTCGTAAAGCGGACTTTAACAAGCGAAACCATTTTTGCATCTCCTTCGCGCTATCCTACATAAATCTGTACCTAATTTAATGTTGAACGTGGAATTTATGTACACATTCGTTGACTTTGCTATTTATGATTATTAACAAAAAAAAACCAATTTCCTTTATTCCCAATTTCAACAAATTCTACATAGAGAGATGTTGACGCAACGCTTTTAGGAAAACATAAAAGTGCGTGCGTGTCAGAAGTGAATCTTCTTTGTCAAAGTAATTTTTGAGTCTTGTTTATATTTATACAAATCTTAAACCTTAAGTTCTCCAAAACTTTGAGGTAGGGAAAAGGGAAGATATGTTAAGAGCTTAATTATCATTGAAATATTAAGTGTCGAAAATTAATACAAAAAAATTATTGAAATTTCAAATGATGTTTTTGTCAATAATACAAATTATTAATTAAATTTGAATTTAAAATTAACCATAGAATTTTTATGAAGTATTTTTAGTTTATGAAAAATAGTATATTAAATCATTGAATGATGAGTGGTACATTAATACGCTGTGTGTTCAAAAAGTATCGCGAATTTTGTGTTTTTCCAAAATTATTTATTTATTCATGAATATCTATTTTGTCCCCTTCAAAGTAATCCCCATGAGATATTATACACTTGTGCCAACGGTTTTTCCAATCTTCGAAGCACTTCAAAAAATCATTTTTTTTTATCTTGTTCAGCTCCTCCTTCGATGCCGTCTTTATCTCGTCAAGAGAAGAGTAACGTCGTCCTTTCATGGGCCTCTTCAGTTTAGGGAACAAGAAAAAGTCACAGGGGGCCAGATCTGGGGAATACGGTGGCTGCGGCATCATTAGTGTGTTGTTTTTGGCCAAAAAGTCGCGCACAAGCAACGATGTGTGAGCAGGGGCGTTATCGTGGTGCAAAAGCCAATTTTTGTTCTTCCACAAATCCGGGCGTTTCTGGCGGATTGCTTCGCGCAAATTGCGCATAACTTGCAGGTAATATTCCTTATTGACCGTTCTTCCCTGTGGCAAGAACTCATGATGCACCACGCCCCTGCAATCAAAGAAAACTGTCAGCAAAACTTTCACATTCGATCGAACTTGGCGCGCTTTTTTCGGTCTTGGTTCGTGCGGCAGCTTCCATTGAGATGATTGAGCTTTGGTTTCCACGTCATAACCATAAACCCACGATTCGTCACCAGTTATGACCCTCTGGAGCAAATTTGGGTCGTCGCGGACAGAGTTTAACATCTCATTAGCAATGTTCATGCGATGCTGTTTTTGGTCACAATTGAGCAATTTTGGTACGAATTTCGCGGCGACCCGTCTCATGCCCAAATCATTGATAAAAATCGAATGGCACGAGCCAATCGATATGTTTAGGTCCTCAGCAACTTCTCTAACGGTGATTCGACGATTGGCCAATACCATTTTCTCCACTTCATTAATTTTTTCGTCTGTTGTTGAAGTGCTCGGGCGTCCGGCACGCTCTTCGTCGTTCACATCTTCTCGGCCTTCTGAGAACATTTTGTACCACCGATAAACGTTGCTTCGGTCCAAGGTAGCTTCTCCGTATGCCACAGTCAACATTCGGAATGCATCCGCGCACTTAATTTCGTTTTTCACACAAAATTTGATACAGGTTCTTTGATCCATTTTTTTGAATAGGTAAAAATCGAAGACGATCCAAAACACGTGCAAGCAAAGCAGCTGTCAACAATTAAATGAACATTCAAAATGGCCGAGCTTGTCGGCATAAGTGAGAGACATGAGTACCAACATAACGCCACAAAAAATTCCAAATTCGAATATACGTAACCCGCGAAAATTCAAAATTCGCGATACTTTTTGAACACACCTCGTATACCACATATTATTTGTAAATATTAAAACTATCTAATCTTCAAACGAATTAGCATAAAAAACGCTGCACATCTTCGTGACGCTAATAACGCGATTCATCCGTAAAAAAAAATTTCTAAAGAAGTTTCATTTCAAAAGAGAGGATAAAATCAATTTCTTTTAGAATATTTGTAGTTTTTATTATTATTTCTATTATTTATTTTGGTCATTTGATCAAATTCAGTATATTTTTATGGTATATTTTTAATGAGTTATGGTTAATAGGGCGTGTAGATAAATAGTCGCTACTTTGTTTTAAACCTAAGAAACATATCAAAGAAATACAATTGGCACACGCTTTTAAAGATCCATTTTAGAAAAGAGTGATCGTTTAAAGTGGCCTAAACAATAAACAAAAAAGATTTACTGCCACTAAAGAATAAAACCACGGAAATAGTTATAAGTGTTTATTTTGAAAACAATCGTACAAATTGTTTGTCGGCTGCATTTGGGCCAGCACCGGACGGCGGTGAACATAGGGTTTTGTTCTTGTAACAATAAACCGCCCGCGTACTCACGCATGACTGATGTTGACCAGCGGTTTTGGCTTCTTAAAAGTTAAAACTAACATGTACTTATAATAAAATTGAAATTTTATCAACCACCAGAAGTAAATGATGAATCAAAAGAAACTGTGTATTCATATTTTAAATTGAAAAGCTGGTATTTTGGACCACTTAAGCGAAAACTCAAATAAAATTTTAATCATGAACGAAAAATTTATTGGAACTACCTGTAAACATAATTTACCTAATTAACTATCGTTATAAATATTTTAAGTCAATTTGGCAATCAACTTCGGATAACATAAAGGTGTAAAAAAACAGCTTTGACTCTCATTGCACCAACGGTAGTGGTGATCATCCAGGGGGCAATCGGAGTCAATCTAACATATATAGCAGAAGTAACCTTGCTACAGCCTACATGAGGTATATCTGAACCAAATCTCGTTGTTAATTGTACTAGCATCTATTTCCAGCTATCCTCATCGTCCTGGCATAAGCCGTCAGTGCCAACATCTGAGACAGAAATTTCGTTCATTTCTTGTAGCATTTCGCGCTTCATCTTTTTAGGATCTTTCTTCTGTATGTTAGTCTTTTCCAGGTGGTACTGCGGGGCCAGTGTGGTGATGGGGATATCATATACGCATCGCTCGCTAGAGCAGTTTCGTGGATATGAGGGTGAGTACCCTTAGTACTCTGATAACCCCATTCTCCCATACTAAGCGACGTAATTTTAAAATACTATAAAAGTGACTACGAGAGTATATAATAATAATGACTTAAGGACTACAGCATTTTAATATATATTAGTTAGGGTTAGTTCTTTATAACAGTATCACTTCATTATGATGATAGAAAAAAAATGCTCAAAGAAATACGTTTATTTTATAGCTTTCATTGTTCACAAACACGTTTTTTATAGTAATTATCATTTGCCGAAACATCAACAGTAAAATTTAATTATGCTATAATCCCTAAAACATTTCCTGTTAATGTGGATTATTAGCAGGTAACGTAGATAAGTTAAAATTAGTAGCTTAAATATGTAATTTATAAATTATCAAAATGATTATATTTGTGCGTATTAGTATAATATACACAGAAGTTTATTATTTATTTGGCATCAATACATAATATTAAGAAAGTGAGTGCGAACAAAGTACATACGTTAGAAGTGAACTTCTTTGTCAAACAAATTTTTAAGTCTTCTTTATATTTATACAAATATAAAACTTTAGATTTACAAAACTTAGAGGGAAGAAAAAGGAAGACATATTTGATGAATTTAATTGTCATTAAGATATTAAAAGTGTCGAAAATTAATACAAATAATTTATTGAAATCTCAAATGACGAATTGTAAATAAATATGCCACGTGTTTTTTGTAAATATAAGAAATTGTTAATTAAATATTGCCTTGAATTGAAAATTTAGAAAAGAGAATTTATGAAATATATTTATTTTATATTTTTATAAAAATAGTATATTAAATGATTAAATGACGAGTGGCAAATTATAATACCACATGTTATTTGTAAATATTAAATCTTATATACCTTCAGATAAAATAGCATTAAAAACGCTGCACATATTCGTGACGCTAATCACGCGTTTCATTCGTAAAAGTTATACCCTCATACCCCTAAAGAATTTTCATTTCAAAAAGGTAAGGTAACTAGCCGCTTACTAGCGTCCCACTGCTGAGCACAGGCCTTCTCACACATAGGAGAGAGAGTTTTAGAGCATATACCCACCACGCTGTTCCACAGCGGGTTGGCAGGCATAGTACACAAGTGCACTCTCTATTCCTTCACTCTGATAGTCCGACGTGACGGCAATCCGACACGACCGGA
This sequence comes from Elymnias hypermnestra, assembly GCA_015832385.1. Classification (NCBI taxonomy): domain Eukaryota; kingdom Metazoa; phylum Arthropoda; class Insecta; order Lepidoptera; family Nymphalidae; genus Elymnias; species Elymnias hypermnestra. The sequence continues at coordinate 2,035,983 of JACTOM010000032.1, read as the reverse complement.
GAAATCAAGCACAGGACCGACGGAGCACGGAGGCTTAGCACACCGTTAACTTCCCAACTTCGGGCAAATACTGAGAAAATCTTAATAGAAAACTCAATATCGATTTTTGAATTAGCCCGACCAGTGACTCGAAGCTAGGACGTCTGTAGCCGAACGTGCTAACCACTACACCAATGAGGTCAATATATAATAGTATCTCAAATTTAGCAAGCAAGTATATACTTAGTAGCAAGTATATAAATAGGAAGTCACTTTACCCAGCTCCCAGATCATTAACGAAAACCACGTCTCGTGCCCAATTAGTACATAGGTATTAGTTGAAATAGCTACGTCGTAATCAATAGGGAAGTAAACAGTGATCTCCTTTGTCAGTTCAGTCAGCTCGGCCCTCTGTCGACCCTAGCCTTAACAAACACTGAAACCACGTGTCTGTCGCTTTTGTTTATATGAGCTTAGCGAATACAGTACATATAGCACTGAATTAACCTTACAGCGTTTTATTACCTTCAAGAGATCAAATAACGATACCTTGCCATTTGTGAAGTAGTGAAACAGTAGTAGATTACAAGCCCATAGAAAAAAATAACATGTGAAAAGAAACAACTTGAATAACTCTTAGAAGGCTGTTACTAGATCATAGAAATAAAAATTTTAACAAAAGAAGAACCGGATTCAAAACAAACTCTTACAAATAAATCAATATGCTGTAAAAAGAAAAAAGTAATTGCGTATTCTTTTTAGATTTATTCGGAGTCGGCGTCAGCGAAGGTAGGTGAGTCCCGCGTGTCCACTTAGCAGCTCCGGCGACACCTCCACCTATAGCTTGTATATACCTTATGTCTAGGTACCTTGGCTGACACCGACTCCAAATATTTGTAGGAGTTTGTTTTGAAGGTGGTTCTTTTTTTGCTAAAAGTTTTATTATTTTTTGAGTGAATCTGAAGTAAAGTAACAAATTTATCTCAATATGTGTACACCTAAAAAACGTGTTGCTCATATGAGACAGAACCGTTTAAATGACACACTTTACACAGATAAATTTACAATAATATCATCACACCCAGGATCGAACCCGCAACCTAATACTTGTACGTAACAGGTTAGTTATTTTGCCATCTCGCTGTCACTAGTCTTTAATACGGTAATCACAACAACAACATAAAAAAGCACAACACTAATTCGCAAAAGTCCCCCCCCCCCCCCCCCCCNCCCCCCCCCCCCCCCCACCACCGCTTTAAACATAATACACCTTATAAACATTGCGATGCAGCAACAAACGTAAGCGCATTGCTATTTGATTACAGACAGTTATATATTCAGCCAAAAACACACCCGTACTGTAAGCTGTTGAGGAGTTCCATTGATCATCATATTTAACTACGACAATCACTTGACCACACCGAAGTTACGGTAGGTAATTCAAATATCCAGAGATCTTATAAAAGATTCTGCCGAGTATCGTTAATTTGATCCTAAGAATTGAAGAGTTCCGTTTGTCATGGAACCCATGATCAAAACCTAACCAAACGATCATCAAACAACCCTTTTTTGTTGGAAAGGATATGCTTTCCATAAAAAATATAATCATCGAAATCAGTTGGAGTGATCTTGAGCAATTCGTTTATTTGTCGAGCACATGCTTAATGCAAATTTAAGACTTATCCGGTTTTCTCATGGATGCCATCATCAGAACTGGATTTAAAAAATGGGACCCTACGACAAGCACCACCTTTAATATAAAAAAAATCAGCAAGATCGGTTCACCCCGTCGAAATATGAGGTAACAAACATAAACAATTATTTTTTATCCTAATATTTTTATTTGTTTTGTAAACGGCTATAGGGTACAGCGGTAATATTTTATCAAAAAAAAGTTGCCGTACATAAATTTATAATCTTACAGCAATTACATTCATTCATAGATGAAAATATATTACTTTACTAAAAAATTAAAAGCAATGAAACACAAAATTAAAATCAGCTGGTGCTCGAACGCACGGGTTAATGAACAGATCAAAGCACGGGCGCAGCGCACGTTGTTGCTGTTTTTATTTTTAGTAATGTATTTTATATGAAACTATCTTTTCATTTATTCATTACTAATATGATGGAGCGAAAATAACGCTAATAAAACTTTTTAAAATGTTTTTTTTTTTTAATTTCATCGAATTACTTTCAGTCCCACCGTCAAAAATGTCATTAGTAATCTTCGTTTTCGGAAGCGGTCTCCTAACACCTATTATAACATACATAGCATCACGCCTCATTCCCATAGGGGTAGGCAGAGACAACGTCCTTCCACTTGCCACGATCCTTGCATATTTGTTTCATATTCATTAAACCTCTCATACAAGTTCGGTTTAGAGTACTCTTCACCTGACCCTTATTTAAAATGTACTGGATTTGGTCCAAGAACGTTTGCCTTGGTCTTCCCCTTCCAACATTCACATTCACTGTTGACTGATAAATCCTTTTTGTCAGTCTCCTTTCATTCATTCTCGCTACATGCCCAACCATCTAAGCATGCATTTCTCAATTTTAGTCACTACGTCTTCTTTTATACCACAACGTTCTCTTATCACACTATTTCTTACTCTGCCACTCATACTTGTCAATGATCTCATCTCTACCGCATTTATTTTACTTTTGTGATTCTTCTGCCATACCCAACTTTCACTACCATAGTGTTGGCACACTCTTGCATGCACAGCCAATCTGGCCCTTTGAGACACCATCTGCCTATTCATAAAGGCGCGCAGGGCACCATTTACCATATACCATATATATAGTATAATAAATATCATTTAATTATTGTGCCTCAAAGATACTTAAATTTAATGTGGCGTTTTTTCTTAAAATCTTGTAAATAAAATATAAAAAATCATGTTAATTCTACTTTTATTGTTGTCATTATGAAGCATAGACTGTAAGAAGTCGGAACTTAAGGCGTCTAACCTCTGAATCCAGAAGCACCCTTATTTTGTGTTTAAATGTGTAAAACGAAACTAGATGGCTCTGATTGCATTTAACTCTCGATACCGATTTTATCGCCTGGGAATATATTAACTGCAACCAAGCATAGCAGTCCGATTGTCTTTTTCAGCAGCAGCAAACATTGCTCTAAGCCTAGGTACGAGCGTCGCAGGAGGCGCCCTTAGAGCAACGTTTTCCCCCGACGCAGCAGAGCCCTTCTACGGGCCCACCCCTCGGCAGAGCTTCTGCGCTCGCCATCCCTCTCGGTTACGCTGTATAAGCCAGTAGGGCTAACAGCAACTACACACTTCGAAAAAAAAAAAGCTGTTGTTCCCTCACTCGCGATCATATTTTTGAAAACGAGCATTTCGGTGGTTATCGTAATGTCGTTTATTCTTAACTAGCAATACCCCGCGGTTTCACCCGCGTAGATGTCGATCTCGTGACTGTGGAAATTCTACTAAGGCGAACTATAGATTTAAATTCGTTAACATAAAAGTTTTATTGCCACGTAGTTTTAATTTAATTTCTTCTTCTCAGATTATTAGATACACACTTACATTTATAAGCTCAACTTTACAGCGAATATATATCTAACTCATACTTATTACTCATATTATAGTCCGGTCGATTTAGACAATTGAGATAAAGAAAATTCTGACAGAACTAAATCTTCGTACAGACCTGAGGTGTACCACAAGGAATAAATTTAGGAATAATTTATCAATTACCAGCCCCACTCTTCAGGGTTCAGTTCACTGCCTTGCCATGTCTGAACATGATACTAGTATACTCGAAACAAACGTTGAGTAGCAGATGCCGATGTTGGAGGAAGACAAAATAGTTGTACCTGCTATTTTTTCGTGTATTTTTTAGAAATTTTAAATATTTGTACGTATCTATGCAATAAATTTTTTTGGAGCTCCATAAACCGCAAGAAGAAACCGAATTTCTTTAGTAATTAGTATTTGAGATGAAGAATTTTAACCTTGGGTCCCGAATACGTCTCTTAGCGCACATGGGACTGATTGAGACTTTTGACACTTTATTCCTTGTGGTAAACCTAAGGTATCCACGAAGATTTGGCTCTGTCGGAATTTTCTTTATTTGATCACTATTTTTGTCTAAATTGACCGGACTATTAGTTATTTATGTAGAATGTCCGACATTAGCAAATATAAAAATATTCATTTTTTCTTGCTGACAGTTTAGCCCTTGGCTGTGATCTTACCTGATGGTAAGTGATGACAGTCTATGATGGAAGCGCGCTAATCTGGTAAGAGGCGATATACCCATTATTGTTTCTACACAGCGTCGTACCGTAACGCATATCTCTTTGTTTGGCTGTACGTCTTTGCTGGTAGGGTGGTAACTAGCCACGGCTGAAGTCTGCGTCTCCCACCAGTCCAAACTCAGACAAATTAGAAAATACAATTTCCTAAATTCGTCCGGGATCGAATCCAGGACCACTGCTACCATAGCGAATACTCGCACAACGGCGCCAGAGAGGCTGTCATACTCTACAGATATTGAAAAATTCGTGATTTCAAGCAGGTAATTGAAAGAATTTTTTAAAGTGCTCCAGTAAATTTTTACTTGATAGAAATAAAAACAATATAGGTATCGTCGTCGTCGTCGCTTCAACCGATGGACGTCCACTGCTGGACATAGGTCTCACGTAATGATGTCCACAAGGCCCGATCTTGCGCCGCCTGGCTCCAGCGGCTACCGGCGACCCTCTTTATGTCGTCGGTCCACCTTGTGGGGGGTCTCCCTACACTGCGCCGCCCGGTGCGGGGTCGCCACTCCAGCACCTTCGGGCCCCAACGTCCATCGGTCCGTCGGACTATGTGCCCCGCCCATTGCCACTTCAGGTTCGCGATTCGTAGGGCTATGTCGATGACTTTGGTTCTGCTACGGATCTCCTCATTTCTGATTTGATCACGTAGAGAAATTCCGAGCATAGCCCTCTCCATCGCACGCTGAGCGACTCTGAGCTTTCGTATGAGGCCCATAGTCAGCGACCACGTTTCGGAGCCGTAGGTCATCACTGGCAACACGCACTGTTCGAAGAGCTTTGTCTTCAAGCACTGAGGAGTATCGGACGAAAATATCTGGCGTAGTTTCCCGAACGCTGCCCAACCGAGTTGGATTCGGCGGTTGACCTCTTTCTCGAAATTGGACCTACCTAGCTGGTTAGGTATGTAGGTGGGTATCATTAGTATCCTTGGAATATGAGCTAATTTACCAGTCGCAGGCCCAGTTATAACGGTCTCTACAATTTTCTTTAGATTGAAATTTTTATATCTTTTAAATGGAATGTCCAAGTTTAATAATTTGAAAAGTATTATACAGGTATTAAAACGGTCTTCAACAAAATTTATTAAGATAAGTATTAATATAAAGGTAATAAATATAGTTTGATAACTTTCGGCGCTTTTATTAACTTTTAAAATGTAAAAACCTAGTTATAGTAGATTAACTGCAGTAGTTAATCGACATACGGTATATCGAACTTTTTTGTATATATTAATACGTTGTATAATATTGTAGAACACTTTTTGTTCAATCTTCAATAGTTTTGGCAGCGCACTATCTAGATAATATTATGAAATCCGTTTCTAGTGACAGTTTTCGTCGAGAATGTAGTATGTATGTTGAATTTCATGAATAATCCTATTCTGAGCGATGTCATTTCGCCATTATACATATAATGATGCAGAGCAATCAATTTGACTGTTATTTTCATTTCTATCTCATATTTCTTTTATTTCCTTCAGCCGATTTTAATAGTTATTTGGAGCGAAGAAAAATGCAAATAATCACTAATCAGTTCGGCCATTCTTGAGTTGGAAATGGTGTAACTGTCACCACAGTTTTGAATATATATAGGGATTTTAAATGAATTTTCACGATTATTTAAATAGAATCATAAGCGTAGAAAACTTCACCTGGGAAGTTATTATTATACCTGTAGTTCAATCTGGTCTTAATAGATGTCTCACGTTAACCGCATTTCAGATAGATTGGTGTTATGCAAATGACCACTTACGTGTTCTACTGCTCCTGATACACGACGTAGGCCCTTGATACACTTTGCATCCGTATAATTGTCTGTGACATTCTAAAGAACCACTAAACGGCTTAAGTGATCTCGGTATGCCACAGACGTCGAGGGTCATTTATACTATTTATTAAATTGACTATCTGTTATAGTTAAAGTCAAATTAACATATTATGTACCAATTTAAAAGTAAGATGAACAATAGGGTTAATTCTTTGTTTAGGATAAATTAGGCAATCTTAAAACTCTAATGCTAGAGGTGGTAAAATGTGTGTCTAATTTTTAAGTACAAATATATCGACAGCCCATTGAGTCAAGTATAGAATCCTAATTTTGTAACAGTGTTTCAAACATAAATTCTTAATTAATGTACTACCTTCTACACAAATGATTGGTGAAGATGATGATATTTTAAGTATCGCGCTTTATTAGCTATATGATTAAAAAAACCTAGCTTGATAAATACAGTGATATAATTATGGAAATAGCAAAAACGTCAATACGTGAAAGTTGACCGTTTATATGTAGTGGCCATAAATATATTTAATTGATTTATAATAAAAAGGTGAATAAATAATAAATAGGCCTGTTCATTGTCGTCGTATCAACCACTGATGTCTGCTGCTGAGCATAGATCTCTCCTAATGATTTCCGCTGGGTACGATCTCGCGCCGCTGGCATCCAGCGATTGTCGACCTGGTGGAGGGTCTGCCGACTTTCGATTTTCCAGTGCAATGCCGCCATTGCACCTTCGGACCCCAACAAACTATGTGCCCCGCCGATTGCCTTTAGCTACGCAATTCGACGTCGGTGACCTTATAACTACTACGGATATCATCTCATTTCTGACATGACTGCTAAGTACGGTCCTCATAAGAACTTTGATTGAATTGAAGATTTGTACAAAATTTAAGTTTAATTGTGTATTTCTTTATTTGCACAATAATAGAACCCAAAAACGTAATTTAAAACATTCTTCTATTTGTTCCAGACTAGTTGAACCCATGAATTCGTCTGCGTGGAGTGTTTTTGGGTAGCATTTTCATTAGTTTAACATAGACATTAATCAAATTGTTTAAATAAGAAACATACGTATAAATACTTCAATGAGGTATTTCTGTGTGTTACTGCAAAGAGCTTATAGTCCTTTTTCAGGCTTTAAATTATCGGTGTACCAAATTCCATTGATATTTGTTAAGTAGTTATGGTATGGTATGGTATTATACCTCTTAGCGAGTATTGTTACTTTACACCATATTTATTATTGCACTACGATCGTAAGGCCTTTTCTCAGAGACGGTCGTGTTCATGAGGCAGTGGGATTAAAAGCAATGGAATAGCACATGATCAAGCACGAAATGTAAATCATTTAACATTTTCGTATACTGTAAAAAGTTTCGAAGTAAAAAAAAGTACTCCGAAAACTCTACAGTAGTAGTATTAGAGTTAATAATCAAGTGTTCTACATTATGAATAATGATGATTATTAACAATATTTTATTATAAACAAAATTACAATAACTAACTTTAACTAGAAATACATCCTCAGCTCAAAAATTTTTTCTCTTGAACCGATAATTTTTTTTTTTCGGCTTTTAAAGGTTTTATTAGTTAGAAATTGTACGAAGCGTTGTTCGGAAGGTACCTGTGTCGCGTCGCGAGGAGAGTGATGACGGAGGAATGTCACGAGTGCGGCGCGGTGGAGGACACCACGGCACACACACTCGCTGTGTGTCCGCAGTGGACCAACCGCCGAGCCGAATTGGTAACAGTTGTCGGGGACGACCTTTCTCTACCTGTGGTTAGAACCATGGTGGGCAGAGAAGCCAGCTGAAACACCTTGGTCTCCTTTTGTGATGAGGCGGCGGAGAGCGTCAGAGAGATGGACGGAGATGCTTCAGCCATACGGCGGCGAAGGGTTGGGCGCAGACGATTAGTGCACGACCGTCCGTTTGCTAGGGGTAGGCTCAAGGCAATGTGTGCGGGACTTATTGCCCCTTTAGAGGGATTCCGAGGGAGGACAGGTGGCATGCCACCAAGATAAGAGGAATACAACGAGAGCAGCCCTGTTGGCATATCGTCGACGAGTGTGCGGATGTATTTCGATCCCGTGCTTTCGCCAAAGAACGTAGGGAGGAGCACCGTCGGGTTTTAGCTGGTAAGGGTCCGGCATAAACCGTAACGCATTTCCCCCGTGGCGTTGCGGGTTTTCATGAGGATTTCCCGACAAGAGAAAAAAAAGGCTACTACTCTCACTTCACGCGAATCTACTGATTTTGAAAACTTAAAATGGCTCTGTTATTATCATATATAGCACTTGTAACAAATAACATAATAAAAACATATATTAAAAAAAATACTATTTATAACATTCGTGACATTTTCAATGTCATTTTTATTATTTCAACTAACTGAAAAACTGTTAAAAACGTTCTGTCTTGGGCGTCCGTTTGTTTGAACGCAACGGATCCTGTATGTGGTCACAATAACGACCGAAAGACGTCACTAATCAAGTCCATTTTTTTTAAACATACAATTTTTTTCAAGTTCTAACGCCCCCGCACTGCCTTTTCGGAATAAAAAAAGGAATTGTACAGAATTAGCTGTTGATAAATAGCAAAATGCCAGAAAAAAAATTCTCAAAGTTTCACAATTTTAAGAACTATAGGTTGACAGAAACAATTTTTTTGAATTTTTAACGCCCTCGCACTGCCGTGTGGGGTTGAAATTTCCTAAAATATGATTTCGATATGGAATATATCCAACATACTAAAAAAATATTTTGTTATAGTTTCACAGTTGTAAAAACTATCCATTAAAAGATAAACATTTTGTGAATTTTTTAACACCACCGCATTGCCCTTTAAGGGTGGAATTTCCTAAAGTTTACTTTTGATAGGTTCTATTATGTCAAAAAAAAATTCTGGCCACGTTTTAGATACCATAAAAGATATAGTTTGTAAAAGTGAAGTTTGAATTTTTTAAATTACACCCCCGTAATCCCACTTGCGGGTGGAATTTCGTAAAATCCGTTCTTAGCTGTCCACTACTCGGCAAAAGGAATATTCCTACCAAATTTCAAGTCTCTACATCTTATGGTTCCAGAGATATCGTGATGAGTCAATAGATAACTGGATATCTCCTATATAGATAGGTATGAAAGTAATGTAATCATGATGAAACTTTGTCCTGTCCTTAATGGTATTTCTCTGAATGTTTCTAATATAGTATTAATGCATAGCTCATGCATGCGTACATGGAATGAGCTGTTAAACGCTTAAATAAATATACTGTTACTATATTGTGAGTATGGTAATTCCTAGTACTAGGTATTCCACTGTGAGCATATGGCACTTGTTAAATACCGCCATCATTTCTACTGCCGTTACGTGCAAACCCAAACAATCGAGAAAAGAATAGTATGGCCGCCGGGCAATAAATACACCTACTAACGTAAACTTTATGAAATGATACATTTGGTGCACTCGCCTTTATACAGATCCGTTTGTCTATTATTAAACCACGTTGAGTACTAGTTAGAATCAAAGAGAATAATTAATAACATGATTTAAACTAAGTGTGTTAGTTCTCATCGGTTACAATATTTGCTACGTCCAAGATTTAAATTGATTGTAGGGTATGAAGTTGTAGGAAATAATATTTTTCCATCTGCCTTATTATAAGTTACAATTAAAATTATCCTAAAACATGGACTTCAAATAACTATAATTTCTCCGGTCAATTAACAGTTGAAATATGTTTTATTAAAAAATCTTTTCGCAATATTCGATGAATGATGTCAAACTAAATGATTCTTTTTTAAAAAGATCTAATTGCATGCGTTGGCTTCCATTCCGCGGCTATAAGCAATGATTCTTATCGGGAACTTATTGAAAAAGGGGCGCATTCCTATCACGCATAAATCAGGCTTAGCCGTATTTCTTTCAACCGCTACAGGCCCGTTTTTATTGCCCACTTATTGCCCAATCACAAGATAAAGTATTATTACTAAAAATCAGTGCGATTAAGAACTTATTACTGTAATATATCAAAGCTAGGTAACGATTAAAATTCCTACTATTACCTTACTCGCCCTATATATACTTATACACATTCGACACACTCTTGATCAACATGTTAAGAGATTTTACCAAATAAAATTCAAAAATTAAATTTATATTGTGAAAATTTGTACAGCGCCATTTCTCTACTCAAAGCTCATGTAAAAAAATTAAGTTTAAGTCACTAGACGTCGGCAGTCATAGGTCGCATCGCGAGCTGAACATCCCATGATGTTTAGCTCGCGATGCGACCTATGACGGAAGGATTTGGAGTGGCAGAGGGATGCAGCATGACCAGCGGGCTGCGCCTGATGAACACGGCAACTCACGCCCTGGACCAGGCTGCGGCTGCCCGATTATTGCTGCGATCGCTATTTACTTTAGAAGCTAAACTTAAGGTCTATAGAGCCTACGTCTGCTCCAGACAAACGTAGGCGTCCCTTGCCTAGTATTCCTTTGAACAAGATACCAGACGAAGATGCTGCAGATCCAGCAAATCAAATGCCTACGTATGATAGCAGAAATTCCGAGGTACGTCAAAAATAACGTCATCCATCGCGACATCAAGAAGTCAACCGTGGAGGTGTTCATTTGGTAATTGTTACGTGGAAAACTTGCCGCATACACATCTCCAAGCCATCGCCAGCCAAGAGCTAAAAATACTGAGCCTCCCTTGCCTCCTGAGCTCCAATTGTTACCACCTCCGTCTTCAGATGTAAAGATAATGGCGAAGCCGATGCGACGGCACTGGTGTCACTCTGACTTGACACATATGGGATTTTATCTGACTGAGATGACGAATACAGATTATCTGACATTTAAAATACGACCGAAAAAAGCTGCCCGGACAATGAGGCATAGTTGCGAGGCCTCGAAGAACTGAGAGAAACCCCCGAGAGGTTTGTGCCTGATGGCGTAGAAATTCACTTAATTTTTTTTATTACTATCATTACACATGTAATGCTAGTCTGTCGGTTGGGAACGTAATATGGAGATGAAAAGTTAGTCTTTTATTTCGCTTTGATTTCACATAACTATATTTGTCATTTATTTACAAAATAGAATCACAGCAGTGAATAAAATACTAATAGACGTAAGTGAAATACTTTTCAAACATTTTTAACTAAGTGTAATAAAATGTTAACAAAAACAAATCTATAGTCCGAATTAGTAAACTTTCCACTGCCACGAGATCGGTATCAACGTGGTGAAACCGCGGGGCATTGCTAGTATTTTATAATTAAATTAGCACAGTAACTAAAGTCCGAGGAGGTATGAAGATAGTTGCTGTACAAATTTAACTAGTTAAATTTTATGATTTAAATAATGTCTAGTAAATTTCAAAATAATAATAAAAAAATCGCCTTAATATCTTCTTTATTTGTATTACATTATTAATTTTCTGAATTTTGGAATCAGCTTTTGGTAACTTTTGCAAAATTGGCTGTCTTTTATAATATTACAGAAAATATATTCTTCTTTTTTAACAAGGAAAATGACAGCTTCATAATTAATTAACAATATAAAACTTCCGGAACATTTTAAGTGAGTTTTTTATTTAATTTTTGTGTTTAGTTCCATATTATGTTATTTTAAGTTGCTTTAATGATTTCCTAGTTTTCCTACTATATAGCTTTTCATCGCTGTCCTTCCATTTGGTGTTAATATAGGACTGAAATTTCGCATTGGGAATCTTTAATATTTTATTTAATAATCTTTAATAATTTTGTCGCCTTTGACTTATTTTTGTCGCCTTACTTTTATTAAATCTACTACTATCACTTTATTTTCAAAAAATGGTTTTGTGTGAAAAGTTAAATTTCCAAATGAATGATTTCGGAAATTTCTCTTAAAGAACTCTCATGCATTTTGTTCCAGTTCTGGCCTCAGTAATTTAGTACAATGCATTTTACGAATCGCGTATATGATTGAAATATTTTTATTTTTTCTAGTATTCATGGTCATCGGTCCTCCCGACTAAGATTGAAAAAAATTCAAAAGGTCGGGGTGTAAAACAAAAAATATTGTAAGTAGCAGCCCATTAACGTCCCACTGCTGGACACAGGCCTCCTCACTCATATGAGAGGGTATTTTAGAGCATAGACCCACCACGCTGCTCCACTGCGGAAGAGAGTCGCTAAGAAACAAATTCAAGGCAGTTAACATAATGACAGTTCACTGCATATATATATTAGAAAACTTGTTGTACGTACATAAAAACATTGGCTCTTTTAATTAAAAGAGTGAATGTACATCATATAACTTACGAAACCAAAACAAACTCGTTTTAAATTCTAGTAGGCTGCATAAGATTAGCAACTCTTTTAAGGGTAACTGTATACGTTTCTATGATAAACTCCCACAAGACGTTCTAAACATGTCAATTAATAAATTTAAAGTCTTTGTTAAAATCAAGTTGATTGAAAAATCGTATTATAAGCTGCAAGATTACCTAAACGATAGAAAAGCGTGGGAGTGAGCAAATTGCTCTAATTTGAATTAAAATATAGTAAACTAATATGATATTGTAATGACGATGGTAACAAAAAAAAAATCCGAATGAGTTTGTTGTGGGTTCTTCTCGGATCAGCGCACGAAGGAACCCTCGTACCTTTAGATTTTAAGCCGTTCTTCAGTACCATCATCAGACGTATATTAGAATCAGTGTGGAAAAAACATATAATTTGACGATTCAAAAGTGCTGTAATATGCTTACTTAAATAAAGATATTTTTGATTTGATTTGATTTTGAATCCGACACGAAAGGAGAGAGATCAGGCGCAGGACCGACGGCTTAACGTGCTCTCCGAGGCATTGGGGTGGAGCACACCGCCACCTTCCCAACTTCTGGCAAATATTGTAAAAAATTTAATATGTAACTCAATACTTTTTTTATTGGCTCGAACCGGAACTCGATCGCAGAAAATGGATTAAAAAATATATCAATACAAATAGTTTATTTCTATCCGCTATAAAACTGCGTAAAATACAAATATTTTATAATGAACGAAAACCTCAAAACCCAGAGAAAATGGTGTACACGTAACATTAAATACGATCTTAAATTTTTTTGTACTGTTTATGAACGCTTCTTAATAATTTGCGGTTCTTGATATGTGTCTATTGCATAATCTACACTAAAAAAATCAATTCTCTCCATTAAACCAAATGATATATGAGGAAACATTCTGAATTCGCATTGCAATTAAATGTATTATTATTACCATTCATTCATATTATCTTTGTATAACCGCCACGAAAGGCACTAATGTCACAGGGATGAGAGGCCTCTGGAAATAACAGCCGTATCTGTAGTATTGCCACAAAAAATTTTGTTCAATTTAATTAGGTATTTTTTTTTAAATTCAATATAAACAAGTATTTGAAAACTTTACCTTAGCAATTTGTTTTGAATTATCACTGCTATCATTTTAATTTTAGCACATATTAAACAAATGTTGTAGAACTATATTAAGTTCTGTATTAAAATACTATATTGGTTTCACTTATTACAATAGGTTACTTATTGTTCAATGTTATACTATAAAATCATCTTTTTTATCGTAAAAGATATTGAGTAAAAAACTTAATGTTATGTATAAAGTGTATTTCAACGTACCTTTCTGTGCTACACAAAACTACGCGACTTCGAATATTATCACTCCCGGCACGTGCTTACAACGTGAAAAGCTGCGAACGACTACCGGGCGGCCGACGCTGGGCGGGCTCAAATATGACACGCCCCGAAAAGTAAAAAAAAATAATCACTAAAATATTAGAATAGCTCTGTAATACTTTATCCTACACATGTGAATGCAGGCAATCTCTTTAGATGGTGAATTAATACCCCTTTCACAGTACATACTGTTTTATGACGCTCAGTATGGTTTTGTTTTATATTAGGAAACAAATTGCCTTCGTATATTCTTACAAACCTAAACAAGGTGCCTTAATATACAACTAACAATGACGTGAAACATAATTGCTTTTTCTATGCGTGGAAAGAGGCATCTAAAATATTACAATCCAAGTACAGGGCGGAGCGCAAAGGCCACTCCCAGGCGCAGATGTATTGCAAGAAAAGAGAAAACAAATTGATCCACAGAGGATTTGCATATTTTATTTTTTATTGTTTAAACATGATAAAATTGAATCTTTTAGAAAGAACGTTAGCATACTCAAACTTTACAACTTCAATTCTCTCATATTTCATTTAAATTGAAATCTTCAAATAGGTACGTATTATTTTATTACACATAACATCACGCCTCATTCCCATAGGGGTAGGCAGAGACCACATCCTTCCACTTGCCACGATCCTTGTATATCTCTTTTAAGTCAGGAGGTACACATCTTGTCTATCTCTCCGATAGTCATAGTATGGTACACGGGTATGCGTTCCCGGCTCCCCAACTATTACTGATTTCTGCTTAGGTCTTCCGAGTCAGTAATATCCCATTTCTTTATATTTTTCTTTCTCTTCCTTGCAAATTTTCTTGTCTTTGAACCCGTTCCTTCCATTTATTCCATTCTCCTACCCATTTCTGCCAGTCCAAGGTGTACCGTGCCGAGGGACTCATGGCTAGGGGCATTGCCCTGTGAGAAGGGGTGGCACTGGGACCGAGCGAACTCAGAAGAGGCTAGCCTTATTCTGGCATGCGAGGTTCTGCCAGAATGGACCTATGATCCCTTGCTTCCCGTGGGAACGCAATGGATCAAAAAATTGTAAAAACAAAAAATGGTAGCGATGAGATTCGCAATCCATCAGGTCACGTTCCTAATGGGGGCAAAAAGCGGGCCACAGAGGGCCGTTTTGCTACTTTATTTTATTATAGATATACGAATTACAGCAAAACTACATCATGATCTAATACGGAGTGCTACGAGACCGCTACGGAAGAGCTACGTCTCTACAATGTTGAAAAGAGTAAAAGTTATTAATCGTTTTTATTGTTGAATTATTTTTATTTTATATACACGTACCGATACAAATTATAAAACACCAGGATATAATTTGCAAAATAATATATATCAAAAAACACATGCGAGTGTAAATTCATAAAGTACTTCCTTTTATAATGAATGACAGTCATTAGAAAGAATACATAATGTGGAATTGAGCATTATCAAAACTTTTCATGAAGATCTACACGGTTTTTAATGATAAACAAGTATCATTAATTTATAATTCATATTTCATAACTTACGAAAGGTTTATTTAATCAAAAATCCATATATTACAATTGTAAATTAAGTTCATGGGTTCTGAAAAGGAATTCCACATGACAGCTTTTTTTATATAACGTGAATTCAAAATGTAATACTTTTACAGGTGTCCCTACAGTCACAGGGCTCAGCCCCGAATAATGTGAAAATAATAATTTAGATATTTCAATCAAAAAGTTTAAATTAAAGGAAATCTACGTCTGTTTACGATAAAATGGAATAGTCAACATCGTCATTGGTGTAACGACATAATCATTTATTGCAACCACTCGAGCCGAGGGCGGTAATAAAAATGAGAAATTATTTTTAATAATATTACAGGAGCAGCATGCGGGGTCCGTGATACCACAATATTTTGGTGACACTAATACCGACCCTTATTACCGGGAATTCCTCACTGGCAAGTACTTGGTAATAATAATAATCCCTCGACTCACTTTATGACCTCGCCGCAGTTTTATGTGAGAATAAACCTTAATCTTATGAGTTGTTTATCTAAAATGCGATTCTGAAATGATATAATACGTTATTACCGGTATAGTGTTAAATTGTGTTATTCAAATAAAAAACAAATCATATGATTGTCTAGAAGAAAATCTAGTTTTGCTTTTTAATCTTTTCTTTATATTTATACAAGTATAAAACTTAAGATTTCCGAGATTTAGAGGGAGGGGAAAAAGGAAGGTACATTAACAATTTAATAAATTTAATTTTCATTAAAATATTAAGTGTCGAAAATTAATACAAATAGTTTATTAAAATCTCCAATGACGAATGTTGAGAAAATTTTGTTTTTGGATTTAAAACTTAGTCTAGAGAATTTTAAACATAGTATATTAAATTATTAAATGAGTGGCAAATTAAAATGCCACAAGTTATTTGTAAATGTTAAAACTACCTAACCTTCAAACGAATAAGCATAAATAAAGCTACACATCTTCGTGACGCTAATCACTCGTTTCATCGGTAAAAATTTTACCCACTTGCGTCGAAAGAAATTTCACTTCAAAAAACTATATCTGGAACATATAGCTCTGCAATACTGACTAATTAATTGTAATTAATTACTGACAATATTACTGGATAACGATATCCGGTGACTTCACCATCTAATTGTTTATTAGACTAACGCTAACGCTTCGTAATTCAAATACAAACAGCAGCGTATAATATATATATTCATATAATACTAGCAATGCCCGCGGTTTCACCCGCGTAGATATCGATTTCGTGGCAGTGGACAGTTTACTAAGTCGGACAATAGATTTATTTTTGCTAACATAAAAGTTTTATTTCACTTAGTTTTTAATTACTTTCTTTCAGATTATTAGATACACACTTACATTTACAATCTAAGCAATATACAGATTTTACTTTACAACTAATAAATATTTCACTTATAAATTTAAAAAATTGTAAAATCATTTACATGAAATGTCCGACATTTTAATTTAACAACATTCTATAGGTATTGAAAGGTATTTTTTAAATCGGTCCAGTTATTTTGCTTGATATATGCTTGAAAAAAGCTTGGATATTATAAATTACTATAAAAAATAAAAACAAAAATTCAAAATGCAAAACCTTCGTGTATACTATTAGCGAAGATATTTATTTGTAGAACTTTATTGTCGCAGAACTTCCCTATATACAACATTTGACGTAGTTTTGTTTTGTAGCAGCAAAATAATTTAATCCTCTGTAGTTCGACTCGGGATGCATTATTTTCTTTACATTTATATTTTAAAATTCGTTATATCTTTTGAATGGAATGTTCGATTTCAATAATTTAAAAAGTATTTTACAGGTATTAAAACGGTCTTTAATAAAATATCATTTAATAGGATAATGATTAATACAGAGGTATGAATAATATGTTTTGATTATTGTCGGAACTTTTAAAATGTAAATAAGTAGTTATAGTGGCATTACTACAGTAGTTGGACATATGGTATCGCGGACTTTTTTGTAGATATTAAAACCTTCTATTATATTGTAGATCATTTTTTTGTTATATCTTAAATAGTTTTCGCAGGGCTCGTGTTGAAAGATTTTCTGTGATTAATTTTTTCACGCTGGGTTGGTACATTAATACATTTTTATTAGGTATCCCTATTTCTTATTAAGAAAGTAATATAACCTATGTCGTTTGATGAAAATGCAGCTTTCTAACAGTGAAAAAAATTTTGAAAAAATTTTAGTCCTGCTTTTATGTGAAAACGTTACAAACTTACATAAAAAACACAAATGTTTCCTCTTTATAATGTTAGTTTAGATATTCCATAAAGTATCAGATGATTATGTCGAAAGCTTACCCAGTTACATATAATCTAAACCGCATGCTGATCGTGGCAGATGCATTGATGGTTGGCATTATAAGATAAGTAGACCGTAGGCAATAATTGCGGCTTCTGTTAAATGTATCGTGTGTACTTAGGATCACACATAACTATGTGGTCACGGGAAAGGTATATTTCTAACAAATCGTGATGGGATGTCACCACATAACGTAATTTCGGGCGAACGGACATATTTTCCGGGGGAAGGACAAAAAGGTAAGCCGGTGACGAGGCCTGGTATGCGACGCGATTATGAAACGCCATTTGTCAAGTTTTTATTGGGCACCCTAAAGCCACATCCATTGTTGTTCGCCCATCACCGCGCCCGCGCACCCTCACCCCGTTAGAGCGATGACATTAATTCATAATTTTTATAACTTGTTACAATTTTGAAGTTATTAAAGGTACCTATTTATAAACGGTTTTGTATATTCTCTATAGCTATTTGTATATTTTCCATAAAATGGATATTAAAATAAATTACTTTCATATAAATGAACTAGGTGGTCCAGCAAACGTTGTTTTGGCATATAATAACTATTATAGCAATTAAAAAATAGGCGTCGGTGATAGAAAAGTGGAAATTTAGGGTCTTATGTATTTTATAAATTCACACCATAAAAAATAACTAAAACAAAATGTCAAAAAATTAAAAAATTAGGGGTGGATCACCCTTAACATTCAGGGGGATAAAAATTAGATGTCCGATTCTCTACCCTAGCCGACATGCACGCTGAGAATCACGAAAATCGATTGAGCCGTTTCGGAGGAATTCAACTTCTAACACCCGTGACATGAGAATTTTATATATAAGATGTAATAAATTTCGGTTAAATAAATATATAATTGAATAATTGAGTGTTACACTAATTCAAATAAGCTTCGCAAATTTTTATCACGATATATCAATTTGTTCATTAAGTAGATTCGACTTGTTTGTAAAATAGATGTATCATAGAGAAGTATAAAAATTTGAATAAAGTTACTAGTTATCAAACATTACTATCGCTTACATCTTCTGTCTTATAAATTAGAGATATAATTTATTAACATATGCTATATAAATACAAAAATACGATATAAAAATTTCGACTGTTACTTGAAGTGTTGTTACCTGAAATATCCTCTTTATTGTAGTAAACAAGACAAATGGTTTTGGGACTTTTTTTAGGAATTTTTTTCTTTTTCGAATTCGGTAACATAATATAAGGAATTAGGTATTTAATTATATATTTCTATAGAAATGGAAATGGAATTAATGTCAGTATGGAATTGTTACACAAGAAAAATATTATTTACAAGTTATTTCTTTATTTAAATTAAAATATAGGATATGAGACTGCCTCATTGTTAGCTTGTTCGGCTACAGACATGAGGTCCTGGGTTCAAATCCCGGGCGAAATCAAATATCGATATAGTTTACCATAAAGATTTTCTTAATCTTTACCTGAAGTTTAGAAGTTGGCGGTGTGCTTGACCCTCGTGCCTCGGAGAGCACATTAAGCCGTTGGTCTTGCGCCTGATCTCACTCCGGTCTTGTCGGATTTCCGTTACATCGGACTATGACAGTGAAGGAATAGGGAGTGCATTTGTGTACTATGCCTGCCAACTCGCAGTCGAGCAGCGTGGTAGTGTCTCTCTCCTATGAGTGAGGAGGCCTGTGCCCAGCAGTAGATCGATATTGGGCTGCTACTTACTTAATAGCATAGATAATACCTATATATATTTCAGCTATTTTCAGCATTATGTCATACGGTATTCTACTTTGGGGTAATGCTGCTGATATAGATGCAATATTTGTGCTGCAGAAAAGGGCCGTTCGTGCGATTTACAATATGGGTCCAAGAGAGTCGCTAAGAAACAAATTCAAGGCAGTTAACATAATGACAGTTCACTGCGTATATATATTAGAAAACTTGTTGTATGTACATAAAAACATTGACTCTTTTAATAAAAAGAGTGAATGTACATCATATAACTTACGAAACCAAAACAAACTTGTTATAAATTCTAGTAGGCTGCATAAGATTAACAACTCATTTAAGGGTAACTGTATACGTTTCTATAATAAACTCCCACAAGACGTTCTAAAGATGTCAATTAATAAATTCAAAGTCTTTGTTAAAAGAAAGTTGATAGAAAAATCGTATTATAAGTTGCAAGATTACCTAGACGATAGAAACGCTTGGGAGTGAACAAATTGCTCTAATTTTAATTAAAATATAGTAAACTAATTTGTTATTGTAATGATGATGGGAAAAAAAAAATACCCGACTGAGTTTGTTGTGGGTTCTTCTCGGATCAGGGCGCGAAGGAACCCTCGTAACTTTAGATTTTAAGCCGATTTTGAGTACCGTCATCAGATGTATATTAGAATCAGAGTGTGGAAAAAAAAAATATAATTTGACGATTCAAAAGTGCTGTAATATGCCTACTTGAATAAAGATATTTTTGATTGATTGATTGATATATTATCATATAGGATATATGTATCGCTTTATTTTATTACAAGTAATATAAAAAATTAAAGCCAATTGCTACACCATCTAAATCAAACTTCTTAAACTCATAACAAAGAAAGAGAAAATTAAAACATTTTAAGTAAGCCTTTCAATATATGGTGGAGGACTATATTTCGAAAAAATTAATTTAATTTATGAATACAATATACATACATAGCATCACGCCTCATTCCCATAGGAATAGGCAGAGACAACATCCTTCCACTTGCCACGATCATTGCATATCTCCTTCGCTTCTTTCATTCTCATTAAACCTTTCATACAAGTTCGTCAGTTTAGAGTACTCTTGACCTGGCCGTTATTTAAAATGTCCTAGATTTGGTCCAGTAACGTTCGCCTTGGTCTTCCCCTTCTAACTTTTGCATTCACTCTTGACTCATAAATCCTTTTTGTCAGTCTCCTTTCATTCATTAGCTCTACGTGCCCAAACCATCTAAGCATATCTTTCTCAATTTTATTCACTACATCTTCTTTTACATACATACCACAACGTTCTCTTATCACACTGTTCCTTACTTTGTCACTCAGTTTCAATTCACTTACACTTCTCAACGCTCTCATCTCTACCGCATTTATTTTACTTTTATGCTTCTTCTGTCATACCCAACTTTTACCACCACACAAGAGTGTTGGCATCAACACTCCTCCATGCACAGCCAGTCTGGCCCTTTGAGACACCATCTGGCTATTCATAAAGGCGTGTAGAGCACCATTCATCATAGTCCCTGCATTCACTCTCCTTTCAATATCACTTTCACATGTTCCATCTATTTGTAAATACAATATAAATAATATAAAATTCGCTTTGAGTAAGTGAATTAACAAATATTTCAGCAAGGATTGAAATATTGAACAATATACTTGTAGAACGAGCGTGAGTGAGTGGGAATTTAATAAGTGAAATTTCAAATATTGCTATTGAAGAAAAGTTTTAAATATTTACGAGTAAGTACTGCAATCAAAATTTTACAATTCGGTTAACGTTAATAAATTTTTACATCGTTTAGCGTATGTAATTATCTTCATGCTCAATAATAACCAGGAAAGCCAATATTAAAACGGGCCGCCTAGTCAAACTAGCGGTACGGATACCGTCGGTGCAGCCATATTTGCCGCATCAGTAGTCAAAGAGTCTGACAAGCCAAATCACTTTAATATCAGCACCACCCCAACATAAAAGGTTTGTTATGTTATGTTTCCCTGCATCTGTATCTGTTTATAAGTGTTCTCAAAAATTACTATACTTTTCGTGCTTATAAATAACTCGAAAAACAATTAAATTAAGTTTTAACATTGAGCATCAGTACAAGTAAAAAAATGTCTATAGAAAGATAAAGCTACCTAATGTTAGCCTCAATACGCGCATATCTGAATCTTTACATACCACTAAATGAAGTTGCTTTCGCTCTTTTATGTTAGATCTGTTAAACTACCCAACGGAATAACGTAGTTTTTAGCAACAGATAGAGTGATTCAAAAGAAAAGTTATATGTATCACACGTACATAATATGCAGTGCATGCTGAAGTGTTGGTGCCAACACTTATGTATGGTAGTGAAAGTTGGATATGGCAGAAGAATCACAAAAGTAAAATAAATGCGGTAGAGATGAGAGCGTTGAGAAGCATGAGTGGATTAAAACTGAGTGACAGAGTAAGAAATAGTGTGATAAGAGAACGTTGTGGTATAAAAGAAGACGTAGTGACTAAAATTGA
>JACTOM010000032.1:1901506-2012987 GCA_015832385.1 Elymnias hypermnestra | reverse complement strand
TATATATATATATATATATAGTTATACCCAGTTTGAATAAATAAAAACACAATTTGTAAAGTATTTATTAGACGAGAATTATCTATTAATCATTTCACTTATAGTTACAGCCCCAATCATACACCAATGAGAAGAAAAAATCAAAAAAATAATAAATCTATAAATGTAATATATATCGTCCTTACGATAATACCTACAATTAGGCTTTCTTACCCAAAACAAAAACAGATGTAATAATTGTATTATTATAGACACTAACACATTACGTTATAAGAGAATTATAAAATTTTATAGGTTTTTGTGTGCTAGAATACTAATGTTATACATTTTATAATAGACACAAATTTTATAGGTTTTAGGTAAGTTAGGTATATGAAAACCTCTTTATAGAAAAATTAATACAATTTCAAAAACGGCTCGAGGGACCTGGTTGTGGGTCATCAAAATTGGTGAAATAATTTCTGTTTCCACTAAGAACAATTCGTAAGTTATCAAAATCAGTGGAATGCCTTTGGTTCCCATTACGATCTAATCTTAAATTATCCAAATCGGTGGATTGTGTTTTGTTATCACTTGAACCTGGTTGTGGTTCAATAAAATTAGTACAATGCTTTTTGTTTCCACTAGGTCTTGGTTGATCAAAACTGTCCGAATGCCTTTTAAACGAGTGCTTTGTTTCCCAGTTCATGGAAAATGGTTGAAATACGCCATGCAAAAGGGTAACTTTGTTGACAACGCCGGCGAGGCATTTTAGGTATCCCAGCGAGATCTGCACTTGTACGGCAATTCGTGTAGTTCTAGTAACGTCTCTATGTACCACTCGAAAAGCTGCAACTTCTACGACACCCGCTACTAAATGCAGTGTAAGCACACGTTTTGTAGCTAAAGAATAATAAGATTTGTGAACAAAAATTGAACTCGGAAGTAATATATGGATTGACAGGAAATTCTTTCAAGTGGTAGGCACTTGAAAGACTTTCTGCAAATTTCCTATGGAAAGCAAAAATTTAAGACTATAACAGTATATAAAATTCATAAATATGATTAGAATTGCCAAATGCATATGAGGATTTTACTTTCCCTACAATTAATCAATTCTTTAAGAATTATTATCACATTGAGTAATAGCAGGTTTAATGATTTAATGGTGATGATGATAATAATTCTTGTTAATAAGTCTTGCGATCGAATCCTGGGTTGACAATTCGGAATTCTTATAGTCATCATAAATAAAATGATCTTGGGCAATCCTGCATAGTATAGGGGGCAATTGCGCTTTAAACCCTCCATCCTATTATCTATGTCACATTACAACAACATAGTATCACTTCCAGAAATTACCCGAGTCCAGAAAAAATACCAAAGTATTTAAAAACGGCAGCGAAACTAATCACAGCTAATGAAAAGAATAAGAATAGCGAATCAAAGTTCAGATAAATAATTTTTCAAATTTGGTTTGAGGACCCATATTCAAGACCGATAGAAAGCCAGTAATTCACATAGGGTGGTCCAAACTAAATAATATAATTATCTAAAATGAAGAGGGAGGTAATTGAATGTAAGGTGTCTGCTCTTTACACATATTATTGAGTTTTGATTAAGGAGTTATGAAAAATATATTTACGTATAATCTCTCTCATAAGTTGGTAGACCTTATGTTCTATAGTGGTGCGACAGTATTCAGCTACGTCAGCTAACAGCCCTGCTGCTATACTGACTGCAGACGGCAACCCTAGTTCAGTGGCCAATAAGCTTGCCATTTCGACACTCGTCCATAATGGGATATGGTAATCTGCAATTATTTCATGAGTATATACATAATCCCTAATTAGTTTAAAATCTGTAAGTTAGGAGGGATAAAAATATTCACGCAATCGGGAATACACAAAATCGACAAATATGTCAATTAATGTATATAAATGACTTCTTTTTTGTATAAAAAATAACAATTACCAATGAATTTGAAGATATCTAACTCGGCTGCAACAATATCTGATAGGGTGTGGCTCTCGTTGAATATCAAGAGAACATCTCTTATTTCTTTGACGGAGGCCGCCATTGAGGGGTCTGTCATTTTTGAGGCTAATCTAACCGAGCATGCTGCCAATAAAATAAATTCTCTTGCTCTGGATGTTACGTCCTCCGAACCTGTGTTAAAACTCAAAATATTAACACTCGACTTTCTTTTACTCTAAAACGAAATCCTCCATCTGTTTGCAATAATGACTAAACGAAGTTTTATGCAGTTCTCAACAGTAAATAGACAGATTCTTGAGAAAAGTTTTCTGAAAATTGGTGGAAATATACTGATAATTGAAAAAATTCGAGCCACTGGGAGCTTTAATCGAAAACGCTCCTTAGAGATATAAGAAAATAATGTATCTCAATTTAACCTTTACAAATCTTCAAATCAATCCGCGATGGCACATAATTATCTCTTAAGGATAACTCACAGTGAGTTATCCTTAAGAGATAATTATGTGCCATCTATGTATCTATATATCTAAATTTCTTCTAAAAATTGGTTAAAATGAAATGCAGAAATTGGAAAATTTATACACACATTCAGAATTAATCCTTATCAACTTTTCTCCGTTATTTACTTTAAGCATTTACATTATGATCTTTCACATGATGTAATATAAATAAGAGATATCCAGGTCTCTATTGACTCATCACGATATCTCTGGAAACATAAGGCGTAGAGACTTAAAATTTGGTAGGAATATTCATTTTGCCGAATAGAGGAATTAATATTTTCACAATTCAAACTTCACATTTACGAACTGTGGTATGTAAAATTGGTCAGAATTTTTTTTTTTTTTTCATAATGAAATATATCAAGAGGCAGTGCAAGTATGTTTCTTATTTGTAAAACAATTTGCCTAAATTGATGAAAATGCTACCAAAAAAAAAACTATCCACGGAGACGAAGTTGCGGGTTTAGCTAGTGTATATAAATGAGTTTATTAGGAGATATAAGAAAAATATTTTTAACACGCGAGAAAATATTGTACCTCGCTTACAGCGCTCCCGCACCGTGAATCAAGTTATCAAAGTTATCTAGAGCTGCAAATCCAAATGCCACATTAATGGTACATCTAAACCTCCTATTTTAATTTAGATCTCATTGGAGCAGAGTGACGTCTATATCCTGAACTCAAATTTATTTACTTGTAATATTTTTTCTTGCAAAGTATTCCTCTAAAATACGACAGGCCTGCCCTGCTTCTCCAAGAGTGTAACACCCCATTTGTTCGCTTATTTTCCACAAAAACTGCCGTGAATATATTTTTAGTCCTTCAGATCTTCCGAGCGCAAGTTTATGGACATTTTCTAGTAAAATAGTTATTATTAGAATTATTAGGTGCATATTTTAATTGAAAATAAGTATACCCGCATCTCAAAATAACATAGTTTGTGAAGTGAGGTTTCTTCGCTTCACAAATCAATGGTTTCGCCATTTTCAATAGTAATTTTGATACACGAGTATTTCGACGGCCTCGCTGACGCATCGGTGCGAGTCTTCATGGAGATGTTATAGGATGGTTCCATGTGGGAAGAATGCAGGAAATTGCATTTTCTAGTTTCTACCGGCTGACGAGAAACTTCGGCCACGGCTTGTTACCACCCTACGAGCAAAGACGTAGCACCAAACCAGAGAATACAGTAAGATGCTGTGTGTCTACGCAGCATCTTACCGTGAGAGGAAACTGCCACTTACCAGATTAGCGGGCTTCCGTCTTAGACTGTATTACTCTTACTATCAGGTGTGATCACAGCCAAGCGTTAAACTGTAAGCAATAAAAAAACAGTAACACTCGAGATTAAAGTATTCAATTAATAAAATATTTCGTCGTCGCCGCTTCAACTAATGGACGTCCCCTACTGGACAAAGTAAGTAAAGTAAAGTAAGTAGCAGCCCATTAACGTCCCACTGCTGGGCACAGGCCTCCTCACTCCGAGAGGCGAGGGTTTTTAGAGCATATACCCACCACTCTGCTCCACCGCGGATTGGCAAGTAAAGTACAGAAGTGCACTCTCTATTCCTTTGATCTCATAGTCCGATGTGACGGGAATTCGACACGACTGGAGAGAGATCAGGCGCAGGACCGACGGCTCAACGTGATCTCCGAGGCACGGGGGTGGACCACACCGCCAACTTCGGGAAAATATTGAGAAAATCTTAAAAGAAAACTCAATATTGATTTTTGAACTGGACAAAGGTCTCACCTAATGATGTCCACGAGGCCCTACGTTGCACCGCCTGGCTCCAGCGGCTTCCGGCGACCCTTTTTACGTCGTCGGTCCACCTTGGGGCGGTCTGCCTACACTGCGCCGTTCGGCGCTAAGTCGCTATTCCATAACCTTCCGGCCCCAAAGTCCGTCCGTCTTTCGGACCATTGCCCTACCCATTGCCACTCCAATTTAGCGATCTGGTTACTGTAGTTCATCTATGGATCTCTTCATTTCTGATTTGATCACGTAGAGAAACTTTGAACAACCCACTGAGTGATTCTGACCTTTCGCATGGGGGTCTTCAAGGCACTGATGCACGAAACGATTCCCCGTAAGTGCCCAACCGAGTTAGATTTGGCGGTTGACCTCGTGCTCGAAATTGGACCTACCTATGGACTTTATGTCTACTATAAAATTATACATTGAATTGATTTTTAAATATCTATGGCAGAAAAGGCATGATAAACTTATTTTATTAGAATAAAACTTACCCTCGCGTGCACTGTCTTTTAGAAATCCTGGAAAATGAATCATTAAGAATAATTCCAACAAAACTAAGATAAACTTCAAGCAATAATTTCTTTACTACGGAACTATAATAATTTTCGAATAAACGAGAGCCAAAAAAGAAAAGAGCACTCCACCGATGTCACGCAAGGGCGGGGAATTAAATAATAGACAACAATAAAACGTCAAATTGACACGTCATTTTTTTTTTTGACACATACATAATGCTCATTATGCATTCTGCCAAATGCTTAGATCTAACTGATCGAATTGAGTAAACTTTCTTATTAAAGTACAATTACTTACTGAATTTTGTCACCAAAATTAATGATTAAAATTAGATTACAATATTTAAATTTTTCTTACTCAATGATTTACTACACAGCATATTATGCAAAAATACTATGTAATGTATTATATTACCTATGCACACATGAATAAATAAAAATTTTAACAAAAAAAGAACCGCCTTCAAAACAGACTTACAAACTTATTAATATGCTCTAAAAAGTAAGAAATAATTGCGTATTCTTCGTATTCTTATATTTGGAGTCGGTGTCAGCCAAGGAAGATGTTCCCCGCGTGTCCACTTGGCAGCTCCCGCGTCTCCCCCACCTATAGCTACACATGTAGGCACCTTGGCTGACACCGACTCCAAATATAAGAATACGAAGAACACTATAGAAGAATACGCAATTATTTCTTACTTTTTAGAGCATATTAATATATTTGTAAGTCGGTTTTGAAGGCGGTTCTTTTTTTGTTAAAATTTTTATTTATTTTTTGATTTTTAGTGAATCTGAAGTAAACGTGTTGCAATGCAGCAACAAACGTAAGCTCATTGCTATTTGATTAGACACTTATATTTTCTGCCTTAAACCGCACCCTTACTGTAAGCCCTTGAGGAGTTCCATTGATCTTCATATTTAACTACGACTATCACTTGACCATACCGAAGTTACGGTAGGCGACTGAAATATCTGGATCTTATAGAAGATTCTGTCGGGTATCGTTCATTTGCTCCTAAGAATTGAAGAGTTCCGTCACTTTGTCATGGAATCCATCATCAGAACCTAACCAAACTGTCACAAAACAACCCTTGAAGTATATCCTTTCCAATAAAAAAAGAATCATCGAAATCGGTTAGCGTGATCTTGAGTTATTCGTCCAAATTTAACACATCCGGTTTTCTCATGGATGCCATCATCATAACTGGATTTTAAAAAAATGGGACCCTATGACGAGCCCCACCTTTCATTCAAAAAAAATAATCAAGATCGGTCTACCCAGTCGGGAGATATGAGGTAACAAACATAAAAAAAATACAGACGAATTGATAACCTCCTCCTTTTTTTGAAGTCGGTTAAAAAAAGAATCAAAATTTCAATTTTCAGCATGACATTTAACCATAAAAAGGGCTAAATTTATTTTTCTTTATCCGAAATATTGTTTCGACATTAAATTAGGCTGGAGGTAAATCCAGGATATTGTTCAGAAGAACGGCAGGTTGTGTTTTTATATTTTCATCTTTTAAATACAACTTTTACTTGAATTTCAATAATGATCTAATAAAAAACAAGCAATTGAATTTAGAAAGAACCATTTTCCACCTTTCTAATGAAGTAATATTTTTTTGTGATCTTGTTTATGTAATACTACTTGCTGACCCAGCAAACGTTGTTTTGCCTTATAATTACTATTATCGCTATTAAAAAATAGGGGTTGGTGATAGAAAGGTCAAAATTTAGGGTTGTATGTAGTTTTATGTGTTGTATCACAAAAAAAAAATCGTCCCAAAATTAAAAAAAAATTTAAGGGTGAACAACCCCTATCACTTAAGGGTATGACGCATAGAAAATTTGGTAAAAATCGATAAAGCCGTTTCGGAGGAGTAACATAGTGACGGGGAAATTTAATATATTAGATAAATATTTACGAAGTTTCAAATTGATCAGCATAAATATTGTTTTTGTGACAGGTCAATTACCCCCATAGCGCCCCCTTTTTCTGTATCGACACCTGTATTGCACTGACTTATCGGCATCTGTATTATTAAATTAATTTGTCAAGATAAATTCACAAACTTTCATGCTGGAAAATAGTCCTGACACACGGTATTGTCTTGTTAGATATGCAAAGAGCAAATCAGGCAAAGTATTATTGAAGCTTAAACTGCTGACGTGAAAATTTAGTTATGTGACGACTTGTGACAACATGTACATGCGCGTCTTATCACAATTTGAGAAATTCCCGATAGTCTTGAACTTCTCAACGTTCGAGACATTTTTAATTAATATTGATTTTTAATATTATTTTCCTTCATTCAGTAAATACGTCTTATAGTAGGAGCTCTGGCGTACGTCAGGAATGACGTCATTCATCGTGACACCAAGACGCCCACGGTGGAGGTGTTCGTCAGGAAGTTGGCGAGGAGCATGTTCCGCCACGCGGACCACTCCCCGCAGACACACCTCCATGGCATTGCCAACCAGCATCCTAGATCTGAAAGCACTCGGCGCCCACTACCTCGTGAGCTCCTGCTGTCACCACCACCAGGTGTGGGTGAAGATGACAGCGTTGACGACTCGACGGCAGTGACAGAACTCGGATTAACCTTGATGGTCCCGCCGGCGTAAGGTTGTGGGAACCAGCCCGTTAGAATGACGGGCAGACACAAATACCGGCTATCGACGATGCCTGAGAAAATTAGCCCGGGTAATGAGGCATTGCCTCGAGGCCCGTACCCCACAACTTAGTTGTGAAGAACCCCGGAGGAATTCAGTAAATAATAAATTTTAATGCAAATGTTTATACAAATTCCTTACCGGCGTCGATAAAATAATAAAATTACAGACTTTCTTTTTACACTGCTGTATAAATACGTTTGTAATTTTTTTTTTTGACAAATCTTGTTTTTATATTCATTTAATCAGTAACAGATGCGAAACCTACTTTTCTTTTTATTATTGTATGTTCTTTGAAAGTCAGGAATAGTACAAAGGATCTTAATAAAAATTATAATATTGTATGTTAAAAATGTGACTATGCGCAAATTATGCTTATATGTAATAATATATGTAATGACTAGATTTGTTCTTTCTGTGTCTTGAGAAGGAATTGGGGCTGACAGACAGGTATATTTTCCGCCCTTTTGCTCAAACTTACCAAAGCGGCATACCACTTTATGAAAGGTTATTCGTTATAACAGTATATATCTGATTGAGCTGAATATTCTACAAGCCTAATACAGAGATGATGAAATATCAAAGATGAGCCATCCATACAATTTATATAAAACTTTTGACTGCTGTTGTTGTTCACTTTCGTGAACATTTGACCGTATTATACCTATTTATTTATTACAGAAAATTTAGTTTGCAAATTAATAAAAATTACATTGTAATAAAATTGTTGAGCATATGTCAGTATATGGAAACTAAACTAAAACTATTTCGAGATATACATTTAAGGAGGTTTACCCAATAAAATTAAAAAAAGATAAGCCATAAAACTTTGAGTTATGCATGACATAATGATTGTTCACCGAGCACCTCACAGGTTTACTTAGTCCAGAGACTAGGTCAATTATCAAAAATATTTCATTTTGCAATGTTTTTTTACAAAGTACATTTTAAACATCCTAACCAACGAATTGTAAAATCATGTGTTGTTTTAAATTACATACATTTTGATCGCCTGCCTGATATTTTGAGAACAAATAATTTTATGCCACTGGATACTAGGCAGAGCATTATGCATTCTGTAATGTGCCTTGTCGTAGTGTCGAAATTATGTTAGTAACAAAGTTTTTGATTTGTCTTTTATACAGTATACAAATCCAATTATGTCTCTCTTCAGTTTGGCTTGCCATGAAACAGGATAATATTCGCGTCTGAAAGGTTTTCATGCAAAGCTACGTTTTTAATTCGTTAATCCGACACACGTTATAAAGGCAGAACAGCAAAATGGTTGAAGAGGAAAAGGGAGACGGTGTAGGCGTGGCGTCCGCAAGGCGTTTATTTTTCTCTTTGGCTCCGCCCATTGGAAAATATGCCCGGTTCCGCCCTCGCGCCATTTAATCGTATCTAAAAACCACTTCTGGGCTAATATTGTTGTAGACTTATATAACGGTCATCCGCTCAGACAGGCAATACGTTCCAGATTAAGCCTTACTTGTTTCGCTTAGACTGTGTGTAATTATTCTAGGATATTATCTAAAATAAAACACGTGTTCCTCAATAGTTTGATATCACTGCCGCTATGTAATTGCGTCGGGTTCATATACAGCCATATCAGTATTTAATAATAAACCTAGTAAACCTAAACACGAATAAACCGCAGCTACAGAAGTGGCAGTAGTTAAAAAACCATCCATTTTAACTATATTTGTAATGATTAATATTTAAGAAGATAATTAAAACTTATATCAACTTATTACTTATATACACATGTGCCGTTTGTTATTAATATTCAAGTTAAAATTAGCTTCACGAAGGCACATTGTAAGCTAAGAGTGACTAAGTATAAATTTTGCTTGCGATTTATAATTTCTGTACACAGACCGGATAAAAAATAATGTTATTCTCTATACGATCATCTATCAACCAACACATCGTCAAAATCGGCTCAGATCTTTTGGAGATCAAAAGAAAGAACCGTTAACCTGATACTGTTTTTAAGTTATTCAAAAAAGCATTTAAATTTATCGAATGCCAGTTATAAATTTAAGGATTGAACAACTGTTGGTATTAGCATATAATAATAAAAGCATCGATTTACGAGTTGCATTATATGATAAATTTATTATATTTGATAAATTTATGGAATACATTGTAAATTACTCAAAAGCTTTAAACTGAATGCCTATATGAAAGAATATTTAAATTTGATATGACAGGATCTCTTCCTCCATCTCGATATTGTAGTAATACAATCAAAGTCGCGAAGGCATGAAACCGCATTAAAATCTACTTACTGGTTACAATTATAATACATCAAAACAAATAACGAATAGGGAACGCAAAGCAAACATATCCGTGAAGTGAAATTTTAGCACAATTCTTTTATGTTTAGTATAATAGATACAATAAAAATGTAATGCCTTTCTAGTCTAATTATGTGAGTATTTCGCCCGCGGTCCCGGATTTGGGCCTGGCAGGACAAATTTAGAAAATTATATTTTCTAATAGGTCTAGCTCTGGTCTACTAAACATTCTACCGAGGCTAGTTGCCACACCACCAGCAAAGACGTGCCCATAAACAAAATAAATTACGTTCTGGTAATGTGGTGTGTGTAGGTCTTTATGGTAAATTATAATATTACCTCTTGTCAGCGTAGCTTGCTACTATACTAGACTGCATCATCCCCAAAAGACCGGTAAGGTGAAACACGAATGTTAATCTGTGTACAATAAAGAACATTAAATCCGGAGGATGCACAAAATAAGCGAAGATGTAGAAGAAATGTCACTCACTGCAACTTTTAAATCGGCCCAATATTTTTTTTTTTGATTATGAAATTGTTAAAAATAAAAACAAAAATTCAAAATGCAAAACTTTCTTCTATAATATTTGAGAAGCGATTTATTTGTAATTCTTTATTGTCTCAGAACTTCCCTATACACAACATTTGACACGCTGGAGTTCGACTCGGGATACATTATTTTATTTAGAATGACATTTCTAATTCGTTATATATTTTGAATGGAATGTGCGATATTCCTAATTTAAAAAGGCTTTCATAGGTGTTGAAACATTTAATATCATAAAGATTAATACAGAGGTATGAATAATATGGTTTTATTATAGTCGGCACACATTGCTTTTAGCGAACTCTTTTATAGATATTAATACGTTCTTCGATATTGTAGAACATTTTTTTGTCCTATCATCAATAGTTTCCGCACTAAGAGGACAGATTTTTTAGGGAGAAGGCGTTTTTATTAGGGATCCCTTTTTTAATATAGTAACATATACAAAAGCACAAATATTTCCTCTTTATAATATTAGTTTAGATTAAATGTAAACCAAATTTGGCACCGCAAGGGTTTGGTCAATATAAGTGAAATCATAATATATATATCCGTATTATGATATACATATCCATATACAGGTATATGGTGCCATACTTTAAATCTCATATTTAAGAGTACACAGACGAAATTGCTCGGGTCAGCTAATTTACTTATGAAAAGTATTTAAAGTTTTGTTAGTAACAAACAAAAATATATGGACAGATAAATCTAAATAGTGTAGCCTCGTAGACGGCAGCAGATGTGAACAGCGGTACGTATCCGTCGCTGGAATTGAGCTGTCTCACCGCAAGCCTGCAAAGCCGCCGCTTGATCGCTGTTCGATTGGGTGATGGATGTGCGTCCTCATTTATACCCACATTTCAAATGTTGGTTGTGTATGATAACATTGGTGACACATGATTTGCTAGTGTTAACTTTATGCTGTGAAAATATCAAAATGTACAAGCCTTAATTTTTTACTAACTTTTTTCCTCAACCCTAGACTCAAAGTGAAGTCGAACATGCTAATCAGTTTACCGTCAAGGCAGTTAACGCCTAATCATATTTATTTAAATGAATTATATATTTTTCATACGTCATTATTTTTGTTATTTAATCAAAGAAACTTTTAAATTCCCATCCGAAATTGATATTCCCAACCCAAAACCACTATAAACATTTTAGGGATTTTTCTGTCAACAACTGATATGTAAATTCTCTACGAGTTAAAGGTTCGGAAAAGGGCATATTTATATTATTATAGTTGTTATTTATTTTCTTTGGTGAAGGGTAAAATATAGCCGTATGGAAATGTGGGATTTAGTGGGTTCGCTACTATTTGACAAGTTGACAGTTATAGAACCGGGCGACGGAGGGTTATGAAAATGTAAGCTCGAGGTGAATATGTACCGTTAACTTGTTTATTGCGATCTTATTTTTTATGTCTTGATGTGTTTCGATCGCTACTAAGATATCCATGTGATATTTTATGATGGACTACGTAACTTCAAGTCGTAAAATGAAATGTAAGACTGTTTGTAATATTCAGTCGTATTAGTTAATTGTGTCTTCATAATGATTCTAAAAAAGTCCTTCGCCTACATTTCTAGAACATACTTTAAAAAACCCATACTATTCTCTGCAGCTGCGTCAAAACTGGTTCATTTTCATGACCGCATCACTACTTTTGTTTGGATTTTGTAAAGCTTAACAAAATTAAAGTTTGACAAACTTTAATTTAAAAAGTTCTTGTTAAACTTTTGTAATATCTAATACATATCCTAGTGGACGTTATACTCGGCAGTGAGTTAGACTTAAGGGCAAATAAATTATCTTACTAGGGATGGATAGGAAGATTGCGATCAATGCTCTATCCTCCTGGCAGCGGACTAAGAGTATTAAAAAGCGCAGGTGTACCCATCTTTCCTGAGGTGTCTCCCCTTTTCCTGCCTTTAAGTCAAATTCCACTGTGGTGCCTTAGTGGAGTTCCCGAGCAATTCTTAGGCCCCGACTAATAGCTAACTTGAATCTTAGTTGATATTCTGGTATAGACGAGTGGAACGTCTACTCGCTTCGATAACATTGATCCTAGGTTAGATTCCTGACAGAGCAGATTTGGGAAATACCATTTACTAGTTTATCTGAAGTTTGGACTGGTGAAAGTCTTTCTGGCTATGGCCAGTCACTACTCTACCAGCAAAGTAGTGCTGCGAAATAAAACGTTTGTATTTCAGTGCAATGCTATATAAAGTCATTAGAGGTAAATTACCTCTTACCAGGTTAATGTGTTGCGATCTTAATTTATCTAAAATAAAATTTAAAAAACTCAAATGTTTAGTTATACATATGTTGCATTCCCTAAAACCCAGAGCGATTAGAGGCTAATTCTCATATATTTAATCACAATACACGAATATAATCATTTATGTAATAACTTCAAGATATAATTTCTTAATTGACGTATATATATAATATATTTATATGATTGCACAATTGATTTAAAGTAGATATTCTTATTCGTTGCCAAAATATTTCGACATTCAAAACTTGTTTGTAAATGTAATATCGGAGTAAGAATGCAAGAATTTAAATAGTGTTCTTTGTTCAGTCGCGTGTATAATCGTAAGTTTGCCATTTCAATGCCTTAAGGATCATCGAGTATTATGTAGTTATAGACAGAGAGTTAAAGTAAAAGTTATGTAATTGTATGTAGGCTAGAGTCAATAAATGCTTGTGGTAATTTTATAATATATAATAATTATAATATATAATAATTTAATAATATATATGAAATAATAAAATGTTACAAAAAAAAGGTAAACGAAGCTATGCCATGGTATACTTCGAAATTATCAGCTTATTCATAATTTGTTGAACCATAGTCAAATAATATGTGTGAAAACTATAGGTATATTCGCCTGTTTAATTAATGAGATACATTACTTAAAAATTTAACCTTTTGTAATTGATATATTAAATGAAAAGTTAAACACCGCAAATTTGAAATTACTTTCTCACCTAATATACCGACTAACGACCTCAACAGTCTTTGTGTCCGACGACATCTGATAAGGTTTAATATCGGGAATGATATATGCTAAAAAATTTCATACCAAGGGAAAATCAACTGTAGCCCCTTCAGAACAAAGTGCGGTCTGCATATGCTCTAAGTATATTTACACACGTATGAATTGCACATTTACTTGCGAGGGTGCGAAAACTTGTTGTTATCGCGAACGGGCCAATTTCACCAAATGGATACTAAGTCCTAACTCGCCTATCTCTTTTATGTCGTGTAAAGCTCGCTTTCTTTTAAAATATCGACACATGGCGTATCGGGGCCAAGGCGACGTGTGAGTGCAAACAGGCAATTTAGAAAGGATTTGCTTTACGGCCGAGTTAAGTCGGCCGCACAAGGTAGGATCAATTGGTAACTTTAAACATTATCCTCATTTAAGGGAATCAGCTTTTAAATGCGTTTGCGTATAACTAACGGAAATGAGATGGTATTTCAATTATTGATATTAATCAACTCTAACAATATTATAACAAAAGTAACATTTCACACACATTGCATTGATTCAACTTAATGTAATCGTTTTCGTAGCAATTATAATTACGTGTGCATTATATCGTAATGGCTTACTGGTAAGACTTGTGAAGTCCTGCTAAATATCGCGTGTTTTATGTCATATGTGAAACTTGTAGTGAAATAATATATACTAAAGTAATATAATGTAACTAATTACGAAGAAACTTGAAATTATAGTAAGTTAAAATGACGAACACGCATTCAGTAAAACTATATCTAATCGATTGACCTGTAATTTAGCAAAGCAACTCCTTTCGTGATGTAGTCGCTTAAGGATGGTAAGTAGCAGCCCATTAACGTCCCATTGCTGGGCACAAACCGCCTCATTCATGCGAGAGAAGACTATTAGAGTATAGACCCATCATGCTGCTTCACTCACTTCGGGTTGGCAGGCTTAGGTCACACAAGTGCACTCTCTATTCCTTCACGCTCATAGTCCGATCTGACGGGAAACCGACACGACCGGCGAGAGATAAAGCGCAAGACCGACAGCTTACCGAGGTCTCCGAGGTGGAGCACACCGCCGGTTTACCAACTTCAGGAAAATATTGAGAAAATCTTCACCCGACCCGGGACTCGAACCCAAGATCTCATGTCTGTAGCCATATATGTTAACCACTAGACCAATGATGGAGTCTAGTCGATTATAAACGAATTACCCTATACCCCCATAGGATCGGGAACTACCCGGTTGTCGCAGTTAGGCATACCTGGTTCATAAACACATTAATCTGGCACTAAAGAAAATAATGGAAAATAAGTCTTCCTCTAGATCGAGCGAGTGAGGTAATGCAACTGATTCTGAAGTTCGAGTTATCCAATAATTCATGCGATGTCCCTCGGCCACCATCAACTCAGATCCCAGACAAAAAAAAAGTTGTTCTCATTAGTGATAAAAAAAATGCATGCATTTATGAAAATATAGGTTGATTTATATTGCGTGATTTAATTAAAAATAAAATAACAATTAACTTTGTTTCAATAAAATGAGTTTAAATTACTCATTCTGATTTAGGCTCTAGAAATTGTTAACTCAACTCTAACAATTAAGTAAGAAATCTGAAGATCTTTTACTGAATGTAGCTTTATAAATACGAAATATTGACAAATTAAAAAAGAAACTGGCTAATCAGCAAAGTAAACATAAAAGGTCCACGTAACTGTATTGCAATTAGACGGAGCAGTGATATTCAATATCGCTTAACAAGCTTTATTGAATGTCATGACCGTTTGGCCGTCGATCGGGTGTCGAGGGCAAGTTCGCGCCTCAGTAACCGCCCTTTGAGGGCAAACCATGCGAGAAGTCATCCACTTATCGTCAGCGCGATCTCATGCTAAGGTTTTTCTCGTTTTTCCCCATCTTTTCGCCTCGACGGTTATACTCCAAACGATACATAATTGAATCAGCTGAATCCGCTTGCCCGATTGTCAGTAATTAATCATGACATACGTTAAGATACGTTAACACACGCCCTACGAGATAAGAACATAACATATTTTAAACAAATAACTCAATTCTATAAATAAACACTATACTCCTGTATATTGTGTTACTAAATTTGCAGGATGTTATATATTAAAAGTTATCAATATAAAAAAAAATACATAATAAAAGTGTCATTCAAAAAACAAGTTTACATATTAAGATTCAAAGTCTCTGTTGGTACTTTAGCCATACTGATAGAATTTAAAAAAAACGAGGTTAACCTCGGGTTTTTTGGCTTTTATATATTTTTTTATAATAAACAATAAGTTACTTTCACAATATGGCAATAATGTAAAGGAATGGTTGAGATAATGTGTGTATCTGAATTTATGCTAATTGAACCCGCAACCAGACATCCTAAGAATGAATTTTATAAAATGGGCAAATTTGGGCCTAACAACCTTTGTTCGTGTTTCAGTAAGTTCAAAAATAAATCTACCCCAATTAAAACGTCTATGTACCCAGATAGTTTGAGATACAGTTTTGGTAGCGTTATATCTTTGGGTAAATCAAAAATATTTTTACTAACAGAGGTAGGGAAATCGGAAAAAGAAATATTTAATGATTAATTAATATTAAGCATTCCGAAGCATCTCGATATCGTACTTGTACCTCGCGTCTCCTCAATCAAAGTTGCTGCAAGCTATTTGCCTAAGTCGTATTTAATATGGTGGATTGGGATTTAGCGTTCATAACATCATAGAGAATTGCCTCGGCTTACCGTATCCCAAATATCCCAAAGCATCCTAAAGGCTGCCGATGCAGCAGGCTCAAGCATACCCAAGCGGCATTTTTGTTACTACTATCATACATCACGGAAATTTCTACTTCGTTGCCATGAATCAACGTCAGCTTGTTAATTGTCACCTAAAATACTTAGTCGTGCCGATGCCGACAATGGGCGCCGAGCCTAAGTTTCAATCGGGTTTTCGGTCAGAGTTAGTACTGTTCCAGCCCTTGTCAAAGTTTGTGATGATATCCGTTTCAAAATGCCCAACAAATTACTATCGTTGCTCTGTTTGATTTCAGCAATGAATTCAGTACGGCTGATTCTAAAATACTCCTAGCCATCCTGGAATCTATTCAAATGTCTCCTTAGGCATTATAATGGTTTAGTAGCTATGTATCTCTTCGACAGCAGTGTGTCAAAAGTCAAGGAAGCGTATCCTCTTTCTCATGTCCTTTTCCACTAAAAACCTTGTGTTCCGGTACGATGTTTGTAGAAACCATATGAGATGTATCGGCTCTTACCAGATCATCTCGCTTCCATCTCATACTGTATCATCGCTTACCATCAGGTGAGATCACGGACAAGCTCTAAACTGTCAGCAATAAAAAAATATCATCTTTCTGTCTATATATACTAATCCCAGCTCGATGTTCAATTAAAGCAGAGTAAGTAATACAAATAACTTTATTATAAGATTAAACCACAAAGAAATATAATATTAATTAAATATATAATTTTACTGTTATACAATGCTAATTATTTAAAATGTCTACAAAGATTTTTTCCCTTATATTCTATTACTAGAACTGCATCAAAACGTGTAATTATATATTTGAAAAAGATATATGAAGAGAAGGAAAGGAAAGGTAATACAATACACTAAATAATATCTGCTATATTTAAAGATATGATTTTCTTTCCTGGGAAATAATAAGCTATAATAACGATACAATCGTTCACTTAACGGCAATTGTACGACAATGAACAGAGCCGAGTCGTAACGATTCTAGCAGCTTCATTTTCAATATGCTATTATAAAAGTACTATTCTCGTGTAGTTGTAAAGTTTGACGATCACCAGGACTAGGAAGAAGACGTGTTAACAATATTTGTTAATAATAGTATTTTATTCTTTATATTAAATTTACTGACAACTTAAATTACACATGCACTATGAAAAATAAATCATAATTAAAGGTTTAATCCTATATTGTTTTATATATTATATATTATATACTCAAGTTATGCATTTAATTTGAAATTGCCCGCACGGTAACAAATTTATTTAAACTAGCGATAGTAAAATAGTCGAAATTAGACCGTAATATGGCGCACTTTTCGTGTACCGCTGTATAGCAAATGCCTACATGTACATAGATAAAACGATATACGTTATTAATATATTAATACATGAACGAAAAATATAAAGAAAGGGAGTGCAGAATGCTATTATTTTTTTCAAATTATGCATATAAAATATATTACACACACGCATACAGTTTATATATGCGTATTTGTCAATCGTTGACAGTTATATCAAACACCACAAGGTTACGTTAAAAAAGTTTATATTGACATAAACAGTAAGGAGGTTACATCAGAAAATTTACTATGGTAGTTAAGTTTTCATAAAAATTCTGATGTTCTATGTAACTTTTTCATTTTTTTTTCTTTCAGCCGAAGTTCCCAGACATTGACCACAACACAATAAGAATTTAACAAACGATGAAAGAGTTTTTACAAATAATATCGCTTTTGGAGAAGTTTTGCATCATTAATTAAATTACCGTAATATGTTTATCAAGATCAATGGACAGCATTTTTTCGCATGGTTTTTTGTTTCAATTTAAAAAATATTTTTCAAACCTTTATTAATTTAATTTCATATTTTATATTTGAAACAAATAGGCAAATTAACAATGTAGCTTTGGCGAAACATGTGATTAAAGAAAAAGTTTTTGACATTAATAATATTCAAACATAATTTGTTATGGTCGAATGTCGACCACTGGGCGACTAGTACGTTATTCACAAGTAACATAACACAATATGTTGCAAGTTACGTCCGTGAAACACACACAATCAAATATATTCCACCTATGATAGCATAAATATTGTTGATTTTTCTTCTCTGTTCTTCAATGGATTTTCTTTGACCTATATTGACAAATTTAACAATTCTCAGTAAGCAATATTACGTTCATCCTTTCATTCGTTAAGATTAATCGTGAATGAAAAGTACCAAATCCGTTTACAGTATTGAAAGAGAAAAACAATGTAATTTCAAAAATCCTTTATAAACAAAATATCAACCACGCGTCCTCAACCACAGTGACATTCTGAACAATATGTCCTGAAAATATAAAACAGAAACTTTTGTCTATATGCCAAAACTAATTGCATAGTGTTTATGATGGCATCCTGTGCAGTTTGCGGTGAACTAGTGCAGGCAAACCAACGCAACGTTTTGTCGGTGTTTTTGCAGATGTTTCATAGGGTTGTCAGAATAATTTTGTGTATTTTATTTTCGGTACAATTACGGAAATTTGAATTTTATTTGTTATGTGATATGTTAAACACTTATTTTCGAGAGTTCCCTAAATTTATTGTTTTACTTCATTGACTGATCGTTATTAAAACTGGACCTTACGAGTTTGCTTATTAAAAAAAGTTAAGTGGCGACCGGTAACGTTCCACTGTTGAGCACAGGCCATAGACCCACCACGCTGCTCCACTGCGGTTCAGCAGGCATATAGTACCGGGACTTGAACCCAGAACCTCATGTCTATAGTCGAACATGCTAAACAATGAGGCAGATTGGTGATTAATGAACTTTAAATTTTAAGTCGTTCTTTCACATAATTGTTATACACAACGGAAAAATCTACATTTGACGATTCAAAAGTGCTATTACTTAAATAAAGAATTTTTGATTGTGAAATTTAATATTAACTTTACAACCATTCGTTTTACAAGAAAAAAGTTAATGTTCCCTATAATATATTAGTTCGAAAACTTCAATTTTACCTTCACTTAAATAAAATATAATGAAAAGTATTTCGAAATTTGAGCGTCGGTCTTATGTAAACAGAAGAATTTCCCCAAAACATTCACAAAATTTACTTTTTAGCAAACAATGGCCTTCAGTAGAACTGCAGTCACACTTAAAGCGCTCGTAGACAGTGCTCTTTCACCTAAGATTCCAGTGTAACTGAATCAAAAGTTTGCTGTCTTATCAACATTTAACGATAATTATACAATTAATTTTAGCTTTTAAAACAACTACCTGGGATAATCCGATGAATTGTCAACCTTGTCTGTCGAGCATTTACACGTGGATGCGGACAGCCATTGCTAACTACGCCTCCCGTATTCACAGTGTAAAGCTACCCTATTCAATAAACATTCGCAACACTCGGACTTTAAAAGGCACATAGACGTTGGTGCAACAAAATTTTTACTAGGAGATTAGTAGTGTACCGCTTTCAGTAGTATATATTCATACATTGTTTCAGTATATTCAAAAATACCAGAGTATTAATTCAGATTATGCTAAATCGGTTAACATAAAATATATCAGGAATTTCAGTGCCAATCCTTACAAAACTTCAGAGCAGCTACTGTATATTACAACGCCCATTTTTAAAAAATAAATACTCGGTTTTCAGACCGATAATATCAGATGGTTAATTCACTTTTAAATGTAAATTTTGCTTGATTTTGGAATAGATTACACAGTAATTATGAAATCTTTAGAAATATAATTAATGGTTTAAAAGGAAACAAAAAAATAAGCTTAATTGTAAATATACACTGAATACCGATTCATCATAAATTTAACTTACTTTCTATTAAATATCGTTGATGAGTGATGGTTAATGGAAAATTCGCTTTTATAGGCAGTGACATATTTCATTAATGAATGGATAGTAAGCGGCCAATACTGTTGACACGGAAGTCGATTCTGTAGTGCCTATATCTTTATTTATTTTTCTCCAAATTCAAAACATTTACCATCTTGCAATTTTACACGCATGTCATGCCATGTTCTTGATATAATCCTCACCAAATAAACGGAAAAGAGGAATCACTCTGTACCGAGAGGTTAGCCAAATTTGAACAATGTACGATGACTTAAAAATGTTGGATTTTTCATATACGAGTACACACTATATAGTTTTTCTATAAAATCTTTATAGAAAGTAATACCGCTAAATTATTATATTAAACTGAAATCCCTCATTCTGGGATGACCGATTTTTAATTAATTATTAATGACATTTACATTACATTTCATTTCATCATCATTTATAGGCAGAGACCTCCTGTTAAGTTTAAAATAAAACCTTTATAGGTCTATAGGAGGACTCGCTCTACACACATTAATTGTAAGGTTTTACAACCGATTCAATTTCAAGCATTTTTTAAATTGCAAATAAATCCTTGTCTATTTTAAGTGACCGTGAAATCGGGCCTCACCTAAACTTTGTGTCCCCAAAGTACGTTTTATTAACTAAAGGGCCCCCTAATTATGTGATCCTTTTAGGATTGTTGGTAAAATCGGACATAAGTCGTACATTATCTTATTTTAATTAAGAGAATGCAATCTGAATTAACTCGAAGGGCTGCAAATTAATATCAAAGCAATTTACCACGTATAAGCAAAAATTAGCATATATCGACAAGCTTTGAACTATGCGGGCTAGTGCCTGGTCCAGTCGTGATGTGTTTTGCGCCGGTGACACGTGACGGCGTAATTAGTGCGTGACCGCCGCCCGCCGTTAGCCGCCCGCCCTCACGTCGACACATCGCGACGTGTTTACAACTCGGACCTCGTAATTTTAGTTCTATAACAGCTACATCTGATGTGATATTAATTTCAAAATTAAATGACAGCGTTACGATTTGCGCCGTCATCTAAACTAATATTATAAAGAGGAAACATATGTCTTTTTGTATGTACGTATGTACGTTTGTTACGTCTTCGCACAAAAACTAGTGGATCGATTTCAAAAACTTTTTCACCATCACTTCGATGTATGCTAATTTCTCAAAACAAGTAATATAATAAATATATCCATTTATTCGTTAATCGTGTTTTCTGACGTAAAATGGAAATACAGGTTTTTTTAAAAAATCGGAGCCAATTTTACAAAATCTATAAAAACTAATCTAAAAAAGAGGAAACATTTGTTTTTGTATGTATGTTTGTTACGTTGTCACGTAAAAACTACTGGATTGATTTCAAAAAATTTACATCATCAGAAAGCTGCATTTTCACTGAGTGACATAGGCTATATTACTTTCTGAAAAAACATATGGATTTCTAAGAAAAATGCAATAATGTAACCCAAAGTGTGAAACAAAAAATCTATTATCGCGTACGCTTCGAACACCATTGAAGATAGAACAAAAAAATGTTGTACAATATTATAGAACATATAAAGATATACCAAAAAAGTCCGCAATGCCATACGTCCAACTACTATAATTTTGCCACTGTAACTACTTTTTTGCATTTTAAAAGTTAAAAAAGTTGCCAACAAATCGTACCTCTGTATTAACCCTTATATTATTAAAGACTGTTTCAATACCTGCAAAATACTTTTTAAACTATTACGGTCGGACATTCATTTCATAAAACATAACGAATTTTAAAATGTCAATTTAAAGAAAATAATGTATCCCGAATCGAACTCCAGAGTGTCAAATATAAGGAAGTTCTGAGACAATAGAGTATTACAAATAAATCTCTTCTCT
Organism: Elymnias hypermnestra; assembly: GCA_015832385.1. NCBI lineage: Eukaryota > Metazoa > Arthropoda > Insecta > Lepidoptera > Nymphalidae > Elymnias > Elymnias hypermnestra. The sequence goes on along the minus strand of JACTOM010000032.1, from coordinate 1,991,161 downwards.
GATGTGATAGAAGAAAGTTTTACACTTTAAATTTTTGTTTTAATTTTTAACAAATTACTATAATCAAGCACAAAATTGCTAAACCAATTTAGAAAATTCTTTCAATACCTGTAGAGTATAAATTGACTAATGTCGGACATTCTACGTAAATGATGTTGCGAATTTAAAAAAACGTATTAGTTAGATATATATTCATTGTAAAGTAAAATCTGTATATTGTTTAGGTTTTGAAATATAAATGTGTTTCTAAAAAAATAAAACTATCGGCTTTGTAGATTTTCATTGGTAATTCGTAATATTTCAAAATTGAGTTTCATTGATACAAAGCCATGCATCTCAAGTAATTTCTAATATATTTTCATTGATATTAAATATTAAAATTTCATTTTTATCTTAAATTTTATACCCAATTAAAATGTAAATACTAATACAATAATATTATAACTCATTTCCTTTTTATATGGGTCATTTATAACAAATGTAAAAATTGATAATTTTTTTTTCTTGTCGTGGTTCTGCACAGTTGACGTTTTGCCATTACCTCGTAATATAAAGAACTTATCTGCGCCAGACGTAATAGCTTACATCCACTTTCGGATGTTTTTGAACTAAAACTTTCTTCTATCAACGGACCTTTTAACTTCTATATTATCTACGTGATGACATGAAGTTATACCCCAAATAATTGACTTTTTCGTTTGCTTTGTATCTTTTATGGGGTTATATCATTACTCATTTTTATAAAGATGAGAGAGGGTTGTTAGAGCATAGACCCACCACGCTGCTCCACTGCGGATTGGCAGGTGCACTCTCTATTCCTTCACTCTCAAAGTCCAATGTAACGGTGCTCCAACACGATCGGAGAGAGATCAGGCGCAGGACCGACGGCTTATCGTGCTCTCCGAGGCACGGGGATGGATCACACCGCCAAATTTATCCTAACTTCGGGCAAATATTGAGAAAATCTTAATAGAAACCTCAATATGGATTTCGAATTGGCCCGACCCGAGACTCGAACCCAGGACCTCATGTCTGTAATCGAACATGCTAACCACTAGACCAATGAGGCAGTTATGGATATAGCAGTATATCTATAATACTAAAATATTTTTCTCATAGAAACCGTAAAGGTATCAGATGCGCTTCGTACAATCAATCCGTGGTAAATTATATAAAAAATACATTTCAGGCATGAGCAGGCAGCGAGATCGTTTCTTTATTAGTTTTCCCGAAGGCAGCCGCTTTTGCGGGGGACGTGTGAAAAAATCTTGGGATTATGCCCCGTTTATCGAGCTCGGAGGCGGACTTATTGCTGTAATACAATCTCGGTTATGTCGCGCTCGGATTATCCGTATCAGCGTGTTTTACGCAGTAATGTTCTTCTATACGAGATGTTAATATGACATGCACAATTTTACGTCGCATAACGCCGTATATATTATACAAATAAGTTTAAAGTTAAGATTTTTCATTTAAATCTTTTACAAGGAAGACATTTACAGTGCATATGTAAAACTTGATGTGCAGTTATTAAACAAAGGATTCGATATTTAATGTGACCTTAAATTACATAAAACACAATGTCGCAACAATATTTCCAATATAAACGTCAAAAATAATTACGTAAGATTTATTTCGTTGGATTTCAAGTGGTCGTAATGTAACGTTAATTATTTTACCAAAAAAAACCACTGCCATCGGATTATAAAAAAAGCAATATCTTATTTTAAATGTTTGCTAGGTAATCTTAATTTAACTCTGCCATTATTTGATAAAACCGCGCTGCAAATCCTTGCAAATTGAAAAGGCCATTATCGAGTGTAAGCAATTTGTTAGCAGCTGGTGCGTTCTGTTGCCACTCCAGGCTTAGTAGTTAAGGAAATCTTTAATTGTCACAATTTTATATTTAAATGGAAATATAATTAAACTAAATTATGTAGGTTATATAAATATATCTACACTTTAAAAAATATAAAACCTAAAATAGGAAAATAATTAAAAGGTTCGTGTGCTTTCTTATATTGTATAGACGGCAGCTTAAATGTACATGTATGTATAACCTTTAAACATTTTTAATAATAAAAACTAAATCTGTACCTAATATAACTAATGATAATTCTATGCACTCTTAATTATCGTACAAAAAATTCTTATATGCGTGTGTATGTCGCTAAATATCTCCGAGACGGCTGGACTGGATATTGTAGATTTTTTTTGATTATATTCAGGTGGATACAAGATTCATTTAAATTGATAATTTGATCCGATAAATACCGAATTTTCCCATATCTCCACGGGATCATGAACTAGAGAAGTGACACCGCCGGGAATAGATAGCATTCTTATCTAATTTAAAAAATCCTGCCATAGTCGGGCTAATAATGACAGAATTAAAAACCATATCGATAACTTAGTGTATTACTTCTTAAAGACAAATAATTATTTGTATCCAAAATTGTAATTAAAGATAAAATGATTGAAGGAGTATTAAAATCAAAATTGCTTACAAATGCTTGTTAATGTTATGTATGAAAATTTATTTTTTATGGCCTTGATATTATTTTTAATACCAATATTTAAGCTACGGCTATGAGAAAATGAGAAATGTTAAGCGAAACGTACACCAGCTGAGGTCGTTAGGGAGCGAATCTCGTAAATAAGTGAGATGTTGACGAGCGAGCCGCAGAAAGAATTGAAAATAGGGTAAGATACATTTGTGTCTGACTTTTTTCAGCTATCTGTAATAATTACATAAACCTGTTTATTAGGCTAGATTTTATAATATATTTATCGACAAAACGAGATTCTCCTGTCCAGATCTCTTGAAATTACAGTCAACAGTTGTTTAAATGATTATAGTGTTAAACTATAGATAGTTGGGTGACAACACTGATAGTTGGGAGTTGTTGAGTAGTATAGTTGGACCATTTAAAAATACCAAATATCATGGTGTAATTATTAGAATTAAATGGGGGGTTGAGGAGGAGTTAATTGAAAAAATTTGCATTGCACTTTTAAAAATTTTTACGGGTGGAATTCCATAAAATTTAGTTGTCCTCTACTCGGCAAAAGGAATATTCATACTAATTTCAAGTCTCTACGCCTTTACGTCTCTGGAGCCCAGAGATATCTCGATAAGTCCATAGATACTTGGATATCTCTTAGGTATATATAGACGCCCTTGCTAGACTTTTTGTACATATAATTGTATTTTGTTATATACTTGTATAAGAGTACGTTAAGCCATCGGTCTTACTCCTGATTTCTCTCCGACCGTGTTGGGTTGCAGCCACCTCGGACTATGAGAGTGAAGGAATAGAGAATGCACTTGTGTACTAGGCCTGCCAATCCGCAGTGGAGCAACGTAGCGGGTCTACACTCTAAAATCCTTTCTCATCTGAATGAGGAGATTTCTACCCAGCAGTGGGACGCTATTATTGCTTTATCGCTACTTACCTTTTTTACTTGTACAAAAGTTACAAAAACCATGACATTAGTTTGGTTTCTGTTCAGCAGTTAATAAATGTAGAACATCTGTAAAACGAACACATTCTCTTAATGGTGTTTGCAAAGTTATGCGGGAGAGAAAATTTAAGTTCACGGAAACCCACTAGCAGCGAGGGGGCGATTAGCTACATCTGTCATAGCTCGCGGAAACCTTGTTTATTGACGAGACGAAATCGTCGTTTCAAAAGATGTATTTGTAATAATATAAAGAGAAGAACAAAAAATCTTTTAAAATAAATTTCTACTTAAAATTTCATTATGACCAATTATTAAAAAAATGTATTTGAAATCGAATATCCTTGGCGCACTTTATTACGTTCCATAAGTTTCCTTAATATTTGTTATTCCTATAATGAGCAATTTAAAGAAAAAATAAAGAAGCAGCTGTTTGAGAATGTGTAAAAAAATCCCATTAAATGGACGAAAAGCTTTACATCATTTTATTTATTTATTCAAAATTTAAACGAAGAGTTCAGCAATCGTCTAATTAATAGGGATGCTCAAAGTTAGATTTCAAACGTTTGTAACAGCCGCGATGTCAAAGCAAAATGCGTGGGTGGTCCGCGGCTGCACCTGTCAGAATATTAGATCGGCAACATTAATCTGCCACCGCAACTGCCAACTGGCCGCCTGCCGGCTGCCTCCACTAGACAAACAATCAAAAAGCCTATTCTGGAGCAAAGTCGCGGTTTACCGTCAGTTTAATATCCGATCTCCGGTTGTAGACTAACATCCGGCGATTCCACGTTGATAAAGCAAGTTTCGGTATTATTACTAGTACAGTATTCCGAACGAATTTACATTTTATAACGTAATATATTCACTTGACATACAATAATAATTTTAATATCATTGTCATTATGCTATTTAATTTATCGTAATTAAGAAAATGAAACTTTTCTTGCTGATTTGATTCTTAGAAATAGTAAATTAGTCCAAGAAAATATTTTTGCTTATGATAATTATATAATTCCTGTATATTATATTATACCTTTTTTTTTAACGCTGGGAAATCCTCGTGGATATCTGGAATATTTGAGAGGATGATCCAGGTTATGCCGGTCTCATACCGGTCAATACCCAGCGGTACTCCTACATCACTCGGAGACTGGGTCACGGGAACGCAACTGACAAACATTTGCAACCCCGCCAGCGATGTGCCCGTTTAGGCCCAACTTGAACAAAGATCAAAAATTTACTCCGAAGGTGGCTTGCCTGGAGCACCTGGCAACCCACCAACCACCTCGAGGATCCTCTATTCCTTCGGCGACGAACCCCGCATCCGTTACCCAAAGGTCACCACTAAGGAGGGAGATGGGGATTGTGGGCCTCTCGCCTCCACCCCGGCTTTTTCCTGCGAATGCTCCCTCTACCGTTTCGCCATCTCTTTCGGCGTCATGACGGAGAGCGTAGCACACCATGCTCTCTCCCTGCTCACCATCATTTTAATGGCAGTGGGGAGCGAGAGATCTACACCGATAACCCCCACTAATGCGGCACGCTGAGCAGCCCAGGCTGAGCACGCCTCAAGCGTGTGTTGGGCCATGTCAACGGCGCAGCCACAATCGTGGCACACCTCGGTAGGCTCACACCTAGCCTCTATATTATAGTACCTAATCTAAAAACGTTTAACTTTGTTATGCGCTTTTAAATGTGTTACAACACATTATTGGAATAAATACCCAGTAACGTACAACATTTTAATTTATTGCTAACTTATGTAATCAATTATATACAAGAAAATTATATAAAAAAGTTTTAAGTAATTCTTGAATCTTTGTGTATTATTACGCAAAAACCTGGATAAGTTACCTGTTCAGGCAACGATCTCTTATATGCTATCCGAATAATTAACCTATCCCTACGCTGATAAAAAGTCTCGATCATGATAGATGAGAAGTTATAGATTATAAAGAGTGGCGAATTTATATTGGACCGCTACTTTGATGCCCGGTGTAAAAGGTAAAAGCCAGTTCACTTTTATTGGCAGGGACGACTCCAAAGGAAGAATTTGCAAGCCTTACACAACTCGTAACGTGAAATATCTAATAATATAAGATCTCTTTGTTATTTTGTGGGGCCGAAACTTATTCATCCCGTAAATCCGCTCATGTATGAACCAAATCCCGCCCGGTCACCGCTGATTGCATTGTCATGTCTAGTGGACGATGTTAAAACAGCCGAGTTTGAATCTATAACGCTTTTACATAAGAACTATAACACTACGACAAAGTTACAGAGTTACTGAAACCCACGTCGTATCGGTTTGTAAAACAAGCGAGCCAACGTGATTGGAATGTTTTATATGGCCCTTAGAACATATGATGCCGATATGATGTATGTTTCTCTTTTGACGATAAATTTATCGAAAACTCATTTGATAAAATTGTGAAAACAATATAGGAATTATTTAAAATACATAACGTTTTATTGGGTTTAGTGTGGCGATTGGAATGTAATCTCGTCTTAGGTAATGGCGCTAGCTAGATAGTGAAAAATTGCCTACATTCATTATGTATTACGAGAAGGTTGTATATATATATATATATATATATATATATATATATATATATAACCAGTAACCAATACAAACACACGACAAGTACAAATAAAAGTTGTCTTGATAGTCTTAAATATCATAAACAATATTAGAGGTTTACTAAAGTTTAACTCTGTCCTCAAGCTAAAATTTGAAGATGACCGACGATACGGAAAGATTAGGCTGCGTAGGAAGCATACATACGTGGCTTAGGCACTCGAAAGCAGAAGTGTAAGCACTAATATAGATGTACCTACCTCTCATTCCTATTAAATTATTTTAATTATCGTCTTACAGTTTAGTCACATTGCAATCCAATACAGCGATGGATCACTCAAAGGATCTTCATCATTTGTAATAGCGTCATCGAAACTATCAGCAACAAATTAATATCAACTATGATTATAATGTATGAAATAGGCTTGAATCGATAACATATTTTATATTAAGAATTCTATATTAAAAAAGATTCTTAATGCATTTCTTGCCATATTTATTTGAAAAGCCAACAATGCGCAGCTAATTCAGCATATTTGGTTTGCAATATTGGAAATAATTTGAATATCAAACCAAAGGGAAATTTTGAGTAAACTTACAATTAGAAATAACAAAATCACTATTTTAATAAAAGAGAAATACAATTACTGATTAAAAAAAATATTATTTCAGCCAAAGGCCCACTACAAAAAATATATGCAATAATGTTACTACATGGTTTCACTAAAGCTATACTATGTTCTCATATTGCATTAGTTGTTAATTATATCATTCCATAATTAGTAGTTCGGCAATTGTGTTTGTAACAATAATTAACATCCGAAGTTTAGTACCCTGATTGTATATAATAAGGTGTAGGTGAATAACAAGAACATGATTCACCCACTTCTAAGGCGAAGATATATGTAATGTTTAACATATTATGTTGATTGAAAGAACAGATTGATAAAATGCAAAAGTGTGTTTTTCAAATAATTGCATCAGGTCAATAGGCTTTAGGATTAAACAGTAGACAGTTTAGACGAGAAAGAAGACAAATATTTCGGAGAAGCCAAATAGCCACGTGAGTTTACGGAAATCGGGAAGGGGATCTTTTTATAAAGATCAAATATGAATACTATACAGATGTTATGAAAGTGATACTTAATACATAGTACTTAAGTGTCAAACAAAACAAAGCACTGGTGAGTAGTATGATTTTTTAAATTTTTATTGAGAATTGGAACTTAAAAGAAACAAACCGGCAACCGAACGTCGTCCATTGCTGGACCAGTGGTACTCTTAAAATCCGTTGTTAAATAATACCAGTACTATATTTTCTCACCCTTTCTCACCACAACTCCCTTACTTCCAGGTCACTCACTCAATAAGACACAGTACAAAAAAAATACTATTTCGAATTGGTTATCTATGTGAAGGTAATATTTCGTTCAGTTAAGCCAGCCCAATGTCGATCTGCATTTAGTGACTGACTAAAATTTTTATTAACTAGTTATTTAGCACGACCATTATCTTTTAAAGTACATATATTCAAATTGATTTATAGTGTCTTGTAAAAGGTATATTTTAGACTTTAGATTAAGATCGAGAAACATATACACACAACGCGATTTTAAGTATAGTGTTACAAAATCTCACTGAAAGTGAATGTGATACTGAAGAAATTTTTGAACTTCGTATAAATGTTAGTTTTCATAATAGAATTCCATATTATACTTAAATGATTTAAGCATGCCTTTGCCTCATATAATTCTTTTTATAATTAATCATACATAATATGTAAACTGCTATCAATGTTTATTCAAATCGGAATACCAGGATTTATTTATAGCTTTAAAGGGAGAGGATCAGCGGCGTTTTACCGGGCAAACATTTAAATTAATGTAATAAAGAGGCGTGAAATGTATGGCTTTTGCGGATCGGGGGATTATGCGATTCGTAGCGCGTAGCGGTTGACATGCTACACGGCTGTAGCGTTGCCCAATTTATTTCACGGACTACTACTACTATATATACTTTAAAAGCTAAACCTCAGCTAAGTCTTATTTAGATTTGTGCAAGATTTATCTTTATGATGAAAACATAACACATGTATAACTGATTGAGTATATATTCTGTATGGGATCGTCGCTCGCTCGTCGTCGCTTCAACCGAGGGACGTCCACTGCTGAACAGAGGTCTCACGTAATGATGTCCACAAGGCCCGATCTTGCGCTACCAGGCTCCAGCGGCTACCGGCGACCCTATTTATGTCGTCGGTCCACCTTGTTGAGGGTCTCCCTTCACTGCGACGCCCGGTGCGGGCGCCACTTCAGCCCTTTCGGGCTCCGACGTCCATCGGTCTTTCGGACTATGTGCCCCGCCCATTGCCAGAAGTGAAGAAGCTATGTCGGTGACTTTGGTTCTACTACGGATCTCCTCATTTCTGATTTGATCGCGTAGAGAAACTCCGAGCATAGCTCTCTCCATCGCACACTGAGTGACTCTAAGCTTTCGTATGAGGCCCATAGTCAGCGACTACGTTTCGGAGCCGTAGGTCATCACTGGCAACAGGCGCGGTTCGAAGAGCTTTGTCTTCAGACACTGAGGGATATTGGACGAAAGGATCTGCCGTAATTTCCCGAACGCTGCCCAACCGAGTTGGATTCGGTGGTTAACCTCTTTGTCGAAATTGAACCTACCTAGCTGGACTGTGTGTCCCAGGTATGTGTACTCGTCTACCATTTCGAGTGCTGGGTTCTCAACGACGACTGGGTGGAGCGGAACATAGATATTGGACATCACTTTTGTCTTATCCATGTTCATTTTTAAGCCCACAATGTGAGATGGTCTGCTGAGGTCATCGAGCATTGCATTGAGATCTTCCAGAGGCTCTGCCATAATGACCACGTCATCGGCAAACCGTAGATGAGTGATGTACTCGCCATTGATGTTGATGCCCAGTCCGTTCCACTCCATAAGCTCAAACAAGTCCTTCAACGCAACGGGAAATAACATCTCCCCGAAGCAGTTGGATAGCCTCTGTGCTTTGGTCCTGTATACGGACTGACATGGTGGCATTTTCGTACAAGCACTTCAACACATGTATGTACCGGTGGTTAATTCGGCATCTCTGCAAAGATTTCAACACGGCCCATGTTTCCGAATCGAAGGCTTTCTTATAGTCCACGAACGCCAAGCAAGGTGGCCGATTATACTCCTTGGTCTTCTGTATAATCTGCCGCAGCGTAAAGATGTGGTCTATGGTACTAAAGCCTTTTCGGAATCCGGCTTGTTCGGGAGGCTGGAAGTCGTCAAACTTGCGAAAAAATTTGTGGTATAATAATAAGAAATTTACCAAAGTGTTCATTGTATCGTTAATGCGTAACCTGAGAATAATTTCTCTTCCTTATATGTTATTTGAAATTTACAAAATTAGTACATCCAATTACTAATTACGCAAACAGCTGAATACCCGCTGGTCAATAAGTGATCGGATAGGCATCGGCAAATTACGCCGTCGCCATAAATCGAGCCCGTTCCGAGCTTACCACGTTAAGCCGACCGCCCGATAATGGGGTTAACACGTCCACGGCTCTTAAACGAGACTTTACTTTGTTAATAGCTTATTACAACATTTTGTATGTTGCTTTGTTGTTACTAACGATACCTTTATATAGATCATCCATAGACATTATATAGTTTTATAAAATGAAATTCCTAATTTACATTGTAAATAAATGTCGTCAAAATTCATAATGGGAGAACATATTCGATGTACAGTAGAAAACTTACTCTACAGCAAAGTAACTCTAGTTTTAATATAAAATTATTCGTAACACAGTATTATACATAGTATAGCTTAGGACTTTATTTATTAATAGTCCTTGAGAGCAGAGGAAGCGTTAACCTTATGCAATAAATGTAAAATTAATATTGATATTATATTTTGTTCATTTCACAAATGATAGTTTTCTAAGATAGGATCAGTATACTTTAATATTACTTCGCAAAACATTATAACAGGTAACAGATGTCGCATGGGGGCAGCGTAACGAGAAGTGTTCCATTATTGTGTAAGTTTGACGACGTGACGGGTTTCCCTTACGCGCTATGAAATCTGTCTATTTCCTATTAAGCTTTCGGAAATGTGGTTATTGCCTGATGCTATTAAAATCAAATAAAAAAATTATAAGTTAAAATAAACCCATAACAAGGCTCTGTCATTGAGTTTATTTACAAACAAACCAACTGTATACCGAATGTAGCGAAATATTTTGTGCAGACGACCTATAATATAACAATCATAATGAATGACAAAAATTACTTAAGGTGTAACTTTATTGAAGTGAAACTTCTTTAGGTGCATAAGGGTAATTTTGAAATGCGCGATTATTGTCACGAAGTTATATGCTAATTCGTTTGAAGGTTAAGTAGTTTTAATATTTACAAATAAAATGCGGCATTTATAATTTGCCACGCGTCATTTAACAATTTAATATACTGTTTTTCATAAAATATAGCATAAAAATATTTCATAAATTCTCTTTTCTTATTTTAAATTCAAAACAAAATTTATTTAATAATTTCTAACATTAACAAAAAACACGTGGACTTTTTATTTACAACTCGCCATTTGAGATATCGATAAATTATTTGTATTCATTTTCGACACTTTTATTATTTTAATGACAATTAAAATCATTAAATTTCTAATCTATCTTCCTTTTTCCCTCTCTCTAAGTCTCGGATATCTAAAGTTTTTGATTAGTATAAATATAAAAAAATTAAAAATTAGTTTGCCATAAAAGTTTCACTTCTGAATTGTGTACTTTGTAAGCGCGAACTTTTATTTTTTTAAATACACTTGACTGTATGGCGACAGTAATCGCAACAATAGTTGTTGGTACAATAGATGTTGTACCGAACAGCCGCAACGAGCTCCCGGTCGGATTACGTCTGTCAACGCACCTGTATTCACAACAAACGGCCCTAATTAGTCACACTAAGCCATCGGGCCGCGGGCGAAAATATTTACTTGAATCGCAAGCGATAAGTTATTGCTCTATAATCTGATAAGCAGAGATCACTCGCGCGAAAATTGTATTATCGACGCTCTAAAGCGTTCACAAGTCGCCGCTTTACGAGGGCAGGCGCCGGGGACCCGAGGCATGCAAACATAAAAATTCTCTATCGGGACTAATAGGAGAGAAACAAATAAAAGGATACGTAAATAGAAGCGTCGGATAAATTCCGCTGGGGCTCGAGTGCGCGTAAATCCGCGCGATTTGTATCTGTGACAGGGGAGTACGGGCTCCCCGGCCCCTCCGCCCGCGTCGCTGCCCCCACTTTAACAATTAATTTGACAGATAATATTTCTACCGCAAACACAATAACTTGACCCGGCAGTATGATTCCTTTTCTTGTCGGTGATTCTTTATGATATTAAGGGGGTTTTATTGTGTTGTTATTAATCCAATGTACATGTATGAATCTATTACAATATGCAAGCAAATTTATTTATTTAGTAGTAGTTACTACATTTCATGTACTTATAATATAAAAACTTACATCTAGAAATTGATGAAACGTGCAACTTTTTAAGGTAGCGACAATATGAGTTACAATTAAGTTAATATAAAAATACAATAAAATATAAGGAATATAAAATGAAAAAGTAAACGGTTATACATATGTTTACTTTTAATAAGAAATCGCATTATACAAATCTTTAAATAGATCTAGCTCGTTAGAAAGGTTATTGTATTGCCGTGTGATACGGTATATGGGAGAGTGACTTCCAAGATATGTTTTTGCATGTGATACAACAAATGTTACCAATCAAGCATTAGGTCTTGGTATTCTTATATATAATTTGTCTAAATATTTATAATAATAATAATAATAATAATATCCTTTATTTCAGGCTAACAACCCATATTACATGTTTTTTTTTAATTTTATAAAATTAAAGATTAAAATTAAACTAAAAATGATTACAAAAAATACTAATCAAATTTAAACTAATTAAAAATTAAAACACGTCTATATTATTATTTCGTGTCTGATGCCGTGTAGACCAGTATCTCGTGAAGGGATTTCTAAAGTCTTCTCTTATAAGGGATAATATTCGATTTCTACTATGACGAAGCCGTTCCCAGTAAGATGCAGATCGCAATCGGAGTATGGCGAAGAAGTCAGGGACTCCCGCAGTTGCGAACATCGTTTTAGCACTGTAGAATCGTGGTATTCTCAACGCATTGTAAATTCGTGCTGGGTACTTTGTCCATAACGGGTTCGTGTAGAACGACTAACAAAATGCTATGAACAAGGTAATCTTTACGTCAAGCCCTGCGCTCCCTCTCCATGTCCCTATCATCCTTTAAGTCTTCAGTCAATATGTGACCTAAGTATTTGAAACTCTTAACAACGCGAACTGACATTCCATTAAAGGCATCTAATGAATTACGCATTATTTTGTATAAAAAGCATTGCTGCAGTAATTTTCTGCGAAAAGTGAGATCTCATTTGAAAAACTAAAGTCTTTCATTGTAATCCATTAAAGTTTTATTGACATTACAAAAAGAAAAGTGTCTTTGGAGTCGTTTTTGTGTTCTTCCCATTCATAAACTATGTGCATTATTATAAGGCGACCACACCACACAGCTATATTCCAATATGCTTCGAACGTAAGCATTATATATAATGAATTGGTTTTTCTATTTTTAAATGTTGATAATAATAACAAATAATGACAATAAGACAAATACTGATCATAATGACAAATTATAAGGCATTAGGACCAGTATAAATAAAAATGGTACTACCAAACATACTACTAATTCTTTTGCTTAAAGATCTGCTGTGAAAAAAATAAATTCATCACTTGAAACATAGCTACTCAAATGCCAAACGACAAATACTAGTGATATGATGTGATAATTCCCATAAAGATTGACAAAATCGGTTGTTCGTATCACTGAGTAGTAGTGTGGTGTATCCACACGTACATACACATACATGAGGACACCTGTGGATCTATGGTCGAATGAAAAATGTCGTCGGGATTCGAATACAAATATTTTGCATAATATATCATTATTATAATATTTCCCGTGCCAATTTATAAACTAATATATCTTGACCTTCTAAAAAATGCATACAATCTAATACAACATCGAAAAGTATTTGAAACTTCGAAACAGTGTTTGAAACTTTTAGAATTCAGTCACAAATTTCATCATGGCGTTGTGATCGTGTAGTATGCAAATGATATTAAATTAGAAACGCTTAATACCAACTGCGGCACGCGGATCCTGTAAAGAGGTGCAATTACACCAATCAAAATGAAATTTTGCCTTACTAATTGCGCCCGACGTGTTTTATGAGTACGATTTCTAATCCCGGGACAGGCTGACATTCGTGAGGGCAAACATCCGTTTTACCCCATCACAGGGTGATTCCTTTCATATTGGGGTAATCATTAATACATTTAATTATGAAATAATTCGTTTTTTTTCCATACAATTGAATACATATTGTGAGGTTTATGTTATTTTATGAGAGTTAGAACTAAATCATATTCTAAACAAAAACTCTAGTTTTATCATTAAGAGCATACGGTTCATTTCGTAATTTGTTAATTTTGAGAAAACTTTTTAATGGCACATCTTGTACGAATCCTAAAATAAAACTAGCCGTTTCCGACGGTGTCATCTACTTAAGTTTCCAATTCTGTGGTAATATGCGGAAAACAGTTATTTATAGGATCGAATTATCAATCTAAATCATTTGTGAATTCACTTATATGAACATAAAATTCCATCAAAACTACTAAACAGTTAGTCCTGCTATCCAATTAGTATAACTTCGACATACAGAATAATTATATTTATAAAGATAAAATTTCCTTTTGTTCCAGAAAAGAAATAAACTTTATATGGCTGAAAAAATATTATCTTGCTAGAATATAGACAGGCTTGCTTGGACTCTTAGACATTAAATATTTTAGGACAATATTAATATATTTGACTTAACATGAAAACAATATTAATCATTTTATTTTAAGTAAAACATTTAGTAAAACGCACTATATTTATACAGTTAACAATATTATATTCTATAACAAAAGGATAAAAAGTGTGGAATATCAATTTGCTAGCTAAACCTTCTAAGCCCAGTGGAAATCGTAAATCCACAGAAACGAATGGTATCAATACAAGGGCTGACTGGGGCATGCACCTGCGACCACACGTACTTATACCATGTCGCGCTACACAAAGTCTTGTAACACTGGAGTTATAAAGTAGACGTCATCAAATTTTACAAGAACTTGTGTTTGAATCCAAACTATATTTGTTTAATAATCATCACAAATTAGACTATTCATCTTAGGAATTAAAGTAGTAGCCTAATAACGTCATAAGCCATAGACCCATCAGGCTGCTACAACGAATTTAGGTAAGCTATAAATATTCTCTTACTCCAGAAATATGCCGATTTCCCGACGGTGATTTTGTGCACCGAATAAAAAAATTTTAAACAACACGTAAGTTTTACAAAGACTTAGTACCTGCCCACGATTAGAGCCTTTGACTTAACTTGCACACACCCTTCTATCCATTGGGCTAAAACGGCTGTTGATCTCGTTTAAATTGTATGAACTACCAACTTTGTTAGATAACTTCTTGTAATGCACATTTTGCTTCACTTGTATTTAAACTTACTTGTTGAATGCAATAAATAAATAAATTATGAAAGTAAAAGAAAAAAAAACGAACGAAAGAAAACTTTCAAACTGAACGAGAACTAATGACAACCATTTCGGGACTAGTTAGATGACTTCTAGTTTACCATCATGGGTCAATTCTCTCTTGATATATAATGTCAATTAGAGATTAAACAACAATATCTAATCTGTTGAACGTGTATTAAATATTATATTATATACATTAATTGATTAGATAAAAAAATTATAGTAATATGCGAAAGTAATCCGACTCTGTGCTTTCACATACGGCATACAAATGAGAGGAACAGCAGAGTTAAATCGGTATTATATATGTTTTTAATTATAATAAAATATATTATTAATGTTCTTTTAAGGAGAAAAATACTGTTTTCATCTGTAATGATATTTTCGCCCAAGTAAAATTTTAAGTAGCCTACAAAATAAATTCAATACAAGCTATAACGATAATAATTTTCCTTAAAATGTGATCAAGTCGCAAGGCGTAGCAATTTTAAAACCAAAAAAAGAATCGTATCATCGCGTTTTTCTTAAAGGAGTCGGGAACAAACTGCGTTAAAATGATTTAACTCCCCCTAGATAGCGTTACTGTAGAATCCTATTGAGAACCGCTGGCCCCGGGCCGCTAGCTAATAAACGCTTATCAACGCCCTCATTATCACACCCTTAACATCGCTTTAATGTCTTGCTCTTGAACAAAACATATTTAATCACATTTTTCTCCAGCCGAGAACTTTTTAAATTTCATAAATTCCTCGCTAGGCCGAGGGAAAGTGCCGCTGTCGTACAAGTGCGCGGATAACAACTTGATTATCATCGTGCGCAAATTATAAAAGGGCGCTTCAAATTTACAGGATTTTATTATATTCAGACATTTTTATTACCTCGTAGTTACACAGTCTACGTTTTGTTGTTATACCTATAACCCTTTTTATTAGTTTTTTTAACTGTTCATTTCATTTTACTTTAAACTTTTACGTTCATGTCTCCAAATAGCAAGTTTTTGGTTGTATACGTGTTATGGATTTTTAGTTCCAATGTGTAAGACATTGGAAGCAATTCAAGATACAATGTATTCGGGACTGGCGACAGCCTTGGAAATAATCGTTTTATAATAATAACAATAATAAAAACCCAATTAAATTCCCGCAATACGGTTAAGGCAATTAATACCTACGCCATACCGATACTTACGTACTCATTTGGTGTAATAAAATGGTCTCGAACAGATTTGACTAAACTACAAAGCACAATAAACACACGAATGACTAGCTACAGAAAACATCATCCCAAATCATGTCAGCGCCTCACTCTTCCACGTAGAGATGGTGGAAGAGGCATAATAGACATACAAAATTTACACAGTAGTCTAATAACAACTTTAAGAAAATATTTCCATAATAAATCCGAAAGTGTACAGCACATAAAATTATTGTTCAAATAGATAAAAAAATTCACTTCTTTAAACCTAAATGAAAAGAATTCACAGTCAAATGAAGAATCTGTTAGTAATAACCAGAAAATTGAGATGTGGTCACAAAAAGCCTTGCATGGCAGACATCGATCTGACCTCACCCAACCTCACATCGAACTGGAAGCGTCAAACGAGTGGCTTCGACGTGGAGAAATATTCCCCGAAACTGAGGCTTTTATGACTGCTATACAAGACCAAGTAATAGCTACCAGAAACTATCTCAAACACGCTCATCTGGCTAATTAATCTTATTCGCTGGCAAGCTCTGAATCCTGTCCTATGTAGATAGTATGTAATTTATAATATTTATCACGAGAGTCAAACTACCTCATTGAACTTGAGTCTTGGGGTCGGGCCAATTCAAAAATCGATGTTGTAATTTCTATTAAGATTTTCTCAATATTTGCCCGAAGTTGGGAAGTTGGCAGTGTGATCCACCCCCGTGCTTCGGAGAACACGTTCAACCGTCGGTCCTGCGCCTGTACTCTCACCGGTCGTGTCGGATATCCTTCACATCGAACTATGAGAATGAAGGAATAGAGAGTGCATTTGTGTTGCAAGGAATAGACAGTGCGCTTGCCAATCCGCATTGGAGCAGCGTGGTGGGTCTATGCTCTCTACGAGAGTCGAACCCGAGATTTATGCCAGCGTGTAACTAGTCAGGTCAGGTGCGTTAACAAGTCAGCTTTGATGTACGTTATGAAATATTAAGTTTCAAAAGTTTAAGCAGATAGAAATATAAATCTGCTGCTGATATAGATGCAATATTTGTGCTGCAGAAAAGGGCCGTTCGTGCGATTTACAATATGGGTCCAAGAGAGTCGCTAAGAAACAAATTCAAGGCAGTTAACATAATGACAGTTCACTGCGTATACATATTAGAAAACTTGTTGTACGTACACAAAAACATTGACTCTTTTAATAAAAAGAGTGAATGTATATCATATAACTTACGAAACAAAAACAAACTTGTTGTAAATTCTAGTAGGCTGCATAAAATTAACAACTCATTTAAGGGTAACTGTATACGTTTCTATAATAAACTCCCACAAGACGTTTTAGAAATGTCAATTAATAAATTCAAAGTCTTTGTTAAAAGAAAGTTGATAGAAAAATCGTATAATAAGTTGCAGGAGTACTTAGACGATAGAAACGCGTGGGAGTGAACGAACTGCTCTAATTTGAATTAAAATATATTAAACTAATATGATATTGTAATGGTGAAGATAACAAAAAAAACAAAACACCCGACTGAGTTTGTTGTGGGCTCTTCTCGGATCAGGGCCCGAATTAACCCTCGTAACTTTAGATTTTAAGTCGTTCTGGAGTATCATCATCAGCTGTACATTAGAGTTAGAGTGTGGAAAAGAAAATAAAAAAAAATTTGACGATTCAAAAGTGCTATATGCCTACTTGAATAAAGATATTTTGATTTGATTTGATTTGATTTAAATACGTTATGGTATAATAATTGGAAATAAAATAGATTGAAATATTAAAAAACGGTTTGTCAAAGTTTAAAAAAAACAAGTTTAGAAATGAAATACTAAAATCAAAAAAAATTTAACAAACATTTACTATACGAATATGATTACGAATTAATTACAAAATCAACGAAGGAACCCAATTACGGTTTGGCTATTTTCTAACCACCCTTATCTTTTAAGTCCAATCTCAAAAGCTCGTGACACTAAATTATAATATAACGCGTCGTAAATTTCACAAACTATCCTTATTTGACGTAGGGTACTTAAAGGTTCCTTGAACATCGTGTTAATAAAGCGAAATTGTCTTTAGCATTTTCTTGGAAGTTCCACGTATAGTAAATATATTTCAGTTATTAACGTTTCAATAATTATATTATGTGCAACAGAAGCGCTAAATTATTATCTACGCTTTTTAATAAAAGAGCGTTTAATTTTTAACTCAAAATATAGGTTTTATGCCTACCCAGTCTTATCAAAAGCTTCCCTACTTTGAAATTTTCACTCACATACTAGTGTTGTATTAAAATAAGTACGCTTAGACATTTCTACATTCAAGAAATCAACACATTTTAATGTTGGCGTTTAAGGTTTTAGAGTTACATCTAATAACTCTAAAACCTGAATTGCCAACGTTAAAGTAACTTAATACTAATGCGAAATGCATAACTCTTAAAATTATAATTTGAAAGGTGTAGATAATATTATAATAACGGACCGCGATTCAGCGTAAAAGAATTAATAACGAAAGTACTTTTCTGATTACTAAACACGCAAACTACTGCTAAAAGTTTTATTATATTCTATCTGTATTTCGAAGCATAAAAAATACAGCTACAAAAGCTAATGTCACAGGTGCTTATATGTGTTGATAGTAGGATTTGTCAAGTATTCTTTTGAGCACATCTCCCCCTGTGTTTAAACTCAAAATTAAGAGGAAGCCAGCAAACAGTATCGTTTGCTGCGGGGAAAAAAATAAAAGGGTGTCGGCGGCAAAGTAGCTGCTTGTTACCCGTTATATTCGAAGCAACAGTGAAAGAACGGAATTGAATATTAAATGAAATAATTTATGCCATATTTATCATTTTGCAAATGAACAAGCTCACCTTAATGAAAACCATTTTACCGAATACATTTTTGAACTGGAAATTTTATAAATTGAAATCGATTTATACCTTTACAAATTATTTTATGATCTCAGTTCGTAAATTCGATATTAAGGCGTTTTCCATAACCACAAGAGCTTAACTCTTATGGTTTTTGGACGTAACTTAAACGTAATGGCAAAGTTAATTCTATAATCCCATTATACATAATGAAACATAATTTTAATAGTCGATTGATTTTAATAAAATGTTTATCAATGTCACGGAAAATTTCGATTTACCGTACATAATTTTTTTTCAATGTTATGTATAAGTATTATGCTTAAAAAGCGAAATACAATAAATAAAATATTTTGTTAGGTTAACATGTGTACATAAAAATATTTTTGTGATATTTAAGTTTGGTTTAACTTATTAATATGCTATGACGTAATTTCCTGAATTTTATTTTTCTTATTGCCAAATTATTTAGCTTTCAAAAAACATGTAAATTTCCTTCTGAATTCAACGAGTTTTCAAATCCTATTTGAGACTCTCCCTACATATAAGGTAAGTACTAGCCTATTAACGTCCCACAGCTGGGCACAAACCTCCTCACTCATATGTGACAGGCTTTTTAGAGCATAAACTCACCACGCTGCTCCACTGCCGATTGGCAGACGTAGTACACAAGTCCACTCTATTCCTTCACTCTCATAATCTGAGGTGACGGAAATCCGACACGACCGTAGTGAGATCAGGCGCAGGACCGACAGCTTAATGTGCTCTCTGAGGCACGAGGGTGGAGCACACCGCCAACTTCTCAACTTCAGGCAAATATTTAGAAAATCTTAATAGAAATCTCTATATTGATATTTTTAATGAGCCCAACACGGGTCTGAACCCAGGATCTCATGTCTAATGTAGTCGAACATGCTAAACATTAGTCCAATGAGGCAGTTCTACCTACAGATATTTTGTTCAAATTCTAAATCGATAGCAAAATACTTTTGTAGTATATTAATACATTGTAGTTCACTTTTTTAATTTGTATTGGATGACACTTAATGTTAATACAGGATTGAGTAGAAAATCACAATTTTAAAATATATAACTTGTATACGTTTCCTCAACTCAAAATAAAACAGTTAAGCAGTACTCACACGAATATCGTAAATCACATGGGATCACGCTGGGCTATCAGTAACGCAAACCTGCGTCAACATCGTCCAATGGCTTGTCACCACATAACAAATTGCTATTAGTACGCTTCCAACGGAGTCCATCTGACCATTTAGCCTTTAAGAGAGATGTTTAAAGCTTTGTCCTCTTGTGACCAAAAAAATGCAAGATTGTCAAAATAACTTATTAAGCTTTTATAGGGAAATGGAAAAAGGGAACCATTATCGTCTTAGTTATTTAGGGATTGTATAGACGACATTTCTATGAAAATTTATCAATATTCATCATATGATAAAAATGTATATACTATTAAAGTAGAAGCGGATAAATAATATTCATAATTCAATTAACAAAGGAAAAATGGTTTATTTTATTACTCGTGCAAAAAGAATTTATTAATATTACAAAAATATCATTGCACAACTAAAATACTAAAAAATTACTTAAACATTTATATAATGCTGTTGTCCTATTTGTTTTTATATTTGAGGCAAAATTGATGTTCCTTTTAATTAAGGTCAACCTTAAAACATTCTTTACTGAAATAGATTAGAAAATTAAATAAAACATCAGGCAGGTAAAGTGCGGGCAGGGAGGGGTCTTCGTTAAGGTTTAATTAAATCGTCCTCAACGGCCTCTCGCGTTTTAATTCCACCGTTATTAACGCTGTTAAAAAGTGAGCATCCAAAACATCGAAAGTCATGGAGGGACAATTGTATTTAAAAAATCAATCACAATACATTAATATTTGTTCTATACAAATCAACCACCAGATAATTTCGAATCCATTGATTAATTTAACAATTTATAACATATTTTTATTGAAAATTTTATTTCAAAACTAGTCTCAAAACCTTGTCAAATATTCTTTATTTACTGTTAAGAAAATATTCAAATTGATTCAACGTCAATTTCAATTAAAATAATTGAAAAGACCCATGTCTTTTCAATTATTTTAATGTCTCGTATTACATTTCACATACATGTGGAAGTGTTCAACAAGATTGAAACATTACTTAAAGTGGTCAAAAAATAAAAGAGGGGGAAAAGACAAAAACTTTAAGACTTATTTTATAACGAGTATATATACCGATGTAAAATCGACCTCGAAAACTATTTTAAAAATATCCGATATTTTTAAAACATAGCATTCAAAATCCATTCATATCAACAAGAGCATCTGTAAGTAATATTTCCATCAAGTATAATACATCGATAATTATTTGCGAATTTTTCATACACAATTTATTTGAATTGAAATACATTTTATATGGCGGCAAAAAATATTACATTTGCATATGATTTCTTCGGGAAAAGAAACACACGCTACAACGATTTTGTGAAAAAAAAAATTGGTAGTCGTAGTAAGGTCTTACGATAGTAGTGAAAACTTATAAAATACATAAACAATTCTATACTGATACCAAATCAATAATATGTTATTTATATCACAATCTCCATTCAATTACATAACGTAAGTAAGTAGCAGCCCATTAAAATCCACTGTTGTTCAAAGGCCTCCTCACTCAAAGGAGAGAGGGTTGTTAGAGCATAGACCCACGACGCTGCTCCACTGCGAGTTGAGAGGCATAGTACACAAGTGTACTCTCTATTCCTTCCTTCTCATGGGCCGATGGGACGGGAATCCGACACGACAAGAGAGAGAACAGGCGCAGAAACGACAGCTTAAAGTGCTCTCCGAGGCGTAGAGGTGGATCACATCGCCACCTTTCCAACTTCAGGCAAATATTGAGAAAATCTTAATAGAAAACTCAATATCCATTTTGAATTGGTCCGACCCGGGATTCGGACCCAGGACCTCATGTCTGTGGCCGAACATGCTAACCACTAGACGAATGAGGCCGTTAATAATACTATACGGATACCAAATGAATAATAACAAAAAAATATAAATATAAGTAAACATATTGCAGAAAAATATTCTGCAATTTCCCATTCTATTTTACTCGTAAACATATACACGTGCTAATGTTGTGTAATACATCACATTAGCAAGTCGGTAACGGTGACCCAAACCCATACGATTTTCTTCGACCAAAAAGTGTTCAACACGGCTAAAGCATTTTCACTCAAAAATGGCAACTCCATACACACACCCTGTTCGGTGACGACACAGACGAGTGGCCGCGGTGTTTCCGCAGAAGAACACTCGCGATAAGACGGTGCTCACCATCCTCATCTCTCCCCCCTCTCACGATCTAACTGCATCCCGACTGTTTGGATTTTAATATTATACTTAAGTGTTGTTTCTAAAGACATCCCCGTTAAATACTAATTTATCCAAACTTGAAATGGTTTCACCATTTCTACCTTAAGTTTCAAAATGATTTCATTACTAATGTTGAGAAGGAGCTAAATTGTTTTTGTAATTAACGATATGCACTATAACTGAAATTAGACCAGAATTTAAGTAAGAAGTCGTTTAACTTTGACACTGTTTCATAATTTCATGTGATAATATTAATATGACGAAGCCTTAATAATTTGATATAATAAAACACAATGTAATCAAAATAACAGGCTTCAATGATATTTTAATCAATACCTGTAATGGTAGACATTAAAAAAATTAAAATATTTTTATTTTGTAACCGGTAAAAGGCAAACGAACTACCTATATAACAAGTACTCATATTTTGTTCAACATCCGTCTGCATTCACGTTTTACGCATGTCATGAGGGGAAACGACCCTACAGACTAGTTCGAAAACAATTTGACGCACCCTCCAGACACATAAGTAGCTAATCCAGTACTATTACGAATCTTTAACACGATACCGCGAGATTCAAAATTTTTTTAAGTGTGTAATAATAACTAAATAACGTTTCCCCCTTTATTACCTGTTTAATAAAAATTAAAAACATTTAAACGTCCCGTCCGTCGTTATATAACATCATGTACCCGAGTAAATTACTTATCGTTATTTTCTTTAGCTCTTAAAAGTTTAAGCAGTGAATAAATACTGTAATTATGAAAAAAATGCAATCCGATATAAGTAATAATCGCACTCTGTTATTGCTCGATCTCTGAAGCAAACATTGGTTTACTGTCGACAGAAGTAAAAAGTTAAACCAATAAATTAATTGATGGGAGCGTACTTAAGAGTGCCTATAGCCTCCGTAAGATTTATTTTCAAAAACAGAGGGGGAGCACGGTGGGCCATTAGATTCAACTCTTTCACTCATTTGATATCGGTGTCGTCGCTTCAATCGACCGCCGTCCATTACTAAACATGGTTCTCACATGATGCCCACAAGGTCCGATCTTGCGCCGCCTGGCTCCAACGGCTTCCGGTGACTCTCGTTGTTTTCAGTCAAACTTGAGGAGAGTCTTTCTACATTGCGCTTTCCGGTGTGATGCGCCATTCCAACTAATATAAGCGGTCATAAAAGAATTTCCATCTTAAAAGCGCCTGTCGTGACTAAACAAGATTTCTTTCCAAAAATATTTGTACTTTCTGTAAATCTATTTAGTGAAAATTTAACGCTGTATTATTCTTTAGGTGAAATCTATACTAATATCATAATTGCAAAAACAACTGTCCCCGTTACGGTTTAATGTGAATGCCGCTTATCATAAAATATCAGTATATAGACGGACGGAGTAAGTAACTTTGTATTGCGAAAATAAAGTATCTCTACTTAGTCTCTGTAAAAATACTACTATATTTAACCGGCCATGAAAAACTAATTAAGATACAATATATTAAATTTATCTATGTTCAAAATTATCCGACGCACTGGCTTTGTTGTGGAATTTCAATCGGATTACATCAAAATATGTAAATATATTTTAAAAATTAAATTAATCTTTTCAATGGGAAAGGCAAACGTTTGGGGTCATACGGACATGTTTTCAGTCTTATACTTATATAATGCAAAGGCCAGTAAAATAGATATTGTGCAAATAGCATTTTTTATTTACCCCGTTAAAGGTTAGAGACACACTAAAAATTAAATGAATCCTTTCAGTGGGAATGGCAAACGTTTTAGGCCATACAGTCATGATTTCAGTCTTGTACTTATATAATGCATAGGTTAGTAAAATAGATATTGTACAAATAGCATTTTTTATTTACCCCGTTAAAGGCTAGAGGTACACTAAGTATTGAAAATATTTTACAGACAAAAACAATGTTACTGATTAATTCGTGCCACAGATAGGTTGGCGACATAGACCAACTGTGGTCATATGTCAGCGTTTTGCTAAAAAACGTCAACAGAGAGCTGTCAAAATTGCGTGCTCACTAATGAGTTGATGACTGATGTAATGTTAGTGGGAATAGTGCATAGTGGTTGTAGCGGTATGTTCATGCATGATGCTCTGTACCAAAGTATTTTTTCTTAAAGCGACGGGACATGCAATTATCCGTGATATTAGCCGCTTAAAAATCCCAATTACGAACAAACATTGTTCATTCTTTGTATGTGACGTGAACAATCGTGCAATGGGTTCATGATTTTCCTATTTGAACCACGCAATTTCTAAGACTTTCCATATCAACAATGGCAGGACCCACACTGCCTGAAAGGGTGGCCCAAATTTATTATACTTATGGTCTATTCTGTTCGTCATATCCCTATTTGGCTATAACATTAGCGCTTTCAGTAATTCTATTATGTTGGTAAGTACTCTTTTACCATTTTCATAGTTCTCATAATAGCAATTTTCTTGTACTTCCCTTATTATTTCCCAAATTAAAGCACATTAATCTTCATGGTTATATCCCAAAAATGATATATAATTGTTTGCAGTTATCCTCTGCTAAATGTGCCTTTACCGGGAAATATACCAACTGTTGTAAATATGCATATTAACAATCCTCAAGTTAAAACTGAATGTATTGCAAAATATTGTCCACCTACAGGTATGTTGTATTAAACCATGCTTTCAAAATTACTGTAATTATTTTATATGAATTTAATAATTTATAATATGAAATTTTTGTTCATATATGACTAATTTAGTCCATACAACTTAAATGAAAAAAATTTCAATAAAAAAGGAATTTTATATACCATACAGAAAAGACTAAAATAATTAGATATGGTTTAATAAAGCGAAATATTTATAAATGTATAGATAAAAGTTACTATGTATCAGAAAATGAAACTGACACTATTTCATGAATTATTTATTCATTAAGTACCAAATGTAGTAGCATAGCACTTCATACAAATTTGCATTTTTAATATATAACAAAAACAAAATCTTCACAGGTTCGTCATTTCAATTAAAATTATTACATAATGAAACTCAAAAACTTCCATATGTTTGGGTGAAGGACAAACCTATCCTCTATATACATCAAATAATTATAAGAATCGGTAAGTGTACTATGCTTTTGTAGCAATTAAATTTTTTATAATGGGATATGATAACTTGGTGAAAATGTGACTATATAATGTTGAAAGATATTGTGTTTGAAGTAGACATTGATTGCAAGCTTTTGGGACTAAGTGTTAAAGGATAACTAAGGAAATATTAACCCATATGAACTATAACCAAACATCTCAAAAGTCAAAGATCTGTGTGTTACCATATGTGATCTCTTTTGAATTGTGAGTTTTGTGATGTTTTCATAAGATTGAATCCTAGAGCATCCTTAGAATATATTGACTTATAACTAATAATATAGAATCAATTTACTTGTCAGATCAGAAGTATCATTATCTCTTTTATATCAGGAGACATTGATCTGGTCTGTGAGTATTTGCTAACTAACAATAAAAATACAGGAAATGTCAGCCTCTTCAAATACAACTTTTAATTTTGGTAGCCTTCACTATGTAACATTAAAAAAACTACTGGAATACTAAATCAATCTCTTTAGAGTACTAGCTGTTCTTTGCAGTGTTTCACACTCATAGTTCCCAATCTGTGGTTTCCATAGATGGGAATATTCCCATGAGATATAGAGATCTGGAATCTTAATTAAGAGTTACATTGCAAAGAGAATTACTTAGTTTAATTTCAAACTAATAGTTCTTAAGATCTCATACTGAGTGTGTAACTTTAGTAGCTTAAGACCATCTCTGCATCTATTAAAACCTTATACTATAAAACCACATCATAATAATAAAAGGTAGTTTATACTTAACGCTTAATAGGTACGGGCCATCAATATATAGATAAATGTTGAGAAATATTAGTAAATAAATGTTGCTGGAGGAATTATAGGTTGCCAAGTTATTTATGAAGTAAATTTTTTTTTGGTTTTGTACTAAATCTTACTCTGAACTAATAATTTTTATTTAAATTTCCATTTTTTCTAGGTGTGTCTCCATGGAGTAATAATTTGAAAATGTGGGATGCATTTCGAGCCCCTCTCCAAGAGATATTTAGATTATTGGAAACTGTTAGAAATCATGAAGATCCTGACACGTAAGTCTTACATTACAATTAACATTAACAAATATTTTCTATAATAATTAATTTTAAAATTTTGTCTTTTATTATTGTAATTCATAATTATCAGATTTGGTTTTTTAAGATTATTATTATCCACTAATCCAGTCATACCTTTTTATGCATGTATATATATTTATATTATACTCAGGTAAATTTTGTGTACTCTTATTTTTTGTGATGCTCTTATTAAGGCTGTGCATTTTAAATGTTAAATATTACCTAGTCATAAGATTGCTACCTAAATCTGCCAATGCTTGTTTCATAGGGGCAACTGCGAATGTTCCTTAAAAAATCAATCCAGGTTAATTATGAAATTTGTATTCAACATTTTTTTGATTAAACCATTTTATTATGTATCCTAAATAAATGCAAATTTCTAGTGATTAATCAAATATTCCCTACTATCCAACTGACTATTTATATGTTCCTATCACTATCATTGTTAAGTTCCTATCACAATGTTATAAACACAAACTTATATCTTTAGATAACATTTTAATTATTATAGATAAGATTTTGTCTTTCATGGAACAGGTGTCCAGCTCAAATACTGCTATGCATCTTAATAGGCTATATACTACAGACTGAATAATGAATGAATATGGTTTCACTTTACTATGCTTATTAAGTATGGTGTTATACTGGCATAAACATTTTTCATATTCAATCATTTCAAAGTCCTCAATAATTTATACATATCAATGTAAATCATTTAATTATATTAAGGAATACATTTGCAATTTTATTTTTAATCAGTGATATTTTTATCATATTATGAACCCTAGTTATTATAGTTGCTATCTTGTCAAAGTTGAATCTGTCTATAGCCATGGTTCATTCATTATCTGTAAATATTTATATTTTTTGTCGGTTTGTAAGGCTTTTGACATTGTCTTGTGTAAAAATTATTAATTACCTCATTTTGTATCATACATCAGTTCAGTGGTGTATCATACATTTTCTACCATTATAATTAAAAATTTTCTCAACTTACTTTTATATGAAATTTAAGTTAAAGAGCATAATAAAACAAGTAATATAAGAAGTCATTATATTACTTACATAAAATGGATACAATAGATAGTGCTGTGTAAATGTAATTAATGACTTAATATTTTTATCCTCATTTGAAAATTGTCATCCTCTAAAAATTAAAAAAAATCATTTGTTTTTAAGTGATGAAAAAAAAATATACTAGGAACGATTGAAAATTTGAACAAGCTTTATATATATAGGGAGAGTGTGAACTAATAGAAGGATTTGAATGCCTTTTACCAAATTAAGCCTTCATAATAAGGCATCAAATGAAATGTTGTTGACAGAAAGGAAACACTATTACATCACTGTTACCAAATAGAGAGCATCAAAAGGAGAATTAGTTCCGCAAGCATGGAAAGAGTATTGCCTGAATACAGCTGCCTCCTCCTTTCACCAGCCAATCTTTGGCAACAGAATCTCCAATCATTCTCTTTAGACGCCAACATAGTGAATACGATTTACAATTATCAGGTGAGTTTTTATGTTGAATTGTTAAGTTCAATCTCCAACTCCCCCGTAATTTCACTATA
Organism: Elymnias hypermnestra; assembly: GCA_015832385.1. Lineage (NCBI taxonomy): Eukaryota > Metazoa > Arthropoda > Insecta > Lepidoptera > Nymphalidae > Elymnias > Elymnias hypermnestra. The sequence goes on along the minus strand of JACTOM010000032.1, from coordinate 1,963,164 downwards.
AGATGATTTTTTCATATATCAATAATTTTATATGAATTCCTAATATTTTTTATTTGTTATCGCCTTGCGAGAATTTCAAAAGCATATAATGCTATAAAAATCTGTTCAAAAGAAATTCAAATCAATTATTTACGTACTTAATTTTCTTCTTCGGTAACATTCAATTAATTCCCTAATTGAGTTTACAACTTTGATACGATCATTAAGATACTATTAATAAGTTTTCGTATAAATGTTTCTGAAATGTAATTACAATAGTAACGCCATAAAACGTGAGCGGATATAAATTTATATTAATATTAATAAACTGTTATAAGATAGATGGCATAAAACATGTGCAATATAGAAATTGAACTATGTATCTAATATAACACTTCTGTTGAATTTTTTTATTGCTGACAGGTTAGCGCTTGACTGTGATCATATCTGATGGTAAGGGATTATACAGTCTAAGATAGAAGCGCGCTAATCTGGTAAGAGGCAATTTACCTCTTATGGTTTCTACACAGCATTGAACCGGAACACAAATCTCTGTTAGGTGGTACGTTTTTGCTGTCCAGACTCAGACAAATTAGAAAAAAATTCAATTTGATAAATTCAGGGATCGAACTCGAGACCTCTGGTAACAAAGCGAGTACTCGTACTACTGCGCCAGCAAAACCGTAAAAATTATGTTTTATTCCTGTCAATATTAGGTATGTATTATTGTCCGGATGTAGAGCTAAATACATATTAACAACTTAAGCCCTAATTTCATGCAAAAAAAACTAAAAGCTATGCTAGTACATTTTTTTAAAAGGGATATCAATTAAGTACAAATATATTATTCTAAAAATAGATGATCACATTTTTAAGACGCATCCGTCATTATTCCTTTTTCACTAACATTCTGTTATACGACGGGATAGGGCCTGGTGATGTGAAACACAGATATTATTTAGTTCAGGCACCAGTCCCTGCGTTATAACCCGCAATAAATTGTGTTTTGGTTTGTATGCAATCTGGTAAATGTATTTTAATAATGTGAAAAAAAGTAAAATCATTCGTTCATTCTTTATTAGACAAACGGATAATCAGATTTTACCAAAACTAAAGTGCGAAATCAGTTATAAAATACCTATGCTTAAATGATTGTACTCTCTTGTTTGAAAAATCACATACGCATATATTTTATGCAGAATCTTCAAAAAGGCAAAGTGTCTATAGCGGAAATGGCATTCGGCATGCACCTGCGTGACACGGGAATTAAACGATATCCGCTTCGGGCCCGAGCACGAGTTCTACAATATGCTATTACTATATTTTACCGACACGCGGATCAACGGTCAGTATTTCTTATTATTCAGTGTAAAGTATCGCTCCACTATATGCGCATTTGATCGTATGACGAGGTGGTAAGGCCTAAGATTATAACACGAGAATCGGCTAAGGAGATACGTCATCGTTTACCGGTTTTACTCAAATTAAACATTAAAAATTAACTCATATAATTATGATTTTGTTTTATAATGAGCTGTAAAAATTGGTATGAATTTATATATGTAACTATAAATAACGATAATTTAATGACCGTAGGTAGTTGTAAAACGCCATATTTGTAGGAATAGCCCTTCCAATAAGTTTATTTTTTTCTCCCTAAATCCTTTCCAATGATTGTTATATGTACAGGTCTTCACTGAAAGAATCTCCCGCTTAAAACACTTTAAAAAATACTATTTTCTATACACGAGTTGTGCACCCATAAATCTGGTTCCCATAACGAAATGAAATCACCATATATTGATGTTAATCGAAAACCTGCTGTTAATAATTATTTACAACAAAACGGGCTCTTAGTATTAATTTTACAAAAAGACAAAAATTATTAGCGATCTTGACGTCAAGGGAATATAGCCGTAAATAATGATTAGATTAACATATTTTCAATAGATTTTTTTCATATTAGTGTCAACGTATTAAATTCCACTCTGACGAAATTGCAACATTGCGCTAGTTATAGAGCACAGTTACAAATTCATGTATGCAAATTACTTTGAAACAGTTGGAGATCTAATTACTGTAATTATTCGTTCATTAGTTTATGTTTTCTGAATGGTTTTATACATTGTGATTTTTGTAAATTTTGATGTAAAGTTGAACTATAGCGTATTATGATTGATATAAAGCCACATTACCTCTTTAAACGCGCATGCCACCTATTTCAAAAAAATCTCTATGCTAAAAACAATGATAAAGTTTCACTCAACAAAAACAAAATTAGATTGAGCGCGAACAAACATGCCATGATGGTATTAGATTTTTTTAAATAAACTTGGCATAAAAGTTTGCAAAAAATATATATCCTCTATATCTCTGTAATTTTATAGGTAGAAGATCCCACAAAAATTGGCTCAATCGATTTGAAGAACAGTGTTACACTTTATTTTATTATAATATATTTTATCAGTTTTTGTTACATAACAATTTGTTAATTAATTTCAGATATATAAATTCACTTTCAAAGAAGCTACGCGAAGTTTATCCACTGTATCAGGATACACCGCAAGTGCACTCCGAGGAAATGGCTCTTGTATATTACCCTGGACAATTTAACTACCACGAGCTGGTACCTCTTATGATTGCATTCATAGGATTATTTCTTTACGTGTACTTCTCTGTACGTAAAATTGAATTCATAAAATCCAAATTTGGACTAGCTGCTTCAGCGGTGCTCACGGTAGCTGGAAGTCTCTCAATGTCTATGGGAATATGTTTTTATTTCGGATTTTCTCTTAGTTTACAGGGAAAAGAAATCTTTCCATATCTAGTAATAATTGTTGGATTAGAGAACGTACTAGTATTGACAAAGAGCGTGACGACAACAGACTCCAGGCTAGATGTCAAAATCCGACTAGCTCAAGGGCTAAGCAAGGAAGGATGGTCCATTACGAAAAATTTGTTAACGGAAATTACTATTCTCACTGTCAGCCTGTTTACCTTTGTGCCGTTCATTCAAGAATTCTCCATTTTTATGATCGTTAGCCTCATTTCCGACTTCTTTATACAGATGGCATTTTTCGCCACTATACTAGGTATTGATGTGAGGCGAATGGAATTCTTTCCCGATCAAAATTCGAAGTTGCATCTAAAAGAATATTTCACTGCGAACAACGCTTTTAACTGGCAATTTAACACGGGGTATCCTGAAGAAAGTAATATATCGCCACAAAGGATGACCAAGTCAAAATCACATCCAAGATTAAACGGCTTGGCACAAAACAGTCCCACTGATGTAGTTGCTAAAAGAAATTCTAGTCCCGGAAGTCAGGACCACAGAGTGCCGAAAAGAATTAGACTCGTGAATATGTGGGCTCGGACGAGATTCTTTCAAAGAGCTTTTATGGTTTGGATGCTTGTGTGGATATCGATGATAGTATACAATTCTGGTATAGTAGATTATTTCATTGCCCCAGCAGAAAAGAGTGAAAGTAAATCTGAGCAACAAGCAAGTGCTAATAAAAAAAACGACTGGAAGCACTCACTCAACATGGCTTACAACTCAAGTGGACGACAACCTTTGGTGTTTTCACCCTTAATAGATACGCCAGCTTCAGACAAAACGATAGTGGACGCCAATGATACGATTCCCTTGAAACATTCACCGCATTACCGAACTTCTTCAAGGTAAGTTCGTTTTATTACTTCTTCGCATTTGTATACTGATTTTTAATGTGCACTATCGTCATTACTCATTGGAATGACATCTCTCAGCCAAGTGGCCTACGCCCAGCTGTGGGACGTTAATAGGCTGTTAATTACCTTTTGTCGTAAAGTCGGACGTGTGAGCATTAATTTCCATGCATATGCTTCATTGAGCACAGACATTTACTCCAATTAAATCATATATTTGTTATTCTTTCATTCGTAATTCTGTTATCATCTTATCTATAAATTAATTTTAAGTGCTTAATTTACAAACGTTAAGATGATTCACTAGTACTTATTAGGGAAACCTGTCTACTTTTGTGTAGTAATTTCTTACGTAAAACCGATACGCTACCGTTATAGAAATGTCTCTAAACAAATTCAAATCCTTTATTAAAAGAATATTAATCGAAGAATAATTATAATTTAATTTTAAGGATGAGGTACCCGAAACTACTTAAAATAAATTCATTATGATGGTACCAAAGGAGTTGTTGTGGGCTCAGGACAAGGCGCGAAGGTTCCTTTGTAGCTTTACATAGTAATTCGGTCTTTAATATCATTATCTGTCGTATATTGAAATGTATGGATACACCATGGTATTCAACTATTCGAAAATGCTGTAAAGGCCTACTTGAATAAATAATTTTTGAATTTGAATTTGTTTCTCTGTTGAGAAATGCACAGCAATATTAGTTCTTGTTCTAAGCTGAATAACAAAGTGCAATATTGGTCTAGTGGGAACTTTCTTTCAAGGTAGGCTTCCCTACACTCTCCGGTCTGATCTTACTGTTAGAATAAAAGAAAGAGTTATTCTCTATATATGATTACTTAAATGGCCAAATATCGGTCATCAGTTCGTTAATGTTATTGATTCTTAATAAATTTACCACGTCTTGTTGCCCGTGTCTCTCAGATCCTGCGTTCTCCTTCAAAAATTAATAGTTAAAGAAACATTAAATATAAACATTTTAGCGTTTTAAGTTTATATCATAATATATACCGCAACTTCAAATGAGAAATAATTTAGAAATTTATAATCTAATTTAATATTAGAGTTTTATGTTTAGTATGTATCTATTTAAAATATGTATTCATATATGTGTATGTATTTAAAGATATATTAGTATGTAGGAATATTTGTATGTATGTCTATATTAGGGAACACCACCTACCCTATTTACCTCATATAATCTCCCTAACCCTAAGGTTGCCTGGAAGAAATCGCTAATGAGCGATAAGGTCGCCTAATTTGTACTATTTATTAAGTTTGTTTCTGTGTTACTTGTCTCATGCATGTGGTGTACAATAAAGAGTATTCTATCTATCTATCTATTTCTACTTATAATCATTTGTTGTTATATACAGCTGAAATTAAGCAAATTTTACTGATCCGAAATTTGGTAACTGGATATACATTGTATAGAATTCTAGCTGACGCGATAAACTTCATTCGGTTACACGATGAAAGTTAAATTCGAATTGGTGTAAATAATTCGCTTTGTTATGGATTTCAGGTTATCACCATACCATTGGTCTTCAATTCTTTCACAGTACAATGAATCGGTCGCTGGTAGATATGTGATGGTACTCCCTCCGGTGCTGTTAAGTCATCGTGTTTCACCGGATCTTGCAACTGGTCTGCGTCACCCGGACGAACGAGATCCTCCACCTCTTCGCTGGCAGGCACTTGCAGCAGCGTTAGATCCAATTGACATCTTACCCGGTGAGCAAAATATGCATATATCTTTTGCCAGAATACAGAGATAATATATAATACCACAATTGTTTCTTTTTTTTGACGCTGGGCCAGAAAAGTGGCATTTACTGGCAAAATCAGTACTCCCACTGTCCCAAAAAAGAAATGTATTCATTTTTAATAAAAAAAAATATGCAATATAGTCTTTTTTAACTAATTATAATTTTATTAGTCCAAAATTAAAGTTTTATTTTCATATTTACGCAGATTCTCCTTCTTATTTATTGTGTAAACGATGTACGGGTTTCATATTTGGAATTTTTTTTGTTAGAATGACAAGATAACTTTTACATAAGAAGTTTTCAATTACAATCTATTTGCATACCATGCTGTAATATTTAAAAACTGTCTGAATTTGGACTGGAGGCTTCGGCCATGGCTTTTTACCACCCTACCAACAGACGTGCTGCAAAGCAAAAAATTGCGTTCAGATTCGTAGCAATGTAGAGACTGTAAGAGGTAAATTACCTCTTAAACAGATTAACGCGCTCCCATCTTAGACAGTATCATCATTTACCATTAGGGCAGATTACAGTCAAGCGCTTTCTCAGCAAGCAATAGAGAAAATTTCTAATATTATTTCTATTCCTATATCCCCAGAATTCGATTTGATTGACAGCAAAGGTCAACCACATCAATGGGGCAAAGGACCGGAGCTTCCAATTTATCCTACTACCCCTATGGAGATATTGCTCCTCACTATCCTGTGCACTATAAGCATCGCAGTCATTGCCTACATGATGGTTGTGCTTTATAGGTAAATATTACATTAAATTACTTCAATTTTAGAACCAAATATAATGTAGTTTCGTTTTGCTCTACGTTATTTACAACGTAATATTTAGGGTACGGTGAGCAGTCTATTCACGTGTCACTGCTGGGCACAGGTCTTCACACTCACGGGAGTGAGAATTTTAGGGCACAGACACACCACGCTACATCCGGTGTATGCAGGGTTTCCTCACTTTTCTTCTTCTTCCTCACTGTTTTCCTTCACCTAAAAGCACAATAATTTGTTAGAAAGAATTATGAGACAAGTAAGTTTCTTTTTATAAAGGAAAACTTAGTGGTGCCTTCTGTTAATCCCACATAGCAACTTTGATTTCCGAATGAGAATCCACGCGTCTTACTACTAGGCCATCGTGGCCTATGCAATATCTATGTCAATGATAAAGATGAACGCACAATGTTACAGATGCATTTGTTCTAAACACTATGCGGAGTGGCGAGCTTCTTGGAACGAGGATAATGAATATAAGAAGATTCTAGCTAATCAACCGGCTGTACAGGTAATGAATAAATTGGTTTTTCTTAAAATAAATTTCTCTTAATATTCATAATATTTTTAACTTTTTTATAGGACAACCTGACCCATAAACTTGGAAAACCAGTATGTCAAGGTCCAAGCCCTTCACAAAACAAAGTACAAATAAAAATTTAAAATATGATGCACACTTACGCTTATTTATTTTTAAGCGGACATAGCAAGAACGAGGAAATAATAAAATATAAATTAAACGTCTTATAAATAAAAGCCATTTTTTTTATTTGCTGACGGGTTTGCGTTTGACTGTGACCTCACCTGACGGTAAGTGATGATACAGTCTATGATGGAAGCGCGCTAATCTGGTAAGAGGCGATATAGCTCATATGGTTTCAACACAGCATCGTACTGGAACACAAATCTGTTTGTTTGGCGGTACGTCTTAGCTCATAGCGTGGTAACTAGCCGCGGCCGAAGCCTCCCACCAGTCCAGGCTCAGGAATCCGGCGATTGAACCAAGGACCTCTGCTAACAAAGCGAGTACTCGCACCACTGCGCAAGTGAGGACGTCTAGGAATGATTCTAATGATGAACATGCGTGTTAGGACTCATAAGTTCTAGATTAGTAGTGGGATCAGTGACAGACTTTTAAATGCTTATAATATACATTTTATCTCTAGTTGGTTATGGAAGCGGTACCTTTGGTGGTAGCTGGCCACAGCCAGGAAGTGGAATGCCTTGTGACGGATGGTGAGAAGGTGGTCAGTTCGTGTCTACAAGGGAACATCAAAGTATGGGACTCACTCAACGGTGAAATAATAACGAATATAGATCGAAGCGCGTAAGTATTCCGTGTCTAACATACAATACGTAGGCTTTCCCAGTCAAGACAATGGGGGGGGGGGGGAGTAGACAAAATTGTGTATCCCCTGCACTCACTATACTCGTACATAAATGAAAACATTTCTAAACAGGAGCGTATTGAGTGAAAACGATATTTCTACTACCAATTTGAAAAAAAATTCTGGACATTTAATACATTTATTACAGAAACCCATTCCCAGAAAAGCGTTTTCTCTTCATCTTAAAAATTATGGTAACAAATATCAAAGTCTTAATTTAAGCAAAATAAAAATGGAATGTCGGCAATCAAAGGATATTTCCAAATAGTTAAAATTTTCAGAATACGGATACATACTTTTTAAATTGTTGAAAATAAAACTTGACTGGCTTTGACTAAAATATAATTAATATGGTCTGTGGAATAAATTGCAAGGAGTGAATATGAAAATTGCTCCTTAATTCAATTGTTATTTATAACTGTGTTTTATATACATATTAGCATATTTTATGATCTCGTGGAGATATATTCGTTATATATTGGCTCGAATTCTTAATATAAACTATTATGGAATCTACATGAAGAAAAACAAATACAATATCAATCCAGCTAATAGGAAAAGCTGAGTGGCATACACACGCACATAAGAATTATATATGTAATGATAATTTATATAACAATCTCTGGGTCCAATAGACTTATAAAATAATCATCATAAATTTAAAAAGTAATGAAACTTACCAAAGCTTTAACATTTACAGATACTTCAAACTTCAAATGGAACTGTTTGAAAAAGTCAATTCGAGAAGGAATTCTGTTAGCGACCAACAAATGGAAATACAACGTGAGACTTTTTATTAGCATCATTATCTGACCCCTCGCTGGCGCACTAGTGCGAGTACTAGCAGAGTTTCGGTTCGATCCCAATTTCGGTGGGGCGATTTAAGGAAATTAATTGCGTTTTCTATTTTGTTTTTTTTTTTTTAATTCCCGGTCCGATACAATGTAGAAACCATAAGAGGTAAATTGCCTCTTACCAGGTTACCGCGTTTCCATCTAAGACTGTACCATCACAGTCAGCAATAACAAAATGCCCTAGAAAATTGGCCACATTGAAGCTTCAGCTTTTTATAACAGAATCAGCGTGGTGTTTGTATCATTATAAAACAAACCTCAAAGTACGACATTTGGACGTTTTTATAAGAGAGAGTTGTTAACTCTGTCTATTAATATTCTATAGAAGAAAAAGAGAACCAGATTGGTGAAAAACAAAAAAAACAAAGTTTCTTACTAATTTGTACGCTCTAAAAAGAAGAGAAATTTAGTTTAAAGTAGCCCATTAAAAGAATATCGTAATATATTTATTACATGAATTTGCACATCTTCGGTATCGTGAGTCAAAAAACAACTTCAATATTTATTCTCAGAGCTACCTAATATTACATAATAAAATTTCTAAATATCGGTTTTAGAAGCTTTCGATAACAAACACTGTGACGAGATTTTTATGTATTAGATAACCCCTTTAATTAAATTGAAGTATTATTTTATATTCTACTTTTGTTAAAAATAGATTACTGTGTGCTTATAATGAATTATCTATCTCCTTATATCACAGCATGTCAATGTCCGGATTTAGCAGCTCAACATGTAAGTAATGTAAGTCAATTTTAACACAAGATAATGTTGTTAATTTTTAATGTAAGTTAATTTTTTTCATAGAATAAATAAACATATGAGTCAATCAGTCTTTATTGGTTTAAAATGTTGTCTCGCACAGTTTTATAATAGTTTCATAAGTACAGTGTGAAAACTACGATATTAAGTTCAAATTATTTATCTCGCAAAAATTTTTAATCGTCCATTAAATACTTTTCTATAGATCCACTCAAGTTACAACATATTGTAGTGAATGACATTTGATTTTAGTACAGTCTTTCAAATAGTGATTCATTAATTTATTTTCTTTTGGTCAAACTTGCGTGGCTGTCTATTGAAAGCTCTCGGAAAAGGTTATGTTAAGGGAAATGAGCTTAAAAGTTTCGTGCTAAATGGCGTTTTTTTGCTGGGAAATATATTTATGCACATGCCTAATGCAAGGGTCAAGAGTATGGGATTCGACAAGAGAGAAGGCCACGCAATACGCACTAATAGCCAACAGAATCTCATTCATTCGCTCCCTTTGCCCGGGATGAGTCTGACTGAGAATTGAAATTGATTGACACGGAGGCGAGAGCAGATGTGCCTAGGGCACCTCCTAAAATACCGCCTCCTTCGGCGGTGCGAATGCATTTTCTCTCTCTCTCTCTCACCCGTAGGCTTCCTTTAACAAGACTACGACCTCACATTCTCAAAATATTCATAATTCATCAAATAGGCTCAGAAAGCACTTCTGAATCGTCAGTAGTCTGTCCATTGGTAACAAATCTACCGCAGGTTCAGAAAGTTGAATCCTTAACTTAACCAATGTGTAATATTTTGCTTTTGTGTGCAACTGGAATAAAGTCCAAACATTTTTATCGCTTAAATGATCTTTAACATTATAATATGACTTCTGTAAAATTATGTTTTTGACGTATTTATTAAAATTATGTGGATGCAAATCTAAATCTAAATCCGAAAAACGATTTCTGAACCTTCTTCACATTAAAATATGGGATTACAAGTTTGTTTTTATTTCTAGTATAAAAATTGTATATTTCACTATTATGACGGATTTATAAAATATTATCCAATAAAGTATATTGCGACGGCACTGTGAGAGTTGATGTTTCTTTGAATTTATCTCTTAGAGAGGCACGAGATCCTAATTGATAAGTGGCCCGTATTGTTCCTTTTTTTATAAAATAAATATAGTGTCCGCCGCCTTACGCCGTAACAGTATGCCGTGAGACATAATTCTATGAAAATAATCGAAATGCAGCGGAACTAAGTTTACTCGCCAGAGTCTTAAGAAGGACACCCCACTGAAGCCCAGAAGTTATTCCTAAGAATACTGTAGATTTAACTTTCTTTAGAGGACAAGAAATATGGCAAAAACATTCTTTTACAAAATGTTAAATATCATAACGTTAAAGATTCATTTGAATAAATAGGAAAAGTTAATACCACCCACCACCACCACCACCTTTTTTTATATTGTTCCTAATTGAAGTTCTTCTGTGCAGAATGTCCCACGTCTGAGGAGAGGCTTAAGCAGTCATCTAAACAACTTAAGGTTTCGTTCCATTAATAGAGAAGAGGACAGCTCTTCGTATCTATCTCCAGTGGAAAACACGAGATATCAATTTGCAAAGGCCTACAGGTTCATAAACTTGCATAATTTATTATTTTATTGCGTATAGATTAGCGCTTAGCTGTGATTGGACTTGGTAATAGGTGGTGATACGATACAACGTAAAATGATACACAGCTATTTACCTCCTTAATGATTTCTAAACAGCTTCCTATTGGAACGCCAGTTTATTGCAGCGCAGCAGGTAGCTAGTTAAGGACGAAACCTGAAAAGTCCATATGACAAATCACAAGATATAATTTCGTTGTTCTATCAAGAATCAAACCTAGGGCTTCTATTAGCGAGTACTCATATCATTCTATCAAGGAAATCGAAAATTACTATGTCCCTTGTTAGTATGAATCAATGTCGTTATTTTGTTGTGTTATACAGTTTATCTATTCATATATTAATAATCCAACAGCGTTTTAACAAATTATTACTTAATATGCTTAAGTAACGCCAATTATGGATTACACAAGATGCTATATAGTATTTGAACTAACAGGGCAGAGATAATTAGTATCATAACCTTATATGATACTGATATCAAATATTTTTTTATATGTTCCGCTAAATATGCCGGTGTGTATAGTATCTATTATTGTATGAACATCTTATATTCTTTGAAGACCTATACTATCCGCAGACAGATTTTAGTCATTTGTTTATTATATTTATAAAATAGCCTGGTGAAAATCATTCATTTCTGCCGTTTAGTCGTATCAAGCATACAAAAAGTTCGTCTATAATATATACATTATAATCTTCCGTAAGTTTTAAAAATTTCATCTTTCTTACACCTTATAAACACTTATTTATTTTCAGAGACCTCTATTATACTGAACAAAGTGATATCTATCAAGTGAACGAAAGGACAAACGCTGACTTAAATAGTTTAAATATAGGCAAGCAAGACTTAAATACGCATATTGCTAAGAACAATACAAGTGAAATAAGTGCATTAACATTAAACACTTGTAACAAATCATTAGGTAGTTTAAGAAATAGAGGTGGCAGTAAAATAAGTGGTAGGACTAATTGTGATATTGGGTGTGCGAATTCGAACTGGCGTGCGAAGGAAATGAGGGAATCTCCTGTGTGGTGTATGGATTTTTGCAACAACTTGATCATTTTGGGCTGTGCAGACGGTAGATTAGAATTCTGGGAGGCTACTACTGGGAAACTGATGGTGAGTTATACCTTTTCATATATCACGAAATTTTTTTTGCGTTATCATCTACTAGTTATCTGTTGAATCATAGGATCCTAATACGCTAATGTTATAAGAAGTAAATTTTTTTTTTATGGTTTTTATACAGCATCGTCCTTATTGGTGGGATAATTAGATTAAATAAAATATAATTTCCTAAATTATTTTTGTCGGGTACGAAAGCTAGCGTAGCGAGTTCTCCTGCTCTACCCATTCTTACCAAATAACGACGCATATGCTCAATAGTGGGATGTTATTTAAACTGTATTAACAGATGCATACCACGAAGGACGCTATATCTATTTTGTTGATATTTCGACCTATGACAGCTTCGTTTGACACAACCACCTACAGCAGTTAAGTCGTGGCCATAATACATCTAACTGTGACAATCTTATCTTATAATATACTTCTGGACACATCTATTGGCCCACCTTGCATTTTCAGCTTCGTTTGGTCCTAGCTAAAATTTTATATTAGGTCGAGCAAAAAGTTTTTATGCAGTTTTGAACCTGGCACATTCATAATTTCATTCAATAGTCTTTTTTTGAATTTCGAACACAGAATTTAAAGAAACAAAAGACAATTTGGAGCCTGTTCGTTGTTAACAAACAATCGAATACTAAAAAAAACTTGATTTTATTGGTTTACTCGGATTTAATTCTTGAAAGTGTGATTTTTCTCATTGGTTTTGCAACAAACATTACTTATTCTTACCATTAAGGTAAGGTTCTATCAATAATCAATGGATACTTCGCCTGAAGTCGCCGCCCAAGCTGTGGCACTTATCCAGGCGGGACACAGCCAACGAAATGTGAGTGTTCAACTTAATTTAAGTCGATCTGCGGTCCGAAATGTTTATTCGCGGTACCTAGAGACTGGCGGCTTTGTTCGTCGCCAAGGAAGGCCACGATCTCGGGTCACAACTGAAAGGCAGGATCGATTCATCGTGACGACCAGCTTGAGAAATCGTCACCTTACCTCCATTGAGATACAAAACCAACTTCGCGACTTCCACGGAGTATCTGTGAGCGCTCGAACAGTTCGGAGAAGGTTAAAAGAACGCGATATGGTACCACACAAGCCAGCTAATGGCCCCAAACTAACGCGAGCCCATCGAACAGCGCGCCTTCATTTCGCGCGCACTCATTTAAATTGGACTCAGCAGCATTGGAGCCGTGTACTCTTTTCTGATGAGTCTAAAATTGTGTTACATGGCAATGATGGAAGGAAGAAGGTCTACCGACGTAAGGGGGAGCGTTTTGCACAATGCTGCTTTGAAGAGAGGGTTGCTTATGGCGGTGGCTCATGGACTGTCTGGGGCGGTATATCCGCGAGCGGTAAAACTCAACTTGAGATTGTTACGGGACCACGGCTGCCAACATTAAATGCTGAAAGGTACATTCGTGAGTGCTTAGAACCTCACGTGATGCCATACGCGGACTATGTGGGCCCAAATTTCCTTTTTATGCATGATAATGCAAGAGCCCATACGGCCGGCATCGTCAGGGAATATCTTCGGGGTGTGAACATCACAGTTATGGACTGACCAGCCAGAAGCCCAGACATGAACCCCATTGAGAACATGTGGGACGAGCTAAAAAGACTTGTTAGGGCTAGTCAGCCAGTTGCTCAGACGATGCAGGAGTTGAAAACTGCCATAGAAGAGGAATAGGAGATGATCCCCCAAAATTTCATAGAGTGGTTGATAAACTCTATGCCTAATCGTATGAGAGCTGTGGTAGAAGCCTATGGAGGCAACACGCGTTATTAAATTAAACCTTTATTAAATTGAACATGTTTTTTATTCAATAATCAAGTGCCTTCATCAAGGCGCATACCCGACTTGTTAGGCGTAGCTCCATGTCGTGTGGTATTCTGAATTCAATTTTAAACCATTACGATCGAAGAAGATGGTAAAAAGTAGCAGGTTTAAAACTGCATCAATAGTTTTTGTTCAATTTAGTAATAATATTTCGGTAGGGGCCATCGAAACCTAAACTCTAAGGTGGGCCAATAGATGCGTCCAGAAGAGTATATTAAATGATATCTTACATATACGTCATAATATAAATACAGCAAAAAAAGTGAAAGACACATTTTTAATACTAGAAAGAAATACATGTAATCCCATATTTTAAAGTGAAGAAGGTTCAGAAATCATTTTTTGGGTTGGGCATACGCATTTTTAATAAATTACCGCAATCAGTTTTACAATTGCCTCCGCATAGTTTTAAGAAATATATCAGAAACATTCTTTTACAAAATGCATATTATAATGTTGAAGATTATTTGACCGATATAAATGTTTGGACTAAACTCCATTTGCACACAGAAGCAAAATATTACTTATTGTAACATACATAACTATTTATAAAACTTTCTGAACCGGTGGTAGGTTTGTTACCAACGGGCAGACTACTGACGATTCAAAAGTGCTTTTTAAGCCTACTTGCATAAAGAATATTTTGATTTTCTGTAGAAATATCGATAAACTATATATAATAGCCATCATGGTGTGTATCTGTTAATACAGTCGAATCACGAATATTTGAAGCATCTAGGGGGGGGGTTAACAAACTTTTTCTTACCATTTTCCGCTTAAAATTAAGATTACAGAATTCATTTTTTGATGTAATTTTTCTTTTTGTATTTCTCAGTGTATTTGGTGGTTATCTGAGAGAGAGTCTAGCAGTAATGGAGTTACACACGTACGAGCACTATCCGGGGCTCGTAAAGTGTGTGCAGCATCATTGTCGGGTCACTTAACTCTTCTAAGATTGGACGCGTACAACGCACGATCCGGCGCACACGTGGACTGGCGATTCAGCTCCGCGTACAAACGAAGTCAGTATATAAATAAAAAACAACTAAGTTATAAAAAATAATTAAACACTATAAACACAGTGTCATATATAACCCCCCCTCATACGAGAGAGGGTTGTTAGAGCACAGACCCACGACGCTGCTCCACTGCTGGTTGGGAGGCATAGTACACAAGTCTCTATTCCTTCATTCTCATAGGCCAATGTGACGGGAATTCGACACGACAAGAGAGAGAACAGGCGCAGGAGCGACGGCTTAAAATGCTCTCCGAGGCGTAGGGGTGGATCACACCGCCACCTTTCCAACTTCAGGCAAATATTGAGAAAATCTTAATAGAAAACTCAATATCCATTTTGAATTGGTCCGACCCGGGATTCGGACCCAGGACCTCATGTCTGTGGCCAAACATGCTAACCACTAGACGAATGAGGCCGTTAATTATACTATATGGATACCGAATGAATAATAACAAAAAAATATAGATATAAAAACATATTGCACAAAAATATTCTGCAATTTACCATTCTATTTTCCTCGTAAACATATACACCGTACTAATGTTGTGCAATACATCACTTTAGCAAGTCGGTAACGGTGACCCAAACTCATACGATTTTCTCCGACCAAAAAGTGTTCAACACGGCTAAAGCATTTTCACTCAAAAATGGCAAGTCCATACACGCACCCTGTTCGGTGACGACACAGATGAGTGGCCGCGGTGTTTCCGCAGAAGAACACTCGCGATAAGACGGTGCTCACCATCCTCATCTCTCCCCCCCTCTCACGATCTAACTGCATCCCGACTGTTTGGATTTTAATATTATACTTAAGTGTTGTTTCTAAAGACGTCCCGGTTAAGTACTAATTTATCTCAATATCCATTTTCTAATTGGTTCGAACCCAGGACCTCATGTATGTGGCTATACATGTTAATCACTAGACCAATAAGCTAGTTGCAATAAACAATATAAAGCAATATTGTAGAGAAATAGATAACAACATAGTAATTATAATCGATAAGAAATACATTTACTGAATAGACAACAGTAATTAGTAAAAATATGTAAACGCAAAAAATTACTTGAACATATACTATTACCCAATACAAATAACAATGGAAACAAACCATAAAACACAATAGAATGCACTTAAAACTTTAGCTATAGCATGCCTTGTCTCTGTCTCTCGTTTACTCCATAGGCTGATGCACCCGAGTAGAAGAGAGGTAGCGGCAGCACTCAACCTACACGTGAACTGTTTTGTTAACTTTTTATAACGCGAAGTGATAAGTTAATATGGTTTCCGTTTACCGTAAACCGATTTTACAGACAACCAATTTTTATTTAGTTCTAATTTCTTTATTTGTATCGCAGCTCATAAACGCACGGGTTCTGCAGAGTCGTTGGGAAGCAGGCACAGCTTAGACGACCATAGAGGACGGATGAGTTACTCATACGATGCGGACAGTGACAGCGACGGTAATTTTTGTCTTTCGTTATTGTTGTAATATTGACCATGTCAAAGATGTAGTCCATGACACAAACGTAGAATGTGTCGTCTGGAGATCTCAACGACATCTTATGTCGCCTCTATTAATATCATCCACGCATAATTAGTTGTAGGTGACGATAAATATTTTATATAAATTAATAAATATAATAAATTAAATGACTTACACAGTTGAACAAGGTTTAATACGGTCCCATGATTAAATTTTATTATCAATTTAAGAGATACTTAAAATATATTTTATGAGAAAATAACTACAAACATATTTATTATACATCGCTTTAAAAGGTTGATGTTGTAATAAGGATTAAGCAAGAAACTTTTTTATTTCTATGGCCATACTGTAACCTTACACTTATATTTAATATGGATGTACTGTAACCTTACACATATCTTTACTATGACCATACTGTAGCCGCACACTTATATTTACTGTGGCTGTACTATAACCTTATCCATATCTTTACTATGGCCATACTATAGTCGCACACTTATATTTACTGTGGCTGTACTTGTAACCTTACACATATCTTTACTATGGCCATACTATAGCCGCAAACTTATATTTACTGTGGCTGTACTATAACCTTACACATATCTTTACTATGGCCATACTGTAGCTGCACACCTATATTTACTGGGCTACACTGTAACCTTACACATATCTTTACTATGGCCATACTGTAGCCGCACACATATTTACTGTGGCTGTACCTTACACATATCTTTACTATGGCTGTACTGTAACCTTACCCATATTTTTACTATGGCCATAATGTAGCCGCACACTTATATTTACTGTGGCTGTACTATAACCGTACACATATCTTTACTATGGCCATACTGTAGCCGCAAACTTATATTTACTGTGGCTGTACTATAACCTTACAAATATCTTTACTATGGCCATACTGTAGCCGCACACTTATATTTACTGTGGCTGTACTTGTAACCTTACACATATCTTTACTATGGCCATATTGTAGCCGCACACATATATTTACTATGGCTGTACTGTAACCTTACACATATCTTTACTATGGCCATACTGTAGCCGCAGATTTATATTTACTATAGCTGTACTTGTAACCTTACACATATCTTTCCTATGGCCATACTGTAGCCGCACACTTATATTTACTGTAGCTGTACTATAACCTTACACATATCTTTACTATGGCCATACTATAGCCGCACATTTATATTTACTGTGGCTGTACTATAACCTTACACATATCTTTACTATGGCCATACTGTAGCCGCACACCTATATTTACTGGGCTACACTGTAACCTTACACATATATTTACTGTGTCTATATTTTAGCCGTACATGTACTTAAAAATGTTATACACTTACATTTCGCATATCATCTTTTATCATTTAAACCTGTCTACCGACTAGCGCGAATCTCAATATGTTTCTCATACTACCTCAATATATATGTACTATGTTATAGCGACCATATCGTAAGCAATTCGCGACAACCATTGCATGACCAATTATCGAGTGTTTTAAATATTATGTATGTTACATCTTACTCATCAAAAATCTTGCAATAAATGATTTAATTCATTGCGGTCTGAACAGGAGAACTTTATCGTGCAGATATATTTATGGATAATTTCAGAGGTTGTCTGCGTCCCCACTGCTCACTGTAGACCTCATCAGCAGCCAATTACAGAGATGCATTCCGACGGCGGCCGGATACTTACTGGTGGACAAGATCATGTGCTTAAGGTGAATTTGGCTGACTATTAGACTGACTATAGATCCTATTTATTTTTTTGTTTTGGTTCGACCAAGCAGACGCCTGGTTCACACAACAATATTACTGAAAGAATCCGTAACATGATGTCGTTGACGCCTTAGAAAAAAGGAAGGTCGTTGGTTTGGGATGCTACATGTGTTGATACGCTCGCACCATCTCACATTGACGCTACCTCTAAATCAGAGGGAGCGATGGCGTCATTATCTGAAAATGCCAAGAGGCGCAAATATGAGAGCCTTGCCTTAGAGTACATATCTGTGCATTTTGGCGTGGAGATATTGGGACCGTGGGGTCCTGAGGCTAAAAGGTTTTTTCAAATAAACTATCACACTTCGTTGATGTCACCCGTGACCCTAAGGGTGGTAGTTCGGAAAATGTATAAGTACCGCGGCCCAAAGAGGTAACGCTGCCAGCCTTATGAGTACCCATTCATATACCTCTAATGGCGCGTTTTAATTACTTTTATTTTTATTTTGGTTTATATTAATGTTAAGTTTATATAGAATGTCAAATTAAAAATAATGTCATAACTCATCTGTGACATTAAAGAAATTTTTGACGACCTCGCTGGCGCAATGGTGCCAGTACTTGCTTTGCTAGCAGAAATCCCGGGTTTATTCCCCGGTAGGGCGAATTTAGGAAATTGTATTTTTTAAGTTTTTTGTTCTGGACTGGTGGGAGGCTTCGGCCGTGGCTAGTTACCTTCCTGATAAAGATGTGCAGCAAAAACAGATTTGTGTTTCGATACGATGCTGTGTAGAAACCATGAAAATATCGTCTTTTATTAGATTAACGCGCTTCCATCTTAGACTGTATCATATCAATTTCCACTTACAAAAGAGATCATAGCCTAACCTGTCAGCAACTAAAAAAACTATTTGTCTGTAGGTATTCCTGAGCTCGGAGTTGACGCCACTATTCACTCTTCACGGGCATTGTGGTCCCATTACTTGCTGTTTTATAGACCACGCTACGCCAACAATAGCGGGCAGCGGTTCACAAGATGGTCTTCTCTGCGTCTGGGACTTACATACAGGTAATGAATATTTAAAAAATATTTGCTTTTTATTTAAATATGTATGTTAGTCTTTATGTATAAACTTCCATTCTTATTTTCACCCCCCAAGTTAAAGTAATAAATATCATAAACTTTTAATAGTAGAACAATTTCATTCTTTTTAGTGTTATTTGCACCTCCCGCTCTGTCTTCTTTTCCTCTCACCAAAAGTTGTCTGGAAGAGATAGCTCTAAGTGTTAAGAACGTCTTTGCACTTCATATTTTATATTAGCTAATTTGTATTTGATTGTTCTTATTCGTGTGCAATAAAGATTTAAATAAATAAAGACGTTCAATCATATATCTTATGAAAGCTTTTTGGAGAAGGGAACTTTTGAGAAATATTAAAATTGTATCTAATATAGAAAGAAAATATTTAAGCTTCTATATAGGCTTATTTTATAAGATTAAGTAGTAATCTATTTAATCTTAGCCCCAGTATAATGACTTTACTTAAACTCAAATCATTATTGAAAAAACTATTATTCAATCAATATTGATTTGGTCTATATTGTCTAGTCATTTTAGCCTGATTATAATTAATTGTTAAAAATAAAAACAAAAATTAAAAATGCAAAACTTTTCTATATTAGAGAAGAGATTTATTTGTAATACTTTATTTGACACTCTGGATGCAATTTTTTCTTTAGATTGAGATTTTTAATATTGTTGTCTTTGGAATAGAATGTCCGATTTTATTAATTTGAAATGTATTTTACAGGTATTGAAACGGTCTTTAATTAAATAGGATAAGGATTTTATTATTAATACAGGGGTATCAATAATATGGTTTGATTATTGTCGGCATTTATATTAATTAACTTTTAATATATAGAAAAGTAGTTATAGTGACATAATTGCAGTAGATATATATATGGTATCGCGGATTTTTTGTAGAAATTAATACGTTCTGTAATGTTATAGAATATTTTTTTGTTCTATTATCCATAGTTTTTGCAGCGCACGCGATATCTGATTTTTTATTAAACACCTTGATACAGTAATGTATTTTTCTTAGGGATCCCTTTTTTTTGAAAGTAATATAGCCCTTGTCGCTCAGGGACAATGCAGCTTTTTAATGGTGAAAAAAATTTTGAAAACATGACAAACATATATACTTATATACAAAAACACAAATGTTTCCTTTTAATGATATTAGGTTAGATATATATATATATATATATAAATCCGAATTAATTTAATCTATAATCTATTTACCTCAATCTCAGTGATCACCTAAATTATAAGAGGAAATCTTATGTAGACTTTCGCGACAAGAGACGAATAAAATATATAGGTTAAGGAGACTGTAGAAGACTCACAAATGCTATGAGGATTGTGGTGCAGCCATCATTTTTCCTGTAGCAGACAGGCCTTGGCACACAAGGCTTGATTGCCAGACTGAACCATTGTCATATGGTGTAGATGGTGTCAAATCGGGGTTGTCTTAGTTATAAGATGCAGGTTAAGGTAGTTTTAAGTTTACTAACATTAGCTGAAGTCTTTATGTAATTTACTAACAAAATATGATAATGGTCGAAATAAATATTTTATTTGTCTGATAAACACACTACTCTTTTACATTTTAAACCATATTTAGTTACTCACATTTCTATGTTTGCAGGCCGTATTCAAGTGGCTTACAGGTTGTCGGTTGCCACATACCTCCGCGGGTTCGATAACTACGCGGGTCATCATTATCGCGAAAAGCTAGTTTGTATATAATTTTTGCTACAGGTGCCTGTGTATACAGCATGCAGGCGCACGATGGCGCTGTGACGTCACTCGCGTACACGGCATCGTACGTGGTGTCCGCAGGTGCCGATGAACGACTTTGTATCTGGGACCGCTTTCAAGGCCACATGTTAAACTCTATACACATCGTAAGCATTATTTTATATCGTCATTAAATCAAATTCAAATATTCTATATTCAAGTACGCTTTTACAGCACTTTCGTATCGTCAAATATTTTATTTTTATTTAATTTATTAGGAAGCCAACGTTATATACAATGTTCATACTTATGCTTAATTTTAATATTTATATACTAAAGTTATACATTGTATATCCCACTTACAGGCTAAGTTGGCATGCAATACAAATATGTTACGTCTACAATTATATTATATTATACAATAAAACTAAAATATTATTAATTCTAAAAACTTACTTATATTGATAAAAAGAAATACCAAAAAAGTGGTGCGAAAGAAAGACAAAACTAATAAAAATAAATAAAAAATAACCTATCTATATATCGTTCAATATATGTTCAAAAATATAGTTTTTTTTTCATATATATATGTCACTGGCTGAACCCGCGACTTCGTTTGCGTGGAATATTTTTTGGGTAGCATTTTCATCAATTTAGGCAATTTCCTAACAAATTTCAAGTCCCTACGGCGTATGGGTCTAGAGATATCGTGATGAGTCAATAGTTAACACCCCCAGAACCTCCCGTGCGGGTGGAATTTCGTAAAATCCATTCTTAGCTGGCCTCTACTCTGCAAAAAGAATATTCCTACCAAATTTCAAGTCTCTACCCATATGGATCTAGAGATATCGTGACGAGTCAATAGATATCTCTTTTATATATATAGATATGAGGTGTATTCAATTTTTTTTTTCTTAAAAGTATCAACATTTTTATGGGCGTACAACAAGTTTTCAAATAAGTACATGCAGTGAACTGTCATTATTTTAACTGTTCTAAATGTTTTTCTTACCGTCAATCGTTATGTCTCCGTTTTTATTGCCTGGAAGAGATCGCTGATTTAGCTATAAGGCCGTCAATGATGCTTTCGAATGTGTAACATTTGCATTGTGTTTACAATAAAGGGTATTGCATTGTAATAACTCATGATAGTATCGTGAAGTTTTAAAATTTTTGTTAATGCTGACAGATTAGCGCTTGACTGTAATCTTACCTGATGTTAAGTGAATTTCTTGTCTAAGATGGAAGAGCGATTATCGGGTAAGAGGCAACCTCTTATGGTTTCGCCTCACAACTTCATACAAGTATAGTTTCTGCTGTTAAAAGTTTTATCGAAAGGGATTAGTATACAATCTGGGCGACCACCGTTAAGTTCATTACTTTTATTGCTAGTAATCTGTCGTTATATCGGGAACACTTCTGTAGTGTAATATATGTAGCCTGCTAATCACCATTGATCTTACGTTTTTCGGTTTTAAGTTACAATCCTGTAAGAGAAGTTGTTACTTATTATAAGCTATTCCTAACCTACTTGCACAATATCAGTTGACTATACATTATACATGTATATGTTTATTTTATTGTATATATGTAACTTTGTATGAAGTATATGAGTACATTAATGCAGTATGTCTAACCCAAAGGTTGCCCTGTAGAAATCGCTGTGTAGCGTTATTGCCGCCTCTTTTCACATTTTTTTTTCTTTTTCTATCTCTCTTATGTATTTTATAGGGTCTGAACTATATGAGCCGGATGTTACCACTGACTCATACTTTGCTAGTCATTGGTGATCGAAGCGGACTTACTGCTTACGACCTTAGCAGCGGTGACGTCATCCGACGAGTGCTCTTTGGTAATAATAGCTCTCTTACATAAATAAATCCGCAAACGAGCGTACAGTTCACCTGATGATAAATGAATTCCATCAAATGAAATCTGAATTAAAGTTATCGGAACATCATATGCATACCGATACACTTCTAAGATACTACTGAGCGACATACGCGAAATCGGCCAAAACTAAAACAGCCTTACGGTGGTACCGCGTTTGAGTGAATAAAAAAAAATAGCACTAGTACATACATACATAGCATCACGCCTCATTCCCATAGGGGTAGGCAGAGACCACGTCCTGCCACTTGCCACGATCCTTGCATATCTCCTTCGCTTCTTTCAATCTCATTAAACCTTACAGACAAGTTCGTCGGTTTAGAGTACTCTTGACCTGGCCCTTATTTAATGTCCTGGATTTGGTCCAGGAACGTTCGCCTTGGTCTTCCCCTTCCAACTTTCGCATTCACTCTTGACTCATAAATCCTTTTTGTCAGTCTCCTTTCATTCATTCTCTCTACGTGCTCAAACCATCTAAGCATACATTTCTCAATTTTAGTCACTACATCTTCTTTACTTCACCTTACTTCATCATTCAGTTTCAATGCGCTCATGCTTCTCAACGCTCTCATCTCTACCGCATATATTTTACTTATGTGATTCTTCTGTCATACCCAACATTCACTACCATATCCAGCATGCACAGCAAGTCTGGCCCTTTGAGACACCATGTGGCTATTGATAAAGGCATGCAGAGCGCCATTTACCTCAATCCCTGCATTTACTCTCCCTTCAATATCACTTTCACATGTTCCATCTTTTGTAAATTTAGATCCCAAGTATACAAATTCTTTCACCTCTTCTACTTGTTCCCTATCTATCAAAATATTGAAATTCATCATAGATTCATCTCTTTCAAAAAGCATAACTTTCGTTTTGTTTACATTCACTTTCATTCCTTTCCTTTTCAAATCTTCATTCATAATATTTACCATCTGTTGTAGCTCATTAGCAGATGATGCAAGTCACTAGTAGACTAAATAGAACGTGTTAATAATGGGAATGTTGTGTAAAAATAATATATTAACGGTTTGCGCTTTCGACAAAAAAAAACTTAAAAAGGATTTTTTATAATGTTTTTATGATTACAAAAAATATGAAAAAAGTAACTCTTCTAATATGACTTATTAGATTAAAAGTCATGCATGCGAGATTTCAAATCCCCCGCTTCAAATTAAGGTGAAATAATATGCCAGCCAAAGCAATAGAGTTAATCCGATGTATTTTTATTTCAGGTCAAAGCGACGGCTGTATATTTGTAAGACAAATATTACCGCTAAAAGACGCCATAGTTTGTGACTTCGCTAACCAGCTTCGCATCGTTCGTTTCCCCCTCGTCTCAAAACTCGACATGAAGAATGAATAACATAACATTTTTCTGGGCTTGTAGTAAGAGTTATAGCTCGCCAAGTCCATTGACTAAATTATAGTGTGAAATGATTTTTATTACAAACAGTTATTTATCACAGTTCCAATGGAGATTTATTTCTGTCGATACTAAAATTATAAACTTCTAATGATATTAAACGACTAGCAATATTGTGGATGTGTACATTAGGTGATAATCTGTAACACATATGACATATTAAGACATTTAAATAATCAAATATCATTTTACATCACCATGACTTAAAACTACATATGCAATTTTTCTACTCATTTATATTTAGTTTAATGTAAGTTTGTTCAAATATTTTTTATTTATTATATTGTGCAATTGTTTGTAATCTTTGACCAAAGTTATTGTTTTGTATTAAAAACTTTTCTTGTCTATGTTTAGTCTCTTACTTTTAGGTAATATAATTAAGATCATTTTCGTGATTAATTTGAGTTGTCGAGAAATTCCCTTACATGAAACATCGCATATGCTGTCATTATAAACTCAATTATGAAGAAAATGAAAATTGTTCTAGTAAATGCATAAACAATTTTTCCTTCTTGGCAGTCAACATTTTCATCTATTCATACATTTCTATTTGCTATTATATCTTCTTTTTTTATAATTTTTAGTCTTCGGTCATATTTATATATATGGAGTTCCTAACAAGCCTAACTGTGTTAAACACATTATGTCGCCCATACAATGGCATCTATTAGTAAAGGTCCGTCTTTAAAATTCCTAAGGGCAGTTCGAAGTAGGTACGTAGAACATCCGTCCCTTTAAAGAGAAACAGGCAATAATTTTATAGTTTTCCAAGATATAATGATAACTTTTTCTGACTGACTGATTGAATATAGAATATCATGATGTTGAGAAGGGAGATGTGTGACTTCTTGTGCAGAGAAGTCGTGGTAGGCACCGCTTAGTATCGCTTTGTGAAAAAAGACACTAGCTTATTTGCTGTTTCAAAATTCGTGCTTTCCGGAAAAGCAAAACGTCGTGAGAAAACTTGCTTATCCCAGGAGTCGTTCTGGGATATGTATACCCTAACAGTGTTGGACCAGATTGGTGGTCCTATGCTCTAAAAACCCTAGTTCCTATGAGAAGGTTTGTGCCCAGAAGTGGGATGTCAATAGGCGGCTTTTTTCCCGACTATCTCCAAAATATCTACCGCCAACACATGCCCAAGTTTTGTTAAAGGCAAACCCACATTTGTTTTTATTACAACAAAAAAAAATGATATCGCATATAAGGGTAGTATGTAAACAAAATTTCAAATTTTCGAAAACTGTCCATTAGTTATAGCTCAAAAGTAGATATGTATATCCCTAGACATTTAAGCAACGTAAAATCACAATTAATATTAAGTTTGTAGGTTATGTGAAATGATATTAGTCATGACGTTAATATTTTTATGTAGGAGTTGTCCAACTTGTATAAAGGAACCTGTAAATATTAAAAAAGTATATATATATAATATATAAAGGACTGTGGGGCAATTGAATCGCCTTGTAATTTTTATTATTTTATTTTAATAATAATATTAATTTAATGTTAATGGACAGGAAAACTTTATTGAAATATTTGTTTGTTGTACTTTTATTTCATACATTCAGAGGTCCTTATGTGATATATATTAAATGTCAGGTTGTATATTGAATAAACACACTGTATATTTGTATAAATATTACTGGATAAGTACAACATTACAATAAATTTAAGTAATCTATTTATGTCCTACTTTTATTAAGAGTTCATTTTCGTCTTATTTTATCAGATTATTAATATGAAAATTAAATTCAATCTTTCAGGTTTTGAGAGTAATTCATTTATTCGAGATAATTGGAAATATTTATTGTTATTGCGATTTCGCATTACATTATTGGTGTGATTAGTAAAAATAATATATAGGATTTTCTTAAGTATAAAAACTACCTAATGATTAATCCAAAATTGATAATTACTGACTAAATTAATATTAATTTTCATTTAATGCATTGAAACTTTTCGCATCTAATTTTACTTTTTTTCATATGAGATGTTAGTTAATACAAAACGAGCCGTCGTACTGTATTCAATTCGGTTAAAATCATCGTTATACCGTATTTTTCGGACCGAGTTTAGAGAAATAGAAAAATGGTCTAAATTTTTGGTCCGTTTATTTGTCGCATTGAATTTTTTCCAATAAATCGTCATTAAATTATTGGTACGAATTTAGTCCGAATAATATTCGATGGTGACATTCAAAAACGATTGATTGTACCGTTAGTGAAGATAAACTGATTCTTATTATTGGGAGAAAGACAGAACATACATTAGCTAGCTAGTAGTGATTTGTGCCAGGCAGCCTTATGTTTATATATATTTTAAGTGCGTGCGTACAAGTTCACATGTCAGAAGTGAAACTTCTTTGGCATACTATTTTTAAAATCTTGTTTATATTTATACAAATCTAAAACTAGATTACCGAGACATAGAGGGATGGAAAAAGGAAGGTATAAAGATGAAGTATTAAGTGTCGAAAATTAATTCAAATAAGTTATTGAAATCTCAAATGACGAATTGTAAATAAAAATACCTTTTGTCAATATTAGAAATTATTAATTAAATTGCGTTTTTGAATTTAAAATTTAGAAAAGAGATTTTGAGAAATATTTTTATTTTATGAAAAATAATTACATATACATGTAATTATTAAACGACGAGTGGGAAATTAAAATGCCACATGTTATTTGTAGATAGTAAAACTAACTAACCTGCAAAATTTAGCGAATTAGCATTAAAAACGCTGCACATCTTCGTGACGGTAATCACGCGTTTTATGGGTCAGAATTTAACCCTCAGTCGCCTAAAAAAGTTTCACTTCAACAATGCATAAATAAATAATAATATATTCTAACATTTAAAAAGACAGAAAGGTAGTAGATTTTTACTACTTTTTTAAAGGTGTTCAATGATTTAGCGTCTAGTCCTGCGAATGCGAGTTATATAGCTATAAATAAAATATGTGGAGAACAAAATTAGAATGTACTTTTTCTAAATATTATATATTATAGGTGAGAAGTGTATTTTATAGTCCGAAAAATACGGTTAGTGTAGCAGCACTGAATATCAGTCAACCGTTTGCTGGTATTAGTAATATATTGAAAAATTGTCTCTTGTCAAATACCAGATAGACTTCTTAAGTGTCTTATCAATTTTTTAACAGAAACATTACAAGCGACTTGAGTACTTAAAAATATATTGAGAAATGTAATGTAAATACTAGCGTTGTGTAATTCAAACACATCATAGATTTTAAAATTAAGTGAGAATTATCTAACTACTCAAGCACTGTTTTTATATGTAACTTTTAGGAAAAAATGTGCAATTTTACTATTTTTAAAAAGATTATGTATCATTTCAATCAGACGAAGTTGTTTATATATCAATAGAACTAATGTAATAATGTAATATTTTATATTACACTGTATTATAACGTAATGAATAGTCTTTTAAATTTATATATGTATTCTTACAATGTATAGCTTCTAGTAGCAAACGCTATTTACACACTTCAAAAATAAATAGATCACCGTCTAGAGCAGCTATACACAATCTACGGTCTATGGGCCTCATGCAACCCACCAGACTTATTTGGTTAGCCCATCTGGTGTTAATCATATCATTTTGAATTTCGTGGTCGTTAGAAAATATATATAGGGAGCGAAAATTGTCGAAAAAAATGTTAAAATTTAGTAATATTATAGCACAATTTGTAACCTAAGCGATCATCTAACACGTCTTATGGCCCTTTTGGAATAAAGGTTAAGTATAACTGGTCTAGTGCCAAGGTAGGCAATAGGTGTCTCGCAAGGCGCATGGATCTTTGTTGTTTCGAAGTAGATCTCTAGTACCACACATTAATAAACAAATTATTTTTGCTATACCTCGTCAAAATCGTGCAGTCGTTCCAGGTCTATTTCTATGTGCAACTCGGTGTTACCCGCCGAATTCCAACGCCAAAGATACTCCTTATAACATCATTTATAGGCCAGTGAAACTCCCGTTAAAATCTGTCCAGCCTTTTCAGAAATTTAACTAAAATTTAAAAAAAATTGTACGGGTAGTTTAATATAATATGCTCTTTCATAAGCATTTAATGAAAAACTGTATTGAGAATTCCATTCAAAAGCTAGTTTACCTACATATCATAAATTTACAATTTCTTTCCATTTGGACATTATGAATCTATCTTTATAGTTAAACTGTCATCGTCGTTGTCGTCGCTTCAACCGATAGACGTCCACTGCTGGACTTAGGTCTCACTCGATGATGTCCACAAGGCCTGATCTTACGCCGCCTGGCTCCAGCGGCTACCGGCGACCCTCTTTATGTCGTCGGTCCACCTTGTCACCCTACACTGCGCTGCCCGGTGCGGAGTCGCCAATCCAGCATCTTCGGGCCCCAGCGTCCATCGGTCCGTCGGACTATGTGCCCCGCCCATTACCACTTCAGGTTCGCGATTTATAGGACTATATCGCTGACTTTGGTTCTACTACGGATCTCCACGGAGCATAGCCCTTTCCATCGCACGCTGAGTGACTGAGCTTTCGTATGAGACCCAAAGGTTAACAGTATAATAGATAAATAACCAAATATACATGCAAATGTCACTTTTCAACTTCATAAAATTCCTACATCTATATTATTTTATCCTTGTTTTTTGTATGGTTAAAGTAGGACTAATCACTTTTTATTGAGGTGTTTGTGTATTTTAACGATTTAAAAATTGGTATTTGTAATAGATTAGGTATATTTATAACACCATTGTAAGACACAAAACTTTTGAGAACTAGTGTTTTAACTTTATTTTTCTTCTGTTTTAACATCAATTTTGTACAAAATTATTGTGATGTAGACTCTCAGATCTGAGTATATAGAAAAATAACACAATTTTGGTATTACAAATTTATTTCATATAATTCCCCTGTACTCCGTTCTGCATATTAATTTACAATAAACATGTATCTGCAAAGTTTTTAAATCTGGTATCAAAAGACCACCTCTAGATGGCAAACAAATAACATGTTATTTTAAATATCATGATATGAGAGATTAAGGACTAAACATTATTTGATATAAATAAAATGCAAATATTTGAACGAAGCCTAATGAAAGTTCACAATGCTAAACGTAAATTTATATTATATAATGTATTCTTGAAAAATTGATATGTAGCATTTCAAGATTTTCTATAGATATCACATACGGGTGATAAAAGTGATGATAAAGATGATGGCTAAAAATAAGACATTACTTTATATAGGTACTTAACTAATAAAGAATATGTTTTCATATATGATGACACTAAATTAAACCGACCACGAATTGTTGTGACTGTCTTACAATGATTTCCACACTTGGACTTCAGTCAAACAAAAAGTAGTTTTTTTATTGGCTCATGAATGTTGACAAAAAAAATAATGTTATTTTTACATTACAAACAGACATTTCAAATCTATTTATTGGGGTTGATTTATTAATCATCTATTTTAATATGAAAATTATTAAACTTTTAATGCAAAAGCTTTGCCATATAGAAAACATACACAATTCGCCTTCCAATAATTTGATTATTTTTGGCATAAGTCACTATTTGTACAAAACTTATAAGCTAAGTATATAAAAAGTCAGAGAACATTTTTGTAAACACTGAAAATTGGGCATTAACAATTATATGTGTTTGTCAGCGTTAAGTGTAACATATCTCAAGATTGATTTTAACTATACAGAGTAATATTTAAGGAAAACTGAAATTTATTATTAGTTTTCCTTCCATGAAAGTAGTCTGTTTTTAAATGTGTATATTATGAAAAACTATAGTGTAAAGTTACAAAGTAATTAAACATGCGTCTAGAAAATACATTAAGTAGCGGATATGTTTTATATATTATTATAAAAATTAATACAATTTTAAAGAATGACACGCCACAGTACACAGTTGCTTATACTCGTAAATATGCGATTTAATTATGTGTGCTTTAAATTAAGCTGATTTTAAATTCTTTTTGTAAATTGGTTTCAAATTAAATTATATTTTAATAAAACAAGATTCCTTATGTTGATTTTTTTACATTTATTATGTATTTGTATATTAAATTGTGCTTAATGCATAATTTTTAAAGAAATAGCTTTGGTGGGCTATTTTATAATCTGATTCGTTAGTCTGTTAGAATCAGAATGCAAGTAAAAGTACCAATAAATAATCATTAAATCGTCAAACACAATTTGAATTGTGTTGGTGTTATGTTATGAAATTTAATGAGGACATTTAACAAAACAATTTATAAAATTAAAATCATGTTGTACTTTCGAAACAATATAAATATTAACATATTAAGTTTGCATGCAATTTATAAAATATGTTAGATGTATGGAATCATACATCAAATGCTTACTTCACTATTTAAAAAAAAATTATATCTTTATATAAAATTAATCATGTTTTTTGATAAAGGTAAAGAAAGTGAGAGTGAATTTAACCTGCAATAGAGCAATGTGATGAGTGTAGGCTGTAAGTCTACTCCTACGAGAAGGATAGCACCAAGCTGAAAGAACATTACTGTATTTTATCATTATATACAATTTTGTGATGTTGTTACACTTGACTACTCTTCCACATGTTAATAATATAAATTAATTATTATGTGTAAATCTAATTGTATTTTTTTCACTCACCCCTAATAATACTATTCCATAATTTGTTATTAATCATAAACATTATTAAACAATCCTTTATCTGTAATTTATAATATTTGTGATTTTTAATCTTTTCCCTTGAGATATTTAGAGTTGTTCACATTTATAGACTTATACAAGGTGTTAAGAGACCGCTTCCAAAAACGAAGAGACCGCCGACAATGGCACCCTTGATGATGGAACGGAAAAAATCGATTCCGATTAAAAAAATGATATTTTTAAGTTTAATTAGCATTATTTACGCTCCATCGTGTTAGTGCAGCTAAATTAAACGATAAATATAAATCTATGCAGTGTACACATGGCTTATATATTTTTCAAGATTGATCATTACATACAACCATTACAACAATCACAGTCCAATTTATATATTATACACATGCAGCTAAAGCCCGAGGATCGATTAGATCGTTTCAACAGATGGCCCTACACCGTTAGATGTAAGTCTCATCTAATTAGTAACAAGACAAACATAATATGTTATTACGAAATAATGTTCCAATTTCTGTTTTTAAATAACAGGTTTTTAAATCAGACATGTACGAGCTATACTTTTTATAAGAAATGGATAAAAATTAAAATGTAAATACATTAACGTCATACTTTGTAGCATTAACATTATTATTGCTTAAGCAATACTTTTTTTAATTAGATCACTTATGAAAATGTTATAACAATTTACTCTCATTTCCATTATTCTCAAATGTTTTTTTTTAAATGTGGTATAGATGTATGTTACCAATTATTATGCACATTATTTTGTAACTTAAAACCAAATACTTTCCTTCATGCTTTAAAATAGGTTTAGGACTGTCAGTTCATTGAATTCTCAAGTGTATGAATGAATTTTGGGTCTTGAACTGGCGCACTTACAAGTGTTCAAATTAATGTTATATCCATAACCACTATTTACAGTTATAACTTACAATTAAGAAATTTTCTGACTTATATAGTTATACAATCAGTAAGCTATGTATTTGACTTTGACAAAATACTACATCTTTTCCTTAAAAATAAATATTTAAAAAATTGCACATGCATAATAACTCGAACAAACAGCATTTTATATTTAACTACAGATTACAATTAGACCTTTGTATTTCTTTAATATTATGGATTTGCTTGTTAAAGGCTGTTTTACTTCAAGATTGTATCACCTACGTTCATATACTACAATTACAATTTCTATTTTTTGGGTTATACATAATACTAGGTGATTTTCGTTTTAACAACAGTCTATGAAATGGGCGTGAGACAGATAAATAATCAATCAAACACGATCTAAATACAGAGTTACGTTTCAACAATGATGTCTTGTTATTAAATTAAAATTTCTATTTTCCAGGTTAAAATACTAGACGATTCTCGTTTTAACAACGGTCTATCGAGTGGGTGTGAGCGAGATAGATTGTTATAATACAGAATACTAGGTGCTTCTCGTCTTAACAACGGTCTGTCAAGTGGGTGTGAGCGAGATAGATTGTTATAATACAGAATACTAGGTGCTTCTCGTCTTAACAACGGTCTATCAAGTGTGAGCGAGACAGATTGTTATAATAGAGAATTACTAGGTTTTTCTCGTTTTAAAAAGCCTTTCAAATGGGTGTGAGCGTGAAATATTCATAAGTGTAAGAACAGATAATAAGATATAATTAAGAATTCGCTTTTCAAAGAGAATTTCTTCTTATGGAACAACTTACTTTAATGTCGGTTTATTTAAAATAAATACTAGGTGTGTCTCATTTTAGCATATGACAAAATTAACAAAAGACAAAAATAGTATTGGCTGTTCTGTTATTTCAAGCTATTATCGATAACGAATAGTGAATACTAAAAAAGTTGATTGTAGATAACATGTGTATGTTGAATTATGAATATGTTTTAACAGATATAATGTAATCACTCATAAATAGAGTATCACAAGACTGACTAAACGGCAATATGTACATATATCTCATGTTATGGATATCGAACTTAAAAGATTTTCATAAATTACAATAAATGCATAGGCATTTTACTTACAATAATTACAATAAATGCATACACATAAGGTATTCATATAATGAACATACAAATGTATCGGGTTAGCATGCCACTATATTAAACTATAATCACTGTCCATCAGGGGAATTGCAATCAAACTATCCTATCTATAATAAAAAAATATATATCCTTATTTTTTATCAAGTGTAAAACGAGTTACATTTTATTTATAGCGCTCTTGACCATCTATACTCTATTTAGGGTAATGGCTCAAAGCCAGCTAGAAAATTGTACCATATTGCATTATCAGGTACCATTAATCATTTTACATTTTATTTACAGCGTTACATTTTATTTACAGCGCTCGGACTACTCTTGTCCATCTATAGTCTTACTCTATTAAGGGTAATGGCTCAAAGCCAGCTAGAAAATTGTACCATATTGCATTACCAGGTACAATCATGCATTTTTCTTAGGGATCCCTATTTTTTTTTTATAAAGTATTATAGCCTATATCGCTAAGTGAAAATGCAGCTTTCTGATGGTCAAAAAAGAAATTTTAAATCTGTCCAGTACTTTTTGTGTGAAAACGTTAGAAACATACATACTTATATATAAAAACACAAATATTTCCGCTATATAATATTAGATTAGGTGGAATTACATTTATTTCAAAATATTTTTTACATACAAATATTCACAAACTGTATAATATACTATGCATATTATTTATAAGCTGTTACAATTAGCACAAAGATAAAATATAATTAGAGGGTATAATATAAAGAAGGCATCCATTTTAAAGCCTTTCAACTTTACAGCGCCTTCTTCTTTACTGGTGACTTCCACGTTCATACTGCAACGAGTATTGAAGATATTGAAATCTTTCCTGATTTTAGGTCAGTATTCATTTTTTAATATGACCTAGATACAAGTCTTTATTTTCTAGTTTAATTGCGTTAACTTACAACGTTAATACTTTCTGCAAATTCGAAAAAAAATAACGATTTATGCTAATTACATTTCAATTTAACAAGACGGCAAAAGACTATTCTATATATTCTATAATTAGCTTCATAGTTGTTATCAGTAAAAGGATTAGTTTGCATTTCTTATACTTTTCAATCTAATTACAAAAAATTTTGCAACGTGCTTTTTATTCACATGGCATTTCCTTAATGCCAATCAACATAATTTTTTAAATTTTATTTTAATTAAGACCTAGGTCAGTTCTTTTTCTAGTTTAGATACGCTAGTTTATAGACGAAGCGACAAAATTTCTTAAATCTAAAATACACGTGCATATGAGTGATTCATATTAAATACAATTTCAATTAAATGTTCGTTATATTAACAGTTATTAAATATTCGTTTGTTAAAAATTAATGAACATAACATTCAATATGAATTTGTATGCGTAGTATGCGTCATCAAATTAGGTCACTCCAAAAGTACTTTGTATATATGTATATATGATATAACATCGCCTTGTGTAAACATTGCATATTCTAATGCAATTACGGGAACTAATTAAAAACAATTGATTCTACAAAAAACTGCGTTTATATTTCAAATATTTTACTTTTACAAACTAGTGAAAGTTTTTTTTAATTAATTTATAGTAGGCTTAATACTCATAAGGTATTCATATAATATGGTATAATAAAGCGCGCCTCTATTAGATTGTAGTTAACATTGTTGGTTCACAATGAAATGAAAACCTTTTTTTATTTAATTAATGGTTTTTCCGGTATAAAGTAATAGAACCAAATCAAAAACATGTGACATTGAGAAAGATTTATTTCTTAACACTAATTTAATCACCAAAATTTATATTCGCATTTAATGCAATTTTTAAATTTATAACACAGATCATAGCCTTCCAAATACAATTAAATTTTATCCTATTTTTATAGGTGTCCTATGTTAATGATGTTTTTCCTCCATCTAGATTTTCCAATGGGAATATATCAACAATATATGGACATTCAAATTCATATCCAAGACCTTTAATTGTAATTAGAAACTCAAACCCTGGAGTTAAGAAGCTGTCCAAATCCAATTCACAAAATTTGTTTTCTTTAATAGAACAAAATATTGCCAACACTGGTGGTTTTATACATAGTTCAGATATATATTGCAAGTTATTGATAGGAAATTCTTCATCCTTACCCAAATCTACAAGGTGCACAAGTGCATTAGGCATATTAACCTTTTTAATAAAGGCTCTTTCATATATGCCTCTCTCATTTTTAACACAAACAGGAACACCCTCTGAATAATCATTATCAAGAAGTATTTGCTCACTTTTAGCATACCCTGTCATGATATCCACTTCTTTCAAATAACGTTTATAGTCTTTTATTGTTGCAACATGAAATTCTTCGAGTGATTTACCAGATAGCATTCTAACATGTAGTTGTTGACCCACTTCAAATTCCTTCAATTTATATTGTAATCCCCTTTGATTCGCATATGGTTTCCATGATATGGGTTCACTTCCACTACTAATTGTAGTATATTCCTGTGATGCCATTAAGGTGACAATGTCATCAGATTTTGAACTTATTAGGGCAACTAAAAGCTTACCATTTTCTTTGCCTAATACATCCATTCTGACAGGTTCTTTTGTAATAAAACTTTTAAAAAGTTCAATATTATTAGCTGAATAACCTCTATAGTCTATCTGAGGTTGTAATGTAGAATACTTTACAAGCATACATAATAAAGCCAGGGGGGGCAAATTAGTCAATACTTCATCATATTTCCAAATATTTTCTAATGGCACTGATTTTATTTTATAGCCATAGTCAATGGCAAGTATATCACAGTCGATGAACTTCTCATTCTCTATGATATTAATAATCTTACCTCTAAGGTATTTTTCTACTCCAGATAAAAAACCTGCATTAAATACTACCATGTCATCTATATGCACAGAATCTACCCTTACTGGTGGTTTCATAGATAGCAATGTTTTGAGAAGTGTTTGTATTTTGTATGATCTTGGAACCACATAAAAGTTGTGAGGGTCAGTTATGCTGGTTACATTTACCCAATGGACTGAACCCTTCTCAAATGTTGGTAAGCATATTTCTGTAATAATCTTTTTAATTTCCTCCATTTTGTTCTGAGTGTAAAAAGAAATTATTAGGTAAACTGTATTCCAAAATAGTTTAACAATAAAAGAAACTATTATTATTTTAAAAATTACAATGAAACATTTTGTGAAATACCCTGATTTACATAAGTAATAAGGTTGATGTAATATTTGTATTTGACGTTATAAATATTATACTTGAAGATCTGACACCAGAGTAGATACTATAAAATACAAGTGAAATGACAATTGGAAGTAGGTTTATATATTGCATCAATAATACTATTGGGTATTCATTTTTAAAAATCAAATAAGGTTGTGTTTTATTGAACATTAAGCAAAACATCAATAGCACAAGATCATATTTATGTCTTGTATCCTGATTTAAGCAAAGAAACTAAGAAATCATGTAAATTTTAATGTCATGTGGCTTGGATTGCTTGCATGTAAGCCATATATTTAAATGTAAATTAAAAATGCTAAAATGATGTTTAATTTTCGGCAGTATTTTTTAGTGATAGAACTTATCAAAAGGTTATTTAAGGAACTATATTTTTATAATAAACTAACAATGCCTCGCCGTTTCACCTGTGTAAATATAGATCTTGTGTCAGTGGAAAGTCTACTAAGTTGGACTATAGATTTATTTTTATTATCAGAAAAGTTTCATTTCACTTAGTTAATTACTTCCTTTCAGATTATTAGATACACACTAAAATCTAAATCAATATACAGATGTTGCTTTACAATGTATCCCGAGTTGAACTCCAGGGTGTCATATGTAGCCTATAGGGAAGTTCGGAGACAATGTAGTATAAATCTCTTCTATAACATTATATAAGACTGTTTTGCCTTCCAAATTATTGTTTTTATTTTTAACAATATATAATAATTAAGCTTAAAATTTCTGGAGCAGTTTAAAACATTTTTCAATACCTGTAGAGTATTTTTAAAATTGCTAATGTTGGACAGTCTACCAAAATGATGGTACATAATTAAAAATGTATTGGTTAGATATATATTTGTTGTAAAATAAAATATGTATATTGATTAGATTATGAATATATTGACTATTTGAACGGGCACACATCACGATGGCGATTTTTAATTTTTAATTTTTAATTTTGCCGATATTTCGACCCAGTTGCATGGATCGTGATTCAAATAGTCAATATGTTGATAGACCACGAAAATTTAAGTTTAAAACAATTAGATTATGAATGTAAGGGTGTATGTAATAATCTGAGAGGAAGTGAAAAAAACTTTTATGTCAACGAAAATAAATGTATAGTCCGCGGGGCATGCAATAATTACATGTAAATATTTAAGAAGCTACATATAACTACAGTAAAATTAAACGCAATTTTTATTCCTTACCCTATAGTTTATAACAGTAATAATAAAATAATAATAAACTAATAATCTTTTTGAATTCAACTTAACTATGAATAGGTATTAGGTGCCAATAAGGAATACATATACCATTGTTTATACCTACACGCACACAGGTAATTTGTATTTTGTACTATTTGTAATCATGAGTTTAATTTTACTAACTTTTCAGCTGTCAATGACTTCCAGTTCTAGACTCTAGGGATTCGAGTTTTCATAAACAAATATAATGCTAAATATATAAATAAATAACATATCTCTAGCATGGTGTTACAATTTTATTTATGTATGTAAATTGTTAACAATCAAATTTTTGAGTTATTAAGTATTTCAATCTAACTCCCTTAATAAAAATTTTAACAAAAACTTTGACACAAGTAATTTAAAAAAAAAAGTATGGCAAACATATAAAATTTTAATTATATACCTTTTACAGTTGACTTTTAAAACATACGACATCTTTCGCTGTTAGTGAATCAATTTAAAGAACTTTTGGTTATTTTGTGTGAAATCTTGCATACTTACTAGCAGCATTTTCAAATTAATTAGTTTGGATATTCTCTGTGAAAATAGGACTGAACATCACAAAAGTTGTAATTTCAAAATGTTGCCCACTTTTGATGTGTCTATGATAGCGCCCGTTGCTATGTCGTATAAATCGCTTTACATAATCGTGTTTACCATAGATAATACCGTATACTCCTTATAGTTATGCAACTCCTAGTCATTTCCACAAAGATGGCGCTGTATTATTTTATATGATTTTGGTTAGCTCTCATATATTCCAAAAATTATTTCAATGGATTGTATTTAGGCCTCATTTACGTCGTTAGGAACCTAATTCATTTAAAGGAAAATAATTTTTCGAAGTGGTTTCCTGGCGACATAAATAGGCCCATGTTAAAGCAGACGCAATAAAAATAATTAATATAGTCATTTATTTTTATTTTTTTTATTTATATTAACTGATTATATAAAATATATCTAACAATGCCGATTCTCTGAATTTTGTCAATTACTGAATATGATGTAGGGATGCTGCGGTGTTCAATATACTTCTATATTGAGAATTTAAAAAAAAATACTTGTAGTAATTAAGATTGTTCTGCCATAGCAGGCGCCGATCTCATTGGGCTCGGATTCAGAATATATGTCCATTTCAAAGATGCAGAGGTATTGGGAGTATTAGGAACATAAACTAAACTAAAATGAATACAAAGATTTAAGATGTATTGCTGCCTATATATATATATAGTTCGATGTCAACATCGACGTTTTTCTAATATTGACTATTCCTAAGTTGATATTTTAATTTAAAAAAAAAAACATTTATATTAACTCCATCTATACGGATACAAAAAACTATTATAAATAGCTACTCTAATTAGATGTCGTTACTATCCATATATTTATTTTGTACGATAGTTAGTATGAGAGTTTCACCCCCCTGTTGTTTACTGTTGAGAATTGAGATGTTTTTAGATAAATATGTCTTGATATTTACAAATAAGGATACATTTTATTTTTAAAGTGAGGTGGTGCATTTGAGTATAACTATAAAAATTGAAGTTTAAGTTGTGCGACAAATATGTTCATTGTATAGTAATTGTAAAAAGTTGTTTGAGTTAGCTATACAATAAAGTTATGTCTTATGTGTTAAAAGTTGTCTTTTTAGATGTCGTAATTTTATACAATTTAAGACTGAATACGCCAAGTAATTATCGGTAAGTGAATTTTTTTACATCGTAGCATGCCTATAATGAAACGCACGTAAAATGGCGGATCCATTCGTCAACAGCTTTTATGAGGTTTATTCAACCTTTTATTTAAATTTTAATATGATTTTTACGTGTACATTATTTATTTGCTTAACAACAATTTATTAAACACCAACGATATAAATATCGTATGTCAAACAAGAATATAACCTTATATACTTTGATGTCATGTACATTTTGCAATAAAA
This sequence comes from Elymnias hypermnestra, assembly GCA_015832385.1. Taxonomy (NCBI): domain Eukaryota; kingdom Metazoa; phylum Arthropoda; class Insecta; order Lepidoptera; family Nymphalidae; genus Elymnias; species Elymnias hypermnestra. The sequence continues at coordinate 1,923,797 of JACTOM010000032.1, read as the reverse complement.
TGATTTACATTACTTCAATTAAATAATAGAGATGCATGCTTTAACAGGCTTAGCAATTTTGAAAATTGTTATAAAGTATTTGGGTGGGGCAAAGAACAATTTAAATTAGGAATTTAATCATATACATTAAATAAATTTGACCAATTTGTCATGGTACACAATATTTTTTTAAAGCCATTTAGGTATTTATGTCTGAAACTATTAAAACTAATATAGTATGACTACGTTCAATATAAACGATTTAAAAATTAATAGTTATAGTACTTTTGATTACATACATATAAAAGCATGCACATCTCTTTCCCATAGGGGTAGGTAATGTCAACATCCTTCCATTTGCCATAATCCTTGCATATCTCCTTCGCTTCTTTCATTCTTATTAAACATTTCATTCAAGTTCGTTGGTTTAGAGTACGCTTGACTTGGCCCTTATTTATAATGTCCTGGATTTGGTCCAGGAACTTTCACCTTGGTCTTTCCCTTCCAACTCTCCCATTCATTCTTGACTCATAAATCCTTTTTGTCAGTCTCCTTTCATTCATTCTCTCTACATGCCCAAACCATCTAAGCATTCCTTTCTGAAATTTAGTAACTACATCTTTTATAGCACAACATTCTTGTAATTTGTAATTTAAAAACAAACAAATTATAATTTATCAATCTTTAATCTTAAATATTATAGAGATATAATAAATAATTAATTAGCATGTAGTAATAGTTGTTTATTTGATGGATAACATTGAGTTTGAAAGTAATTTTCCATGATAGAATTTATGATAAAAATGTAATCCTTTTACATTTTTTGTTAACCATATTTCATTAATTATAAAAAAAATTATCCATACAAATTCCTGTCAAAAAAAGTTGTTACTAGAAATTGGTGCTGATACTTAAATATAATTACTGATTTCTTTCAATTTACTACACAGTCCATGAGCAGTAGAGCTAATTTGAATGGCTCTCAGCCACCACTACCAGGACAGCCACCACAGAACAATGAAGTGGATGTGACAAATAATCAAAACATAGAGAAGCCAAAGGATTATTGTCGTGATTTTATTTGGGGAACCTGTATCAAGGGCACTAGGTGCAGGTATCGTCATGAGCTAGAATTTGAATCTATGAAAAAGACACTAAAATTTTGTCACGACTATCAGAACTCGGGATGTGTCCGTGAGCATTGCACGTACCTTCACGCATCTGAAGAGGAGCAGAATTTGTTTGAAGCTACAGGACAATTGCCGCTCGTCCTGGCCCAAAGACACGCCAATATGTATTCGACGGCCGCTGAAACTATACCTCAGATAGCATTGTATATACAAGAATCTTTAGCGGGACCACCGCCTCCGCCGCCTCCATTGCCACCAGTAGCTGCGCCAGTGAGTGGTATACCGCCTATGCCGGCGATAGCTGCTGGGCCCCCGCCTATCCCTCCTTCTGTTGCCATGCAACGGTCTGCCATGATGCCGGGACCATCCATGGCTCCTCGACATATGCCGGTGATGCTGCCGCCTCCGCCTCCTCCGTCCACTGTACCAACAACTTCTCATCGGCAACGCCCACCGGTCTTTACAGGTATGTAATCTATACTGTATATAAGAATAAAACATTTAATTGTTTGTTTGGTCCTGATAATCTTGAAATCGATTAGTCCAATTTTAAAAATATCTTGTTTAAAGCTTGTTTTGTCAATATATCTATGTAATTTCTATCAGACATTGAGCCACAGCGAAATTAGAAAGTTAATCAAGTTGTCGTATATATGTGTCTCCCGAAAACGAAGACAGATACTATAGTACATAGAACAGATAGTACTAATGACAACTTTGATGATGGGACGGAAAAAAATCGATCCTGATTTAAAAAAAACATATTTTGAAAACGTTATATTAGCAATATTTACGCTCCATCATGTTAGTACAGCCAAATGAAATCATAATTTCATAAAAAAAACTAGCCCGCTAGAGGTCGTTGACCCGGCAGCAGACGTCAGCTGTTTTAATTCAATGCTGGTTGTTTTTTTAGTAAAGTAATGTATTTTTTAAGACTATCGTTTTATTAAGCTGTACTTACATGATGAAACGTAAGTAATGGTTATAATACGTTTTAAAAACATATATTTTTTAATCAGGATCGGTTTATTTCCGTTCCATATATCAAAGGTGTCATTAATACTATCATCTGTTTCAGTTTTCTGAAGCGGTCTCCTACTGCTTTATATGATACTACGTGTTTTTTAAAATTTATATTGGTCCTCTATCTTACTATTAATGTCTCTAACACATATTTTAAAACGAATGGGTATTCAATTGTCCTTCTAAATGTCTAGAGCTAATTTTGGATAGATTTTTCATTAACGATTAGAGCAGTGTAGTTTAAACTCAACACTCTCAGATGTAATTGAAAGCAACATAATATTCTGTAATTATTATGAATAAAAATTATCACAGTAAATTTACATGTTATTTTTCTGCAGCTCCCCCACCGAGTACGTCATTTTCTATGAGTCAACCGCCTCCAGCCAGGTAAGGGCAACAATTCTTAATTATCGAGATACACTTACATTTATACCTAATAATAACAACAGCCCATCAGAACCTTGTGGAGCGTCATTAATCTGTGCTAATATTAATAATCATACAAATATTCTTAAAGACATTTTATCGAGAGAGAGTAACTGTTAAAAATCAATAGATACTTATAAAATGCAATGCCCTTTTTGTATACTAATACACCCCCTTCACCGTAAGAATAGTAAGAGATAAAATATTGTAACAATGAAAATAATAGTTATTTCTGTAATTACTCACTCAGGTACAATGCCAGTCTTCCACCGCCCCCTCAAGTACTTGCACAACCAAAACATGATGCTATGAAAAGATCATCCGTGATGGATGGTAGTAAAGGTAAATGCACGTGACTATAGTCCATTATATAGTAAGCCATATTCCGTTTTTTCAAATATAAAGTAACTTAACTTTGTGTCGATTTACTTGCCTCTACCTACTAAGTTTGGCATAACAACGTCGGCGTTATAACAATGGAATGGAATATTTTTCTTGTGGATAAAATATAACGTACTTGGAAGTTTCGGGATTGAGATTATCTTCAGGGTGCTTGTGGCTTATTAACACTTCTTATTTGCAGTTGTATAACAAATATAGGTGTTTTTTTTTACTTACATGTAAAAGATTGGTCCAAATCAGCATAACGGCATTGAAAATTCGCTAGAGAAAAAAAACAGGCGTACAGAGAGTAATCAAAAAAGATACTGTTAATTAAAAGTCCTGGCTCCTAAAGTTTTTAGTTTGGAAAATGATTAATGTACTTGATTTAATATGAGTATATAAAATATACGTAATCTATCATGGCCTTATTTTTAGCGCTAAATGTAATGTAAATAAAAGTGTCAAAATTGTACGCTGTTTGATTACCAATAAAGAATAAAATAAAATGAAATATTATAATTCATATCGCAAGACGGTATTCTACGGTGGTAGTAGGATACATAATAAAACAGTACTAGAATGCAATAGACATTGATAAAACAGATTGATATTCCGAGCAACTTATAGCAAACTATATCTACTATATAAAAGAAAACTGGAAGAGATAAATAATATTAAAGAAAAAGAAGATTAAGTTCTATAGTTGATAACTGTAGTATAAATTGGTTTGGTAATAGTGACGTTTAATTTTAGCTCGACCAAGCAAACTAAGGAAGACAGAGGAGTCCAAGATCTCAGACATCCTTTGTGAGCAGTGTGACCAAAGAGAGTTGAGGTATAGTTATAACATTTTTTTTAACAAATCCACTTCAAAGATCTTATTGATTTTTTGTAAATATAATAAAGATTATTAACCGTGTACTTGATAAAAATCCCTAGAATACATAGTTTTATTAATCATTTAATAAAAATCAAAACCTAATAGATCATCACAGGTCTGGGTAACGGTTACAGTAGTAAATTCATTAGTTTACCCGCACATGCTCCATTGTTATAGACAATGTTTCACCAATTTTGGGTATAACAATGATTTTTTGTGTGATATTTCTTGTTGGAGAACTGAATTGAGCAGTTATCAGGCTTCTTTTGAACCCAACTTAATTTGAGAGAATTCTGCAGAAATCTGAGCAGTTGTTGATCAAAGGATGCTTTATCTGGACTGCATTAAAACTTTCCAAACAAACTCAATGTTTGGCAAGATAAGTAATACCATTTCCCGATTCATCAGACTTATATTTTGTACGTGTATGCAAATGCATTGATTTAGAATAAAAATTTATATAAAAAGTTGCTAATAATTTAAAAAAATTCCTCGTGGTCTCTTTAACTGGTCAATATCCACTGCTGGTCATACGTTTCACCTAATCATGTCCACAAGGTCGGATCTACCGCCGCCTGGCTCCAGTAAAATAAATCCAGTTAAATAAAAATTATATTAATTATGCTCTATACATTTTAGGATAGAGGCGTTAAAACAGCAACTGGACGGGCTTTATATTGAGGAGGAATATCAGACTTTGATGTATAAGAAAGAAACCGAGGAGTACAATAACCGAAAAGAATTACTGAAAACATTTGTTAACCCAGATTTCTTTCGAGTCATTGAAGAGAACATAGAGGTAAGTATTGTGAAATTATGCCAAACAAATAGCTGGTAAAAGTTGCTATGTTTGCTTTAATTTGGTAATCCATAGCTTCATTCATGGTAATTTAAAAGCACAAAAATTGTTGCTTAAATAATTTATTCAATCTATTTAAAAAATATGTAATCACTGGTTGAAGTAGTTTTTCGCGCTAGTTTATTCATTCTCGCTTAATGTCTATTTTAGAGTAAAAACATAGGCAGCCCGAAATGGAGGATTTCAAACCTCATAAATGAGTTTTAATTTAATAACTTGAGTGTTACAAGAGCTACTTTGGTCAGTGAAACTTCTTTAGGCGCAAAATATTTAATACATTCGCTTTTCTAAAATTGACAGAAAACACGTGAAATTTTTATTTGAGATGTCAATAAATTATTTGTATTAATTTTCGCCACTTTTAATATCTTAATGACAATTAAATTCATTAAATTCCTAACATAGGTTCCCTTTCCCCCACTTCTAAGTCTCAAAAATCTAAAAAAAAGACAAAAAATAATTTGCGAAAGAAGTTTCACTTCTGACATATGTACTTTGTACGCACGCAACTTTTATTGTAATCATAAAAGCATTACAAATAAACCTTTACGCGCGTGATGTTTCGATGTGCTCTGTTTTCATACAAATGATCTGTGTACCCCCTCTATTGGAAACGCCGTTGTGAATTTTTTAGATACTTAGGGTTGGTAAGGTTAAAATTGTTAATTATGTTAGGTTTTTGAACGTTGGTAAAGTTGTTCAATTATTATTTACCATAAAAATCTTACTTAAAAGTTTGTTTATATTTTTGTTGCAGGGAGTATCACAAAACCCAATTCAGAGTATATTGGGACAACAAAATCAAGCGCCATTCATGTCGGTAAGTGTTAAAAAATTCTCGCAACTTTTTAGTATAAATATAAACAACTACTTTGTCAACAGGGTTGATATATTTCTACTTTACTGATTTTTAGAAAAGACGACTTTACTGTATTTAAATTTGTTATTAACTAGCTATTCACGAATTGTTACCCGCGTTATTCCGAGTTTCTTTTTTCTAAAGTAAAAGTACTCTTAAGTAATTCCTGACCCCGACGATACGATAACTATCGACAATCTACCATACCAGGTAGGGACAGACACTCACACAAAAGTTACACAGCGATTCCGCCGGCGGAGTCGAGGTCCCCGATTTCTGACGTCACCCGGACGTGGACTTCACCCACGTTCCCGGGGGCGCTTCTGATTCTTCCTTTTCAGGTGATGTTTCAGCGATAACGTCGCTCCAAGCCGAGGCTCGGTCTCGCAGGAGACGCCCTTGGAGCGGCGTTTCCCCGGAGAGCGAGCCCTTTTCAGGGCTCGCACTCGAAATGTGGCGGCCTCCTTAAGAGCCCGTCCTCCTCCCGGTTACGCTGTAAAAGCCAGTAGGGCTAACAGCTAAACACAGTTCGAAAAAAAAAAAGGAATACTTTAACCAGCTATTTGCAGCGTTTCACTACAAAGAACTTGTCCTTTCCAGTCTCTATCTGTGTTGAAAGCGCGACAGACGGATGATTACTTTCGCATTCGTAATATTAGTAAGGATTGTTATTTTACACCTTTGAAGATAAAATTGTTCCAAATTTTGAATGTTATATTTATTTTCATCGAATCAGCTGACGACGACGTGACGATACTTTCATCCTTTACAACCCTTCGTCATGTAAATGTCCTTTCTTAGGCTCAAGAATATCTGTATACCAAATTTTAATTAAATCTATTCAGTAGTTTTGGCAGCGCAACAAATAGACAGAGTTATTTTTGCATTTATAAATTTAGTAGGCTCTAAAGAGATCATCGTTTATGCTAAATCTTTTAAAATGTCTTGAAATCGTATCAGAATGTTGCTATTGATGAATAATTACTGCACATTATAGTATAGTTTATATTTTCTTGTGTTCAAAACAAATAAAAATGTGGCATCAGAGACTTTATATTGTTAGTTGATTTAAACGATTTGTTCAATTTTCAGCCGGCTTTCTTGTAAAAATTAGCATTTTACAATTGTGTGGCTATTCTTCTAAAGCAGCCTACAACTTGTACATCACTCGTGTTTATTACATATGCGAAATGATTTGACCAAAATATATTTCATGATATTTGATTTATCGATAAACGTAATCTTTATTAGATCGCTGTTAAACATTTGTCTTATCTTGATACAGCTTAAACGATTATCAAATCGTCGTCGTTTATTATGTCCTTTTGTTCGATTTATCTATTATGGGTGATATATCTGTAGCAATCAATTTTGGTGACCCTCAGGACGTAATTCCCCGGAAATATTATTTATTTCTAGTAATACATCACTTTTAGAAGACATTATCACATTATTATATTGGATATAAGGATGTTCTTTTAGAGAATGGGTCTGCAAGCTTTTCTCCGGGTCACAAATGTTACAAGGATATTGATCCAGGCTACAAATGTAATAAGGATGCGCGCTGCAAATGTTATTAGGATATTGGTGAGGCTCACAAATATGAGAATATTGGTGCTGGAGACAAATGTTTTAAAGATATTCGTAAGGGGAACAAATGTTATAAGAATCTTGGTGTCGGGGACCAATGTTTTAAAGATATTGGTAAGGGGAACAAACGTTAGAAGGATATTGGTGCTGGAGACAAATGTTTTAAAATATTGGTAAAGGGAACAAATGTTATAAGGATATTGATGCTGGAGACAAATGTTTTCAAGACATTCGTAAGGGGAACAAATGTTATAAGGATTTTGGTGCTGGAGACAAATGTTTTAAAGATATTGGTAAGGGGAACAAATGTTATAAGGATATTGATACTGGAGACAAATGTTTTAAAGACATTCGTAAGGGGAACAAATGTTATAAGGATATTGGTGCTGGAGATAAATGTTTTAAAGACATTGGTAAGGGGAACAAATGTTATAAGGATATTGATGCTGGAGACAAATGTATTTAAGATATTGATGCGGGCGACAAATCTTTGTAAAGATATTGATGCGGGCCACAAATGCTATAAGGATATTGGTGCGAGTAACAATTTTCAGGAGGATATTGGTGCGGGCAACAAATGTTATGAAGATATTGGTGCGGATCAGATTTCTTTAATTTTGTATTTTTAACCCTATGTATCGTTACTACCATTTGAATGGCTCTTACATGCGCGGCCACTTTTTAATGATGAAGTGGTTTTAGGGGACTATAAATATTATTAATATTATTATGCAATGGGAAGTAGTTTCAATAAAAAAATGTTTTTAAACTTTAAAGAGGATAAAAACCGAAACGGTTTTCTTGTCTTAGGTAAAGTTCTTCATTTAACACATTATTATAAGATTTTTAGAAGCTTTCAAGTTTCAAAGTATTTCCAGTAGGTAAATAATTTTAAAGTTTTTATACGAATTTGTACCGCTACAGAAATATATATATCCCTTCTTTTGACTATACCCACTTGATTTTAGTGAAATCCGATATTCTGGTCTTATTTCCGATATCTCTAATTTAGAAATCAACTAGATCCGCGCGATTAAAAAATGGAAAGTGAGAGTGTCAGGGTTAAGAATACCTTACAAGTTATTCTCAAACTTACCAAATCTACATCGACAACAGGCTGTTATGTCTTACAACTGAAGAGTATACTGTTTCCAAATTTTAAGAAAGATTTGGTTTAAAGAATAGTACCATACAAGTAACACCAATACCAAATCAGTATATCAATCAAGGGGAATGTGTCTCGTTTATACAATGTCATTGACTCAATCAGTCTGTCAATGGAGACTGTTCAGCGAATGTTCCGCTTTTTTATATTGTGATATTTCGGCCGATGTTGCATCATGATGCTCTCTTCTGTTGAAACAGTTTTGTTTGCATAGTTTAATAATATCTACCTGAACAGCGAAGTAAATGCAGACAGGCGCATGATTCGTTATATATTTTTAGCGAGTAACAGTCAACCTACATGAAATATGAATATAATCGAGATGGTTCAAACATATACTAAATCAAATATACTTATCCCATGTTCCATACAAACATATGGTTAAATATATGAAACAAAATATCATAGTATTTTTAAAACAAAAGAATTTGTTTTTGTAGATTAGAGAATTATTATTGAGAATTGAGAATGTAAAAGATTAAAGAATAGTAGCAATAAATAAAAAACTGTGGCGCCCACGTACCGTTAAAAGTTTAAAGGCTGTTAGTAACTTTTGAGGTTTTGTCGAAAGCCTTTAATAATGTCTATACGGTTAAAGTGACAAGATTGCTTAAAATGTCCTCTTCACTGTGAAATTTTTTTAAGATTGAAGACCTCTACAAATCAGCTGTGATTCTCTCATTAAACTCACTTTTGCGAAAATGAGATGGTATTTTTAGCCATTACATAGCTGGACTTCCAAATAATCGTATTAACAGCACAACAACATTAAGTCTCTAGAAAGAACATCTAATGAAAACTGTCCGTGCTTCTGTAAATTGGTTTCCAAATAAATTAAATCTCTTTTTTATTCGACTATTCCAAATATATTTATTTAAATAGTTTTGAATAGCCAAATGCCGTTTATTTCATATATTACTTCTATATACGACTGATGATGATATTAAAGAACGACTTTAACAGTATCGCCTCAGTCGGGTGTGTTTTTTTGTCATCTTCATTTTTAATTTATTTTGTATCGATCAGAGAAATTACTCCCAGTAGTAATAAAAGATTTAAATTTATTAATTTGTCGATAAACATATACATTACACGATTACCACACGATACCTATATATCATCTATATAAAGATGAACATTATTAAAGAAAGGAGCAGAAACACAAAGGTTAATGCACCTATAATAGTAGAAATTACAAAAATCTTAACTTCCACATTTGTTGTTAATAGTTCTCTTTATGTTTATTGGATTTGAATTATAGCTGTGTTAAACATCAAACGTGATCAAATGCTTTGAGTGAGTGACATGCTACGAATAAAATAGTTAGGCGCCAAATGGCTACGTCTATNGGAAGACCGAGGCGAACGTTCCTGGACCAAATCCAGGACATTTTAAATAACGGCCAGGTCAAGAGTACTCTAAACCGACGAACTTGTATGAAAGATTTAATGAGATTGAAAGAAGCGAAGGAGATATGCAAGGATCGTGGCAAGTGGAAGGATGTTGTCTCTGCCTACCCCTATGGGAATAAGGCGTGATGCTATGTATGTATGTATGTATTCGTAATAATACTTACTTTTTACAAGTGTCCATCTTAGACTGTATCAACATTTACAATCAGGTGTGATTATAGTCAAGCGCTAACCTGTCAACTATGAAAAATGTATTATGTTTAACATGCTTTCGGTTCAATTAACGATCCGTATTATATGGACTCTATACCCGAATAAGTACAGATGTCGGGCTGCAATCTCGGGTCGGGTCTCAAATCTAATATTCATATATTGAAAGCCAGAAAGACTGAGACATTTACGTATATGGGAAAGGCCCCATGTACCGGCCAGTTGCTAGTTCTAGTATTCTATAACGACTGTCGCTGAGTTACGTACAGCTATTAGTGTGATACACTCTAAGAAGTATATACTCCAGGCGGCAGCGACATGTCGTGACAAGTTTATTGTCGGTGCGAATTTGTGAAAAGCATGGTAGATGTACGGTATGCAACGAGTAGAAAGAACGAGTTTGCATGAAGTCGAACCTGGTGTATACTGGCTACGTATATAGCTATTAGAGAATATGTTCAAATCAATCTTTGTCTCTGAAGTTGAACATAATATGTTATTCTGTTTCCTACAATAACGGTCACAAGATTGTCCTCCAGTACCTAAAGAAAGAAGAAAGGAACCTGCGATTATTCCTTCTGCTTTTATTCAAGTTTCTCGAATGGACTTAGTAGAAATATATTCAGCGATTTAGATTTCATTGTAGCCGATGTAAACGACGTTATATCTCAAACAGAAGTTGTCATTGACGATCCCGATGACAATTTAAAAGCTGTAATCAGAACTCATGCCGTTTCCTTATACTTCGAAAAAGAAAGTTACAACACGACGTCGTAAAGCTGAAAGAAATTAAATAATAACACGTTCCCCTTATTGAAAGATGCTGGAAGAGAAAAGAAGCTAAAAGAACTCTTGAATTGTCCAAGCGAATAAAGGGTTTACTTTTAGAAAAAGATGTTACCAAGAAAGGTAAGAGTTTGGTTGCAGGAAGAAATGTCAGCATGGGAGCTAAAAAAGATAAAAATGAAAACTTGACTCTTCCCTGTAGACCAATTGAGGAAGCAACAATTTTTCCTTTTTTCCTTAATTCTCTTAAAAGAGGTTGGATATAATGTGGAAACTGCAATTCTTGGATCCACGAAATTTGTACGAATATATCAGAGCTATCAAGTCAGTATACATGAGATTATTACTTTGTATAACTGGTCATATATTTGACGGCCGGTACTGGAATACAATTTTTTCGATATTGATTTTTCCCAGTCTTCCAATTGCTGAAATAAAGTTAGTTATTTCTAAACATCCCGGTAGTGTATTATTTGTATTCGTAGTACAAGAGTTTCTTCACACATTTCAGGAGGTATTAAACATCATTATCATTTTATTGTTGATAAAGCTTAGGATGACGGTAATGTGGGACTTCACATACTGCAAATGCAAAGAAAATTATATGATATGTCTCTTTACGCTTAATTATGATAAAACAGAAGTTAGGTCTGCAGTACAATTTTCATCGTGCATACGTCATACACACATGCATGCCAATATTCAAAGTTATTCATTTATTTACTTTAAATATTATATGTATGTACATTGTGAAGATCATTGCAACACAGTTCTAAATTTCTGCAGGATCATCGTTCCCAATTTGTTTACTGCACTTGTAAAGTGTTCGGAATATAGAAAATTAAATTTTATTTTAAATTATGATTAGTGTGGTAACCACAAGTCAAAGTGACACAAAAACTTAGAAAATGTTACCACTACATGATAAACATTAAACTCAACATTGCTGTCTGTCAGTTTTATTTCAAAGCTATTATATATATATATATATATATATATATATATATGTCGGAGTGCAAGAGTCTGTGGATCGCTGGTCCGTGTGTAATAGTCTGTGGAACGCTGGCGCCATCTTTGTATCGGCGTGGGGGCAGAGTCAATAAGTGGTAGTCCGGCCCGTCTCTCGTCGGTTCTCGAGCGGCGGTCGGCCGGAGTGGTCGACTATTGAAACTGTCGCGTTCCTAGCTATCATTGTTAATGAGTTAGTGTAAATTCATGTCGGGAACATTAAGTGATTGAACGTTATAATCCGAGTTAATTAACAAAGTGTTTGATTGCACCAACGTTACACACGAACGCCCACAGAATAAGAAATTAAATAATGGATCCAATTAATAACGATGTCGGCGGAGAACCCTACGTCCCTGTGCTTTATGCTTCTCCGTTTTCTCTCTTGTTCTCCGACATATATACCAACACTCCTGCATGCACAGCGAGTCTGACCCTTTGAAACACCATCTGGTTATTCATAAAGGCGCGCAGGGCACCATTTACCATATTCCCTGCATTCACTCTCTTTTCAATATCACTTATGTTCGATCTTTTGTAAATTTAGATCCCAAGTATAGAAATTCTTTCACCTCTTCCACTTGTTCCCCATCTATCAAAATATGGTCATTCATCATAGATTCATTTCTTTCAAAAAATATAACTTTCGTTTTGCTTACATTCACTTCACTTTCAAAGCTTTATTTATAATATTTACCATCTCCTGTAGCTCATTAGCGGATGACGCAAGTATTACTTGATCATCAGCGTAAAGTAAACATTTGATGAGTAAAACATTCATTCATTCAAATCTGTCAAACAGTTATCCATGAATAGGTTGAACAGCCATTCCATTCCATTCCACACGCAACACATCCCTGTCGAACACCTCTTTCGACAGGACACCACTCCCGTGTACGCTCCGTTTATTCTTACACAAACACTACAAACCTCATAGAGAGACTTCAATGCTTGAATCAGACTACCGTTCACCCCATACGTAGATAACGTTGACCATCTCGATCATAGGCCTTTTCTAAATCTATGAAAGCTCAAATATTAATATGGATATAATCTTAAATTTTCGTGGTTTAATGACATAATGAAAATTATTTTAACGAGTACATACCACGATGCCGTTTCCGAACCGAAATATCGACAAAATATAAAAACGTCATCGTAGTGCGTACTCGTTAGAACAGGTTTCAATATGTCGTTACACCACGAAAATTTAAGTTTAAAACAAAGTATGTAATGCCTACATATCTTCTATTAAAATATAACTAATAAAATGTCACTTGTTTGTATGAAGGTTCTGGTTGGCGTAAAAGTTAGTAAACTTCTTAAATGTCACTGATTCAAATATCTTAATTATTTTACAGTTTTCGGTAAGAACTCTCTTATTGAACAATGAATACAAAAGTGTCACTTGTGTGACTATGTATCTTAATATATCTATTTGGAATGGTGAAAATCCTAATAGTAATCCTAATGGGCATGGTTGCATCTCTAGCTGGGGTCTGGTTTCAATATTAGATGGCACTGATTTACAATTGAATTTTAAATGTTATTACTTATGACTTGGTTGGTAGAGTCTTTAGCCGATGATAATTATCAATCACTGGTCAAGCGAATAGTGTGCGAATAAGTGCAGGTAATCATATTTCACTATGTTAGCACCTCTCCAGTTAGTTTGTCATTACATTGACCGGGTTAGTTTGTCATTACATTGTTAATTACAAACACGTGCAAATTTAAATTATCATTATTTTTAGGAGTCTTCGTCATCTATACACTTGGAAGAATCAGTATTACAGGCGTTGACATTACCGAGAAAACAAAATCCGGTTAAGATAATTTATAATAATACTAATCATAACAATACACCCGAAACATTCCAAGCCTTTTTAGACATAATACGACAATGTAAGTATTTTTATCTGCATTTTAATTATTTAGAAAATAAATCCTCGCTTTTCTACGATATGGATCCATAGGTCTATTAATTGAATCCAAGTTGTGGTATTAAATATATCTTAGTGACTGGTAAAGATACCTGCTAGTTGTTTATGCAACAGAACTTTATTTCCCGTATTACATTTTTGGGATTTAAAATACCTAAAAATAAAATATTCTAGAGATATGAACTGTAATGTTGATCTATATACTAAGAGAAACTCTCTTGATTCATATACTAAGAGAATGTTACTTTTAAAGTTAATTCTGAGTAACATTGGTGATTAACAATGACAGAATTTTCAGAAAACATTGATCACTTTTAAATACTCATAAGACTAGACAAAATAATTCAATAAAGCAAAATGTAATGAAATGTAAATCAATGTAACAGAAATGCATCATTGACAAACATCCTCTTACTAAGAGGTTACATGAAAATAGTTACAAGAAAGCAGATAAAAGTATCAATTACAATATCTGGATGAGAGTCGTTACTTTAAAATATCATGACAAATTGACATGAAATCTATTTCTAAAGGTACAAAATAGGACATGAAAAAATATTAGGCTGTCTTTATTTTGTAAAGCAAGTGGTAAAGGAACTAATTTGAAAATTAAGACAAATACCTATGATGAGATATATATTCGACTGTACTTGGATTAGTGTTTTTATTGAAATTTTATTTCACAGTATTGAACAAATGTGTTTTATTATATTGACTATATAAATGACCAATATTTTGCAAATGATTTTAAAAAGACATAAGTAGAATAAAATACTGTCTTGAGTTTATTTAAAATTGAGAAATGCATTTCACAGGATTGTGTTATAAAAATTGCAATAAGAAGACACTAAGAAGAATCAACAATTATATAATAATCTTAAGAATTAACATTAAAAGTAATACAATCGTTTCGTCGTAGAGTGAGTCTACTATTAAATGCTAATTATAAAAGCGAAAGCTTTCAGAGATAAATTATATTATATTATATTTTTAAGTATTATATTTTAATGACTTTGTTGATGATTTAAAATAATTGTATCTAAGATAATCACCAAAACTTCAAATTGCCTAATAATAAAATGCAAGTACGCTCGCGATACGTCGGTATGTGATATTTTTTTAATTTGATAAATGCTCGTGAAATAAGATTTTTTCTGGAGAATAGTCTTTTAAATAATATTACATATCACCTACTTTTTTTAATATTACCGATAACATCCTCACTGGCTAGTCAATGTTCTCTGTACTTATATTACCTTCGACTAATCGAAATCGTTCCTTCGCTTTTTACTATTTTAGTATGGACGCGCCTCCCTTTGAACACAACCCAAATTCTGTTAGTGTGATATCAGTACAGTTTTTAACATTACTGGCGAAATAAAATTATAAATAAGTTTTAGGCTACAAAATGAAACAAAACATGTTCTAATCATACATTATTAATTGATACAATATTTTTAGTAGACCAAAATCTGTCTGACAAAACGCAGGCCAACGAATCCGTCTCCGAAATTAACAAGAATGCGAGCACCAGCAGCGGCAGCTCGAAAGGTTCCCATCAGTACTTAAATAGACATGCGAACTTAGCCATGGCACTGAGGTCAAACCGTGTCCAACAAGCACCAGTCCCGGGACATTCGCGGTCTCCACCACAACCTGTCCCCGTGCCGCCGGTGATAGCACCCGGCCCGCCTCCGTATCAGCCACTCCAACACAACATGCCACCGAGTGCTCTTTATTATCCTCCAATGTTTTCTGCACCACCCATGGGTAAGCCCTACTTGAATAAAGATATTTAGAATTTATAGGTTTATTAAAACATCACCACAATAATTCATCATGGTCTTATTGAACTCGTGCAGCGTTTTTTCTGCTAATTCGTTTGATGGTTAGGTAATTTTAATATTTACACATAACATGTGGCATTTTAATTTGCCACTCAGAATTTTTATTCAAAAACAATTTCTAATTAATCATATCTGATAATGACAAAAAACACGTGACATTTTTATTTACAATTTGTCGTTTGAGATTTCAATAAACTATTTGTATTAATTATCGACACCTAAATTTTTATGACATAAATTCCTAACATGTCATCCTTTTTCCCTCCCTCTAGGTCTCGGAAATCTAAAGTTATAGATTTGTATAGATATAAACAAGGTTTAAAAATTAGTTTGCCAAAGAAGTTTCACTTCTGATATATATTCTTTGTATGCACGCACTTTTAATTGCTTCTTTTCTTTAAATAATTCCAGTTACATACGTTAATTGAACTTTAGAATATATTTACGGGCTAATTTAAAGGTTTGTTAGCCTATTGATGGTTTTTAGGAGTTTTTTTTACATTTCAAATGTTTTCGGCCATATACCGCGTGTCGTATTACAGCCGAAGGCAGAATGGGAGTAAGGCGGAAGGCGCTCGACAGAGTAGCCAAGATTTTTGGTTATCAATTAATAATTAAAGTCGACAAATACAATGTATATTGTAAATCGTTCTCAGTACAAGCAACTCGAATTCACTGCCTGTCAATATAAAATAAGCTCAGTCCCACAATTTTTTCATTAAAAGGTGGTAAAAGAGTACTTCCTGACCAAGAAAAATTGATACTGTTATCATGATATTTACTACGAGATTATTAGTTGTATATAGATTTATTACATCTTTCTCTGCATCTTTTTTATGTGTCTAAAATTTTTGGTTGCCTGGAAGACATCGCTGTTTCAGCGATAAGACCGCCAACTCCATAATGTATATGTTTATGTCTTATTGTATTGTTTTTTTTATGTATTGGGTGTACAATAAAGACTTTTATATTGTATATTTTATTCGCATTGCCAAATACAAAATAAAAATTTGTATAAATAATAAGTATTTTGTATAAATTACGTTGGTTCTAGATCATTAAAGAAAGTTAAGTTTATAGTATTCTTAGGAATAATATATCGTCTCTGGACTGCAGCTGGTAAAATTTATAAAAGTTTCACTTACACTGCGGTTTCAAAAAAGCAGAAATGGTTTTTTTATTAACATGACAATAATACATCAAAAAATCATGTATGATAGTAATCGGTTTTTAAATAGTAGGTCTTAGGATTGATTGAGGTATTAGCGTAATAACGTCTTATAAATAATTTAAAAAATTGGCTAAAAACATAAGCGATAGAGAGGCGCAACCGACCTAAGCGTTCGGCTTGTGACACATCTATCGTGCGTAGCTGTTAATGTGAAATTAAAAAATAATCAAGGTTTTTTATTGCCCGAATACCGACTTTACAGATAACCAAATTGTTTTTATTACATACGTAGCCTGCAAATGATTTCTGGACGTTTTGTAGTCTAAAAACGGTGTCACAAGATTATTTTTGGTACATATATTACAATTGCTTTTTCGTTTGCATTGATATATATAGATGTATCTTTTTAAAATATTTGTTGAACATATACTGTGAATCTACCGTGAGAATAGGTATGCCCTTGAAGTTATTCTGGCAGAGACCCTAAATTATAAATACACAAAAATTATGTTGTATGTATGTATAGTATGGTAAGTATGGTATAATAAAGAACTAAAAAGCTTTACTTCAGACGTAACAAATTCTATAATTTATAGGCATACCGGGAACTGAAAATCAGGTAATGAGATCTCACGTTCCTCCTCCGATGCCGCCCGGACCTCCACCTCCAATGCCCGGGGTACCACCGATGCCCACACCTAGTCACTACGGGATTGGACGGTATCCAGCGCCTTACTACCCAAGACATCCTTAGTGTTGTGGTAAGTCCATAGAATGTATTACTGCATTCAATTCTACTATTAGTTCACACTCTCCTTACACGTGTCATCATTAAATTTTCATTGTTAATAAAATATTTTTTATTCATCCCGATATATATATATATATAAATGTGTGTATTTTATACGTATTATATTTTTTTAGTAGTGTGATAATGAAAAGGAATATATGTATCTTTATTTGCACCTCCCACTTGTTTTCTTCGCAACACAGGTTGCACGTGAGAGATCGCTTTAAGAGATAAGACCGCCTTTTCGCACTATATTGTGTTACTGTTACTAGCCATTATTTTAATTATGATGTGCAGAGTTTATTTAAAAATGTCACACAAAGCAACCCACGCTTTTAGAACAGGCACTTTAAATATACTCGTCAGTATTTTAATTCTTATGCTAACAATTACTTTTCCTTTTTAGTTTAATCTATAAAAGCGTGTTTTTTTTGTATACTATAATTTATAATATTTCCTTTTAATTACTTTTAAAAATATGGTTAAATGATTTATTCTCATAAGAATTGAAAGTATAAATTCACTTAAAATGATATACAATATTTAAATACATTGGACGCATGCACATTCTTAGTCTAAAAAAACAACAAAAAAGATAGAAAAATAGATAAAAGAAATAAAATAAAATTTAACTTCATTGATACTTCGTGGATTCTATTTTCTAATATGACGGTTAAGGGTTTTTTTTTAATTTATTTATATCTTTATTTTGTTTTAATGCATCTGGTAGGTTATTATGTAGATGTGCTTGTTCATGTAATATATTTCTTTGGCTACAGTGTTTATTTCTGCCTGCCAGACATTTATTACTTTCTGTTTCGCAGATAATGTATGTATGTATGTCCTATATGTATATTAATATGTAGTTCTTTCATTTCAGCCTTATTCTCACTACCATCTTTAAAGAAGTAAGCGGCAACTGTACAGTGTAGGTAAATAGTGGATATTGAATACAGTGGCAATAGTGTGTGAAAGTGAGAGACATATTGAAATTTTGTACATACCCACATAATTGTAGTCCTATGAACTTCATGTTTCTATATTGAATTTAAAAGGTGTGATTTTTATGACAATTAGTTAATGACATTTCAGTCTGCTTACTAATGTAACAGTATTTAGAGGTTTTCTCATACAACTTTATACTGTACATTTCAGTGTAAAATTTTACGAATGAACGATTACAGTGTAACCTCTATAACGAAACTCAAGAGTTAGTTTTATCACAAATTATGAAGAGGCTCTTTATATACATGGAAATTGCAGGGTAAACTTTATAATGAAATCCTAGTGGCAACTTTTTTGGTTTTTATATAAGGTCTTAGTAAATTGAAAAATTAAAAAAAAAAAGGAAAACGAAAGGAAAGTCTCTTAAATTTCGTTGTAGACGTAAGACGAAGCTCAAGAGCCTTTACTTTCATTGTGATGAATTGGCGTTATCAAAAAAAAAAACACAAAAAATGAAAAAAAAAGAATGATGCAGTCCTTTCATCGCAAAGAATTTTGGTGGTATTAAAATTTATGATATCAGATTATGGATACTTCATTAGAATCTATTGACTTACTAGTGAAATATGCTGTGAAATATCTGTTATTAAGCTTAGTTTCTCACATCACATGCGATATTTAACATTTTGTTTAGTTAAAACGTCTTTAGATTTGGTGGGATTATGTTCCTTAAATAACAAAAATTATATTCTACAAATACTAGCTGTGACTGGTAGTGGTGGTATTCTAAGATACTCATAAAATAGTGTATTAACGATTTTGCCAAAAAAAGATTCCTATTCTTTCGTTATAGATATTTTACAATCAAATCATATTTTACAGAGTATTTTATAATCAACAGGCACTCGTGTTATTGCCCATTGTTAGCTAATAAAACCCTACAATGTATAATAATTAAAGATAGTGTTTTTTAATAATACAAACGAGCAAATCTCATAATATCTATTATCTGAAAAACTCTTTTATTCAAAGAGTTTGTTATAAAATTGTTCGTTATAGAGTGTAAACACTGTATGAAATGTTAATATAAAAAAAACAATGTATTTGTTATGAAATTTTTTTCGTTGATTTTTGATTGGACAAAAATGGTAATTGCTTTTTTACCAGTTATTTGCACTATTTAAGTTTAATTCAATTTTGGTATATCCCAAAACCTTTTTATGACAAACACGAAAGATGTTAAGTTTTTTATGTATATTAGTCCAAACTCTGAATATGATATAGTAGATGATAGTACTAGAGCGTGTAGTCTATTATCGTCTGAAAGGTTACAAGTGGCAAAGAAAATATTTCAAATTAGACCAACTGCCCAAGCACAAATACTAACGATGCTCCAAATAGATTTAATCAATCTCTACTGTAATAGTGACAATAATAATTTGATTCTTTCAATATTAAAATACATGACGAATTTTCAAGAATAATTGTTTTTCCTTATTTTATATATTGCCCAAGAGTTTGTATAAAAGATGCTGAAATAAACGTTTGGAATTTTTTACCGACCTATAGATTGTAATTAAAATACTGTCATAAAGAAATTTACAGTCAAGATTCTGATATTTTTACTAAGTATTAACCTTACGTCGTGGATCTGCTTCTATTCTTAGTTTGGAAAAATTAAATAGGCCATTGGTTCAATTTATCGGTTTATAGTAATATCTTGACGTTTAACTTAAACCGAGTAAAAATAAAACTGACCACTTCGGTTAAAAACAAAGAAAAATGTTTGAATTTTTTTACCGACCAATAGATTGGAATTAAAATATTGTCATAAAGAAGGTTACCGTCATGGTTCTGATATTTTTGCTAATTGTCCGCCTTATGTCCTTAATCCGCTTCTATTCTTAATTTGGATTAATTAAATTGGATATTGGTTCAACTTGTCTCTATAAAGATGGTTTGACTGAAACGTCGTTTAAAAAAACTGACCACTATGGTTTGAAACACAGAAATATGCGCAGGTTAACCCATTATTAGATACCTTTTTTACGAGTATATTCTAGTTTATACAGTCTCCAATTCTCTTTCATCTCTGACTTAACTTGATACTAAGCTTAAATTTATAGCTGTCTACTTTGTGGTTAATCCAACGTATTTAGACAAGCTTTTATGTCATTAAAATGACTTTTAAGCAAGTTATGATTAAAGTTACTTGAGATATCCAACATCCATGGTGAATTGTAGATAAGAAATACTTAGTGATACCACTGGTAGCCCCAGTAACATATATAAGGACCTATCTACATTGGATGAAGAATATAATGATATTCGCCCGAAATTTAAAAAAGTCCTATTTTTGTCTGTGGGTTAATCTGAGAATGAAGTCGTTAATGTTACTTTATAGACACAGAGGACATTTTATCATGTTGTTTTAGTTTTTATTTCACAATAGTATTATTATAATATAAACACAATAAGAGAAAACCAGGAAAACACATATTGTTTCAAACTTTAAAATATTGTCATGTGTTGATGTTTGATAATTTTCTTTTAAACATGACAGTGAGTTAAAACAGTACAGCTAGATAAATAGTTGTAGGTATATAAGTTCGAATAGTATGGTTTCATATATTTACAATATTGATGGAGTGGAGAAGGAAACTTAAAATAGTCCTTACAAAAAGTTTATTTTAAAGATAAAACAAATGCACCTTTTTACATATACAAAAAATCAATTCTTATTTTGTGCTTGGGCTGATTTGTTACTATGGAAACAGCACATTTTTAAATGTAGTAGATTTTATATGTTCACCACAAATAAATATATCACAATTAATTTGAAAACAATACTGTTAAATATATATACTTGGATAATTGAATTTCTGTAAATACTGTTACTATGATATAAAAATGATGATCATTTTATTTATATTTCAACTCGGAAATCATTATTACAATAAATGGACCATTTATTGGATAAAAATTTACAAAAGGAAAAATAAACTATTCTTGAAAATATTATCTTTTTTATTTACACCCAGACTGTTTAGCATATTGTGCAGTGCTCTATTCCTTTATTCTCATAGTCTGACGGGACGGGATATCTTAACCGCTCTTAAAACTTAAGTTTACAAATATGTGCGTGAAAAATGATGACAAAATATTCTGAATATACAATTAAACTAACCTTGAGTTGACGCCATTTTGTTTGTTTTGTTAAATTAAGTGACGAAATCAACTACCATGCTTTTTGGGAAATTATATGAATTTGATATTCACGGGCATGCTAACCGTGGAGCATATGTGCCGCTCGTGGAACAGGCTATTTTGCTAAATGAGATGAGACAAATACATCATAAAGCCATCACGCGCCAAATAGTATCGATTTGAGTTTTATGCGTGTAATAAGTGTGTGTTCAAAAATTGAAAACATTAATTATAGTACCCGACTAAGGTCACTTTTTAACAACTCATTTAAGGGTAACTGTATACGTTTCTATAATAAACTCCCACAAGACGTTTTAGAAATGTCAATTAATAAATTCAAAGTCTTTGTTAAAAGAAAGTTGATAGAAAAATCGTATTATAAGTTGCAAGAGTACTTAGACGATAAAAACGCGTGGGAGTGAACGAACTGCTCTAATTTGAATTGAAATATATTAAACTAACATGATATTGTAATGATGATGATAACAAAAAAAACAGAATACCCGACTGAGTTTGTTGTGGGCTCTTCTCGGATCGGGGCGCGAAGGAACCCTCGTAACTTTAGATTTTAAGTCGTTCTGGAGTATCATCATCAGACGTACATTAGAATTAGAGTGTGGAAAGGAAAAGAAAAAACAAAAATTTGACGATTCAAAAGTGCTGTAATATGC